>QRFJ01001615.1:0-339130 GCA_006176705.1 Cocos nucifera
TCCTCAAGACCCTGCATAGAAGTGCACAGATGAGCACTAGAACCAGAGTCAAGCATCCAACTGGATGCAGAAGAAACTGTAAGGTTAGACTCAATAACGAGCATACCTCCAGAAGGACCTTCCTTCTTGTTCTTCAGGGTGGCCAGGTAAGTAGGGCAGTTCCGCTTCCAATGGCCGTCGCTGTTGCAATGGAAACACTTTCCTTTGCCATCGGCCTTTTTCTTCGGCTCTGCCTTCTTCTTCTTTGATCCTTCCACCTTTTGCTTTTTCACAGACTTCTTTTTCTTTCCATAAGACTTTCTTTTGGAAGAAGTCCATTCCATAGCAAGAACTGAGCCTTTAGAACCTTTCATAGAAAGCTCAGCGGTAACCAGCATATTCATTAATTCGGCCAAGGAATTTTGAAGTTTATGCATGTGGTAATTCATGATGAATTGCCCATATGCATCAGTCAAGGATTGCAGAATAATATCGTTCTGCAGGTCCAAGTCCAACTTCACACCGAGCTTCTCAAGCTCTTCCATGTCCTTGATCATTGTCAGACAGTGATCTTGGACTGACTGCCCATCACGCATCTTAGCCTTAAAAAGTCATTTCGTGACTTGATATTTGGCTGCGCGACTCTGTTCACCAAACATCTCCTGCAGGTGAGCCAACATTTGGCGAGCAGTCCCGATATCTTCATGTTGGCGCTGGAGCTCATCAGACATCGAGCCCAACATGTAATATCTGGCCTTATTATCTTCGTCAATCCATTTTTCCAGAGACGCTCTCTGTTCAACAGATGGACGGGCTGGTAAGGTGGGAGGGTCCTGGTCCAAAACATGGGTTAACTTCTCGGAACCCAAAACTAATTTTGTAGTTCCTGAGCCAATCTTTATAATTGGGTCCAGTCAGTCTATGTGTGTCCAGGATACGTGCCAATGGGTTGGACGCAGACATTTTCCTGTAGAGAGTCAAAGATTCTAGTTAGATACTGTAATTTTGACTTGACCAATTTATTTAGGGATTTTATTTTTAAACAAATTAGCTCCCACTATTTTCTCGGATCCCTACACTCCCTCTGTAGAGATGCGAAAAATCTCCACGATTAATGATTTCTAGTGGGTGGTGCGGTCTCACCAACTGACTCATCACCTCACCTAACAGTTATTGGTGATGGGTTAGCCAATGAGTGAACAACTCTTGTTCAATGATTCTCTAATCATGGTGCACCCAAACTTGGTCTCTAATTCATGAATCTCACCGTATCCGAAATATTGATCCACTCCTTAGTTAAGTCAGACCCACCATTTGCATAGACTGGGTTCCTAATTGAGTCTCTCACCGTATCCGAAATATTGAGCCCAACTCATCCTCCAGCCCATAGCATCCAATGCCTAATAGACATGGTTGCATCTTTCCGGTGCAACTGAGCCACTGTATCCAGTCCGAGAACAATCAACCCCGGGAAGGGCCCGCACATCTACAATGGTGGAAGACCTCAGACTTAATCTTTTCTTAGGGAGAATTGATTCAGGTCTCATTAAACTAGACTTGGCATAGTCATAACAATTATGACTAACCTAGTGGCATGGGTTAGCTCGGATTATTGACCACCTCAGATCAGAACTGTGTCAACAGATATGGCCAGGTAAGTGAGACCGGTGGAAGGAATATGCCATTAACTCGTACAAGAACGCATTCAGGTCGAGTAGCTTCCAATTAAAAACCAGTCGGTCGTATGTGCCAAACTTACCTTAGACACCAAATTGTTGAGTCCAGAACCAATTGGGTTAGCCTACAATCCAGACTCTAACCTCTGAGCCTAATTAGGTCTTGCTTGATCGTGACTCGATCTTGACCCAGACTTAATCCTATTAGGCTGGTCAATTTAAGCATTGTTGATCCCATCTAACCAACTCTTGATTCGGTTTGATCAACCGCTTAGACCTAATTGAGCTACCCAAGCCCGAACCCAGTATTATGAATATGTCTTAGATCTAAAATTCTCAATTTTAGACCTAATTAATATTCCATAATCTTAATTCTTAATTAAGTAGGGTTCATAAACAAAATATGCACAATAAATCCTAGGGTTTCAGGATCTAGGGTTTTGCAGAAAGTAAGTTTTGGGTTTCTGATTAAGGACGAACACGCAGCACCCCTACACATCATAAGAACACCCCATCGAATGGGAAGAGAGGGCCTTTAAACCCTTCTTCATTCTTATGACCGGACGGCCAAGAGGAACGCCTTAATCAGGAACATGTCAATACTACAAAACAATATTTAGATCTATATCATATATCTCATATACAAATTAGATCTAATCATGGCATATTTTGCATACATCTCATGTATCAAATCATGCATATTTTCAGATCTAAATTATCTCATAATAATCTAAAAAATTAGATTTAAATTGATCTAATCAAAATAAATTCTAATCTAGATAATTATGTAGAACTATTCTACAACTAGTCTAGACATGCATCAATCATATCTCATATGATATTCAAAAATTAAATAATTTTTATTTGCTATTTTTTAGATGTTATTATAACACTTATAATATCAAAAAATAGTAAATAAATAGATCTAAAATATGATTTAATCAAATTAAATCAAAAACATGCAAGACTATTCTATAGAACTATTCTATTTTAGAACTAGTCATGCATATCTTTCTAATCTTAGATCCAAATTATTTAATTTTAATTTTTTCTAATTTCAGATCTGATCACATCTCATGTGACATCTGAAAATCACTTATTTTCTTAATTAAAATAAATTTAAAATTAGATCTAAACACTTTTAGAACCATGGCTCTGATACCAGTTGAAGGGAAATCCTGATTTCCGGGTCCAGGTTCGTTCAGATCTGATCAGATCAAGAGATATATTTCAAAAAAATTTTTCTCTTGATCTCAATCAGATCTTGATATGTTTCAGATCTGATTCTTATTATTTTAATAAAATAAAATAAAAATTATAAATTAAATCAAATTTAATTTACCTGATTTGGGTAATCCTATTACCCTGTTGATGATCCTGTTGCAGCGGAAGGTTCTGGATCTAGCCACGCAAGCGCCTGGCCTCTACCGGTATCCACTCAGGTTGGATCTAGAGATCCTCTTCTTCTCTATCACACCTCCAAAAATTAGATCTGGATCTGATCTGGAGGATCTTCAAAACTCTTTTGAAGATCAGCAGTCGTCCTTTGCAGCAGCGCAGCCTTCTTAGCTTTTGATCGCCTTTCTTTGATCTGGATCGCACCAACCAAGGTCCAAAACTCCTTTTGGACGTGGAGAGGAAGGGGAGAAGAGACTATTTGGCATGGAGGAAGGAGGGGAGAGGCAGCCTTGGGGCATGGGGAAACTTTGATCTCATCATATCTCTATATCTCATACAATCTGAGTTGGGCGTACAGGGTCTTATTTATAGACTAGCTGTGATCCAACTCCTCTTCTTCCCAACCAATCACAACCCTTTGTGAAATCAGATCTAAATCTGATTGGTGGGAATAGAGTCCCCTGGATTCCTCCTTAGAGGGTGCCTAAGACCAGTCAAAGTTGGTTCTTAGAAGAACTCTAATTGGAATCCAAAAAGGAGATGGAGTCCTTGTCCAACAAGGACTCCTAGGCGCCTCCAACTTGGGCACACGCCTAGGGTGGCGTGCGCCCTTCTCCTTGCCAGGTTCTGGCAGGGGGACAGGCCCCCACCAGCTCTCCAATAGGTGCATGACATGTGGTCAAAAGTCAAAGTGTCAATGGTCAACGTTTGACCAGTCAAAGGTAGACTTTTGACCAAAGTCAAAGAACAAGAAATGGCAGGTGACCAAAAATGGCAGGTAATGTCTTACAAAATAAGACAACCTTTTCTGACTTGGACAACCTCCAGTCAGACCATATGAAGGCCTCTGATTGAGCACAAACTCCTTTGGCTCAGACAGGACAACTTATTTATGATAGCAAAAGAAGAACGTTAGGTTCAATCGAGTGCTAGCACGATTTCCTTGAACCTAATTGAATCTCATTCAGATCAATTGAACTAGATCAGTTCAATTGATGATCACCAGATTCAAACCCTTGTTTGTGTGACCCAGTTAGGTTCAGTTCTGTATGGTAATGGGATATGTCATGATCTCTATCATCGACATCATCGAAACTCCTTTCGATGGATCAGAACTCTTCTGATTCGAACAGCTAGAATGATCGATCATCTAAATCATTCTAATTGCTCCCAAAATCCACCAGTGACACCTAGCAGTATATGGTGGCAACCCATCAGAGCTGAATGCGAACCTCTTGGTGCAGCTACCTGTGTGATTCAAGTTCTTCTATCTTGAGCCCCGATCAGATTAGGGTTAAGGTGAACTCGTCAAACCCTAGTCTCTGTCATATGATGTAATCATTCGATTCGAGTCCAATGTGAAAATCTAAATAGAAACTCTTTCTATTATTTCACTCTACCATGGCCATGGATTTCTGGACTTGATTCTCATGATCATCATAGGGCTGCTCCTCTACCACCGAGGTAGATAGATTCCATCTTGATGCAATCCAGTTCCTACAATGAACATGTCTATAGCCAACATACACCTCAGGGTTCCATATGGCTAGGAGACCGAGTAATGGTGTAGTCAAACTATAACACCCTCAAGGTGAACTGCCGATGCATCTCAGGTCAAAGAACCAGACACACTACTGCAGCATCGAGTCAGTCATTGACGAGAAGGTAGACTCCCTAATGACTACTCGAGGTGGTCACGCTTAGTGCCCTCGTTCTCTAACGAGTACCTGTACTCTCGCTCTGGTGTCTCCACACCGTAGACTCAAGACTCATCTACTAAAGAGAAGCGATTGTACACCAACCTTCCGGATCAATCACCATCCTCGTGATGATCCTATGGTCAGGAGCAATTTATGAGTTAATAATGATTATTCATGTCTTAAATTTTCAACTCTTGAAAATATGAATTATCATTACCATTAACTCAAAGGATGTATCACAAACACTAAATACACATATATGATAAAAAATAACCCATTTATTAATTTTAGTTAAAATTATAATTTTGCCCCTAGAAGTGTATTACAAGTGTCAGCCAATTCTGGCTTCTAGGGCACATATATCTAACACCTACGACCCCGATTCGTCTTCACCATCTGCCTACATAAGCCTATTCCACCAAAGGAAGATCTATATCCTCCAAGATTTTTATCTATCATGCAGAGAGAGAAAGAATGATCTATTATTCTATAGATCAAACATTGACAAGGATCTTCATTCCTTCTTAACTGATCTTTAATTTTTACTTAATTTTTTTTTAGATCCAATGTTAGTAATGACCCAGTTCTTTATCGATAGATCTGCTTGGTTAAAAGATTATGAGCCCTAATCAGGGTACTTTCTTAACTACCATGATCTAGATTCTTCTTATCTTTTTTTTAGATTTTCTTGTGGGCTTAATTTCTTGCTATCCTTCATTTTTTTTATATTTCTTTTATAATTATTCATGAGCATGTTTAATTTATACTATCTATCTATTTACTTTATTATTGCTAGTTATTTACTGATCTCTAAAATGACATTCATCAGTATCATTTAGATTGATCGTGCTTTGGTTCCGTGTCAATCAATCATGCCTCCTGTGCAGAGTATAGGCAACTATACTGTCTGTCTTGGAAATAATATGCGACAGCCAGACGTGATTTATTGTTGATGAATGGAAGGAAGCCTGATCTTTTTTTTTTTTTTAGGCTATCCCGCATCACTACCCTTTTCTAAATGTTAAGGTAATTTTAAACTACAACTATACTGAACTATATATCAATTAATAACCTACTTTTAACTTAGCTAAACCATCCATTCATTTTAATCATAAGCATTTCAATTAAATTCTCTTGACTTGCTAATAACCATTATCTCCACTCATAACTTATCAAATCACATAAACAAACTTAGAGTTTCAATAACAACACTTTATTTCATACATACATTCTAGTCATTAATCATCTATTTAATACATGCCTTTGTAGAACAAAGTATAACATATACACATAACAGTTTCTGATTTAACTAACTCAACTACACATTACAACCCAAAATACATCTCTTTCACAAGCTAATATCATCCAAAATACTTCCTTGTGTAGAGGGCCTAGTACACATGCTGAAACATACCTCCAAAATCAGCTACTCTCGAAATTGCAAATGAAAGAGTGAGGAGTGAGACTTGGAAAAGTCTTAGTGAGTGAATAATCCATCTAACAGTGGAAAATGAAAATGTTTAACTTGTAATTCAATATAACAATAACAACTAAAATATAAGAACTACTTTTTATGCTTCACAAAGCTGAAATATATACAATAAAAATTGATATGTAAGAACTACATTTTGGTGCTTCACAAAGTTGAAACATACCCCACCAGATTATGCAAAATACCAAAGAGCTTCTCAAAACTAAAATATACCCAACCAGATAAAGCAAAATACCAAAGAGCTTCTCAAAGCTAAAATATAATCCACTGGGTTAAAGCAAAATACCAAACCATTGAAGGAACTAGATCTAAGATTTCACAGGTAGATCTTGAAACCTTTACAAGATCTTGTAGTGAAAGACTTAAATAAATCTAAAATTTATTTAAATAATCATATAAATTCTTAGATCTTAGATTTATTATATAATTAAGGTATGATATTAAATTAAAAATTAAAATCAAATAAAAAAGAAAAAGGTTGATCAAATCAACCTAGATCTATACTACATCAAATGCAGGTATGAAGTTTATAAATCAGATCTATTACCTGAGCAAGTTTAGACATTATAACTTACTGATCCTGACTTGAGGATGAAGTCATGAACCGCACATGCATCCGACCTCTAGGAGTCATCCACATGAGCCTACGATCTCTGATCTGAAGTCCAATGCAGGAAATCAGTATAGCATGCTAGTACTGTGCTGATCCTTCTTCGACGGTCGATCCGATGCTCCCTTCTTCAAAATTTGGACTCTCCAAAATATGAGAAGAAAGATGAGAGTTTGATAATCTAAGACTCTCTCAAAAAAACTCAAAATAAAGGAGAAGAGATTAAAAAAAAATAGTCCTAGAAGAAGCCCCTCTTCTTCTTCTCTTTTCTCTCACCTAGACACTTTGTTTGGTGCCAATGAAACCCCCACGCCCAAGGACCCCCTTTCTCTGATTTTTGTGCACCCCAAACCTCTCTCAAAGCTCTATATTTTATGAAATAATCAAAATAAAATTCATTCAATAAATAGGAAAAAAGAAGAGTCCAAGTTAGGTCAAATTCTTAGACCAGAAATATCCAAACATGGGAAGTTGTTGGGGAGCCCAACTCTTGGGCACCTCCTCCACAATTTTTGGTGTAGACCAGTAAGGGAGGGTGCACAAAAAATAAGATTATTTTTATGGAATAAGAAAAGAATTAATTAAAAGAGGGGGCGACACTCAAAGGAAGATGTTTTGGTCAACAAGGATTCTATCTCATAGAATCCTAAGCAAAACCAATTCCTCCTTTGACTTGGTCTTCCACCTAACTTTCAAATATGACTTGAGGGAGAGAGGGGGCATGAAAATCAGAAATAAATAAATTTTCCATGAAAAATACGTAAAAAATTGGTATGGAGGGCGTTGGGACCAAGGTGGCGCAAGAAGATAGGGAGTCCTAGTCACACAAGGACTCTTGTTTTGACTTGGTCAAACAAGATCTTTTAACCAAATAAAATCAAGATTAAACCAATCCAATAAAATAAGACCCTAACCCATTTAAGGGCTTAATCACATCATATTAAATTAGATTTAATTTTAAATTATTTTTTAATCCAATGAGAAAATTGGGTTAATCTGAGTCCTAGTTAGACTTGGACTAGCTCTTCCTTGCACTTGGCTTATCCAATAAACCAATTAGACTTGATCCAATCAAGTCCAAACTAAATATAATTAAATCATATTTAATTAAACTTAATTTTAGCCTATTGGTTTAATCAAATTAAGTTAATTAGTAATTTAATTGCTAATCGATCCTCCTACAATACTTACACTAGGTTAAACACCAATTGTATTGATTGTTTAACCCTAGAACGATTCTTAATTGTTGATCAACAATCCGATCAGATCATAAGCTCTAATATATGTGACCTCATAGATCCAAACCTAAGTCGATAGCATAGAAATAAATTTCTGTATCAATCAAAGTGACCATTTAGCAATGATACCCGACGATCGGATAGGTCGAAGGTGTAGAACACCATCCTTAGAACCCATGCAGATATAGTTTCAATATAATTCATCCCCTTGACTACAATGCTCGTAGGACACATCAAAGTTCAACTGTCAACTCTGATCAGATTGTCCACATTGTATTTCAAAATACCAAATCCATCTGATGGATTATCCTGGCCAAGGTTTTGCTATATTGAAATATAGTGATACATTCTTCTCCAACTCTTGGAGTGGTCAATTCCATCTTGATCACACTCTGACTTTGCAAGTACTTGACTATGCCTAGAAGCCTTCCATTGTTGAATTAGAAATTTAGTTAGTTTGGTACCAAAGCATAGTGAGTTGCTTGCAAATCACTGAGGTGATCTCAGGTCTAAGAGATACTTGTACCTATATCCCATCAAAGACATTCTCGATAGTAGAATGCTCAGGAGTTGATCACGTTCGATGACGATGTACCCATACATCTCACCTTTATGTCATACCAGTATCTCTACACACCTTAGTTAAGAGGACAACCAACCTATAAGGCATATAGAGACCTATGCTCGATAGATGTTGTCATCCTAATTAACAACCTATCATTTGGTCATGAATAAATTTAAGGACTAATCAATAAATCCTCTCTTTATCGAAACTAAATCACAATAATGGAGTTCATTAGAAGATATAAACTTATGATGAAAAAGATGCCAAAATATTTTTATTAATTAATAAATTAATTATAATTATAAAATAGCTCAACCGTCAATAGGCTGACGATTGGCTTTGGGACACATTTCCTAATAACTCCCACTTATCCTAAAGTCACTCGACATGGTATCTAATACCCATCTTTGACTTATGGTTGTCAAACTGCTTGAATGCTAGGGCTTTAGTGAAGGGATCAGCTAGGTTCTTCTTTCTGTCGATCTTCTGAAGGTCGATGTCACCACAATCCATGATCTCACGGACCAAATGGAAGCGGCATAGAATGTGCTTTGTTCGCTAGTGTGCCTTCGATTTCTTTGCTTGAGCTATGGCGCTAGTGCTGTCATAGTAGAGCAAGACTGGACCATCAATGGAGGATGCTACTCCGAGCTCGATGATGAACTTTCTCAGCCACACAGCTTCCTTTGCTGCATCTGATGCTGCCATATACTCTGCTTCACAAATAGAGTCAGCCACTATATGCTTCTTAGAACTTTTTCAGCAGATAACTCCACCATTTAGAGTAAAGATATATCTCGACACACTTTTACTATCATCATGATCAGATTGAAAGCTGGAGTCTGTAAATCCCACAAGCTTCAGATCTGACTCACCATAAAACAACCATTAGTCCTTAATATTTCTTAAATACTTAAAGATGGTTTTAACCACCTTCCAGTGATTTTCTTCAGGGTTAGAATAGTATCTACTCACTACTCCTAGTAAGTATGCCATGTCTGGTCTTATACATGTCATTGCATACATAATAGATTCCACTACCGAAGCATATAAAATTCTACTCATATGCTCTCTCTCTTCAGGAGTTGTCAGACAATCCTTCTTAGAGAGAAAAATTCCTTGGCCTATCAGAAGATAGTCCTTTTTGGAATTCTCCATGTTGAACTTCTTTAGCATGGTTTCTATGTACGTAGATTGGGATATACCAAGCATCCTTTTAGATCTATCCCTATAGATCTTCATCCCTAGGATGTAGGATGCTTCACCCAAGTCCTTCATGAAGAACTATGATGACAACCAGACTTTTATACCTTGTAGTGTGGAGATGTCATTTCTAATTAAGATAATATCATCCACATACAAAATAAGGAATACCATTATTGGACCATTTGCCCATTTATAAATGCAGGGTTTTTCTCCATTTTTAATGAAGCTATACATTTTGATTACTTTATCAAAATTCATATTTCCACTCTGAGATGCCTGCTTCAATCCATAAATGGATCTCTAAAGCTTGCACACGTTGGACTCATCTGTGGATGTGAATCCATCAGATTGTATCATATACACCTCTTCGGTCAGCTCTCCATCTAGGAAAGTTGTCTTCACATCCATCTGTCAGATCTCATAGTCCAGATGGACAGCAATGGCAAGCATGATCCGAATGAACTTGAGCATTGCCACAGGGAAGAATGTCTCATCATAGTCAATACCATAATGTTGACGATACCCCTTGACAACCAGATGGGCTTTATAGGTCTCCACCTTTCCATCTGCGCCCCTCTTCCATTTGAAGACCCATTTACACCCAATGGATTTAACCCCTTCAGGTGGGTTAACTAATGTCCATACATCATTGACCTTCATGGAATCTATTTTGGATCTCATGGCTTCTAGCCATTTTTTAGAATCGGATCTCTACATCGCATCCATATAAGTGATCGGATCCTCATCGTTCTCATCGAGTTTGAAGGGATCACCATCCTAGACCAAGAATCCATAGTATCTGTTCGGATTATGGGGTACTCTGCTGGATAGCCTTAATTGTGTGGGTTCACTAGGCTTCAGATCTGATCTGATCATATCCGACTTAGGTTCAACATTCTGTGTCGAACTTTCTACCTATTGAACTTCATCAAGTTCAACCTTAGAGGCAACAGTTCCTTCATCAAGAAACTTCTTTTCCAAAAAGGTTGTCCTAAGGCTGACGAACATCTTTTGTTCATCATAATGGTAGAAATAGTATCCTTTGATCTCTTTTGGGTATCCTATGAATGTACACTTGTCAGACCTAGGTCCAAGTTTGTCTGTAACTAACTGTTTGACATAAACCAGGCACCCCCAAACCCTAAAGTGTGAAAGTGTTGGCTTACGCCCTGTCCATATCTCATATGGGATTTTAACTATAGACTTACATGGAATCCTATTTAATAAATAACAAGCCGATTTGAGTGCATATCCCTAGAAGGATATCGGCAAGCTGGTAAATCCCATCATAGATCAAACCATGTCTAACAGAGTCCAATTCCTCCTTTCAGACACACTATTATGCTGTGGTGTTCCAAGAGGAGTCCATTGGGAGAGAATTCCATTCTCTCCTAAATATGTGAGAAACTCATCAGAAAGATATTCTCTTTCTCGATCAGATTGAAGAATTTTAATACTCTTTTCGGTTTAGTTTTCTACTTCACTTCAGAATCGTTTGAACATTTCAAAAGAATCCAACTTATGTTTCATCAGATAGACATATCCACATCTGGATAGATCATCTGTAAAAGTGATGAAGTAGACATATCCACCTCTGGCACTTGTGCTCATTGATCTACATACATCAGTATGTACTAGACCAAAGAGCTCATTGGCTCTCTCACCTTTTTCAGTGAAAGGTGACTTGGTCATTTTACCAAGAAGATAGGACTCGCAAGTTGGAAGTGATTCACAATCATTAACTTCGAGGATTCCCTCTTGAGTCAACATATTTATCCAGTTCTTGTTTATATGACCTAGCCTACAGTGCCATAAGTAGATATCTAATACACTATCTAATCTAGGGTGCTTGCCCATAGAATAGACTACATTAATAGGTTGTGATAATATATATACACCATTATTCAATTGTCTATAGAAAGCAGTAACACCATTCACAATGATATTACAAACTCATTTCTTTATTAAAATTTCATAATTATTCATGGCTAAAAGGCCTACAGAAATGATATCTAAAAAGAAACTAGGATAGAAATGATAATCATTAAGAACAATGATATGAGATTCAAATACAAGTTTTAAAATTCCTAAAGCTAGAACTAAAACTGGTCTTCCATCTCCAATATTTAGGAATCTCTCGCCTTGTTCAAATCTTCTACTGACCTGCAACCCCTGCAATGAATTGCCAATATGGTGAGGGCTAGTAGTATCCAATACCTAGTCAGTAATATCACAAATAGAGAAATTGCAAGAAGTTATCATATAAATACCTTGCCCAGTAATAGCTTTCTTCTTTCTCTGCCTGTTCGGATCCAGGAAGGCAATATACTGAGGACAGTTCCTCTTCCAGTGCCTCCGCTTCTTGCAAAAGAAGCATTCGGCTTGACTCTTATCAGGCTCGGTCTTTGGGGTCTGAGCCTGCATAGGTGTCCTAGCAAGAATATGCACCTTCTTGGCTTTCTTCTTCTTATTCTTCTTTTCTTTCCCAAAGGATCGAGAATGAGAAGACGAACCTTCTACTAAGTTCACCGACTCCTTATGGAGTTGGTGATCCTTCTCATAGTTCTAAGGTAACCCAGGTAACCCATGGTTGTCCACTTCAGGATTTGACATTCTATAATATATAAGGAATGGGAGATAAGACTTGGGCAGCAAGTTCAGTATTGCATCTTTCCTAAGTTATTTGTGCAAGAAAAAGCCAAGCTTGCTCAAGCACTCTATCAGCTCGATCATGTACAATACATGATCAGTGACAGAGGCACCATCCCACATTCTGGCATTGAAGATGGCATAACTAGTCTTGTGCCTCTCAACATCATCGGGTGTGCTAAAAGAATCCTTTAACACTTGGAGCATTTCATTTAGCTGAGCTATCTCAAACTTGCGACTGAACTCATCGCTCATCATAGCCAGTATAATGCAACGCACCATGGTTCGGTCACTGAGCTACTTTTGATAAGTGTCTCTGATTGTTCCACGTATATTGGCAGCTGACTCCTCAAGTGTAGGATCCGCTAATAAATAAAAGATCCATTCATGCTCCAGAACAATCTTCAACTTTCAGTACTAGCTACCAAAGTTGGGTCCCACCAACTTATCATTATCCAATAATGATCGGAGCGATAGAGATGTGACCATGTCTGCACAAAGAAAAATCAAAATCTAATTAGTAATTGATTCATTAAACCTAAAGATTTGGACTTTAATCAAAAGATTTCTTCCACTATTTTATTCGAATTGGTAGCCTCTACCTCCAATTCGAGGAATTATCCTAATTTCTTAGTGGGTACTAGAATCCACATAGACTGTACATAAGCCCAACTTTGGTTGGCCCATCCATGTAGATCTAAGGATAGGTTCATAACCAATTATTTCTCTAAATAATTTTTAATAACTAAATTTTGCCCCAAGCCCTGATCAGTTGGCTTTGGCCTTCTTAGAAAAGGGTCCAGTTAGGTCCAACCATTAACATGACCATACTTGGCCCATCCAACCAATGAATGATTAGTTTCAACTTTGATTGGCCTACCTGACCACCATTTAGAAAGA
Source organism: Cocos nucifera (assembly GCA_006176705.1). Lineage (NCBI taxonomy): Eukaryota > Viridiplantae > Streptophyta > Magnoliopsida > Arecales > Arecaceae > Cocos > Cocos nucifera. Next base: position 13,414 of record QRFJ01001615.1, read on the forward strand.
TGTATCCAAGAGATCATATAATGAATGATAATTTCATCAACTGATGAGCACCAAGCCTTTGGGCCTCCAATGATTATACAACTTATGGACCCATTATCATCCACTTTAATGGGAGGCTATGATCCAATTACCATATAACTATTTTATTTTAGGAACCTAATAATTTTAGAGGATTTATTTATAGAAGTGAGTAGGTCAGATTAATCAGCTTGTCATGATCCTCCCACTAACTTCACCAAGTCAGTTTAAGGGAGACCATTAATAGGCTGGTCTAGGAGCACCTAAATCAGTCAAACTGATTTACCTAGCTGACATGGGTTAGCCCGAATAGTTAAGTGATCTAATCAAAATATAATCTTACCAAGAGGTCAGATAAGTTTGATCAGTGGAAGGGTCTGCTAGGCTTGACATAGACACCATCAGAAATGGTCAGATAAGCGGGTTGCCAATTAAAAACCATTGGTCTAGTTTACCTTAGACACCAACTGATTTAATTAGTTTCAACTAGATCAACCTAATAGTTCATACTCGACCATGTAGCCAAGAATCAAGTCCATCGTGGATCTTGTTAAAGACATGGAGTTGACCAACTATAACTATTGTACTTGATCTAGAGAATCCTTGACCTAATTTAAGACAACAATTGATTAGATTTAGTCAATTCTCTAATTAAGTTCATTATTTAATCTAATCCTAGGTCTAACCTAATTAATGAACCTAATCTCCACTAACTTATTTAATCCAATGTGTTATGATTTGTGTCTTAGGATCTTCAATTAACAATCCTAGATCCTAATCAATCAACTTCTTAATTCTCAATTATGTTTTGGATTGAGGGTTGGGGTTCGGCGTTTTGAAAATGATTTTCATGTTTATAAAATATTTTTACAACATGGTTCCATAAACCAAGTTGCATGTTTGATTCATAATCACTATGCAAGTAAAATAAACATAAAACTACTTTAGATCTAATCTAAACAGGTTCATGTAATTAAAATAGTTTCAATAATAATCAATCATAAATCTTCCTAGATCAAATCTAACACATTTATAATGATTGAAATCAGATTACAATATTTTTAATCAGATCATAAAATCTCTTAGATCTAATCTAAAATTTTATGATCAATATTTTAGATCAGCATGTACTAGGACAACCTATTCCCTGTAAGGGGTAAATGTTATAGCAGGACAACCTTATGACAGTCCGTGCAATCTAAAATATTTTATTTTATTATTATTATTATTATTTTTAAATTTTAAATTTGATAATTAGATTTTAAATTAAATCTAATCTAAGAAATAATCTAGACATGCACAAAAATCATGTAATAAGAACCTGACTCTGATACCAATTAAAGGAACCAGATCTAGGGTTTCACAGATAGATCTTGAAACTTTTTCAAGATCTTACAGTGGAAGACTTAAATAAATCTAAAATTTATTTAAATAACCATGTAAATACCTAGATCTCGTATCTATTACATGATTAAGGTATGATATTAAATCAAAAATTAAAATTAAATAAGAAAGAAAAAGGTTGATCAAATCAACCTAGATTTACACTACATCAAATATAGGTATGAAGTTTAAAGATCAGATCTATTATCTAAGCAAGTTTAGATAATCTAACTTGCTGATCTAGGCTTAAGGATGCAGTCACAAGCTGCACATGCATTCGGCCTCTAGGAGTCATCCACATGAGCCTACGATCTTTTATCTGAATTCCAATGCAGGAAATCAGCACAGCATGCTAGTACTATGCTGATCCTTCTTCGATAATCGATCTGATGCTCTCTTCTTTGAAATTTGGACTCCATAAAATATGAAAAGGAAGATAAGAGTTTGTTGATCTGAGACTCTCAAAAAAACTCAAAAGAAAGGAGGAGAGATTGAAAATAAAATAGCCCTAGAAGAAGACCCTCTTCTTCTTCTCTTTTCTTTCACCTAGACACCTAATTTGCTGCCTATGGAACCCCCATGCACAAGGATCCTCTTCCCCTAATTCTTGCACACTCCAAACCTCTCTCAAATCTCTATATTTCATGAAAAAATTAAAATAAAATTTATCCAATAAATAGAAAAAAAGAAGAGTCCAAGTTAGGTCAAATTCCTAGACTAGGAATATCCAAACAACGTAGGCACTTCCTCCATAATTTTTGGCATGGACCAGTAAGGGAGGGTGCACAAAAAAGAAGATTATTTTCATGAAATAAGAGAAGAATTAATTAAAAGAGGGGGTGGCACTCAAGGAAAGATGTTTTGGTCAACAAGGATTCTATCTTATAGAATACTAAGCAAAACCAATTCCTCCTTTGACTTGGTCTTCCACCTAACTTCCAAATATAACTTGAAGGGAGAGAGAAGGCATGAAAATCAGAAAGAAAGGGATTTTTCATAAAAAAATACCTAAAAAATTGGTATGGGGGGCGTTGGGACCAAGGTGGCGCAAGGAGATAGGGAGTCCTAGTGTGACTAGGACTCCTATTTTGACTTGGTCAAACAAGATCTTTTAACCAAATAAAATCAAGATTAAACTAACCCAATTAAATAAGACCCTAACCCATTTAAGAACTTAATTAAATTATATTAAATTATATTTAATTTTAATTTATTTTCTCATCAAATTAGAAAATTGGGTTAATCCGAGACCTAGTTGGACTAGGACTAGTTCTTCCTTGCACTTGGCTTATCCAATAAATCAATTAGACTTAATCCAATCAAGCCCAAATCAAATCTAATTAAATTATATTTAATTAGACTAAATCTCAGCCTATTGGCTTAATCAAATTAAGTTAATTAGTAATCTAATTGCTAATTGATCCTCCTGCAATACTTGCACTAGGTTAAACACCAATCGTATTGATTGTTTAATCCTAAAAAAATTCTTAATCATTGATCAACCATCTGATCAGTGAAGAAAAAAATTTATTTTTTGGATCAGGTTCGTTCATATCTGATTGGATCAGGAGGGATATTTCAAAATTTTTTCTCTAAGATCCTAATCAGATTTTAGAGTCCTTAGATCTAATCTTATTGATCTGATAATAAAAATAAAAATAAAAATAAATAATTAAATCTAATTTGATTATACCTTTATTTTAGATAATCTTATTATCCTATGATGATTCCGATGTTCGCTTGAGGTTCTAAATGTAGCCAAGCAAGTCCCTGGCCTCTATCGATATCCATGAAGGAAAAATCCTGATTTTCTAGATCAGATTCATTCAGATCTGATCTTTATTATTTTAATAATTAAAATAATTTAGATAAATTAAATTAAATTTAATTTACCTTGACATAGGATAATCCTATTATCCGTTGATGATCCTGTAAGCAGTGGAAGGTTCTGGATCTAGCCACGCAAGTGCCTAGCCTCTATCGGTATCCACTCAGGCTAGATCTGGAGATCCTCTTCTTCTTTATCACATCTCCAAAAATTAGATCTGAATCTGATTTGGAGGATCTTCAAAATATCTTTCGAAGATCAGCAGTTATCCTTTGCAGCAGCACAGCCTTCTAGCTTTCTATCGCCTTTCTCTCATTTGGATTGCACCAACTAAGATCCCAAACTACTTTGGGCATGGAGAGGAGAGGGAGAAGATGGGCTTGGCATGGAGGAGGGAGAGACAAACAGCCTTGGGGCGTAGAGAATTCAATTCACAACTTTGAGTTGGGTGCAGGATCTTATTTATAGACTATGTGTGATCCAACTTCTCTTCATTCCAACCAATCACAACCCTTTGTGAAATTAGATCTAAACCTGATTGGTGGGAATAGAGTCCCTTGGATTCATCCTTAGATGGTGCCTAAGACTAGTCAAAGTTGGTTCTTAGGAGGAGTCTAATCGAAATCCAAAAAGGAGATGGAGTCCCTATCCAATAGGGACTCCTGGGCGCCTCAAGCTTGGGCGCACGCCAAGGGTGGCGTGCGCCCTCCTCCTTGCCAGGTTTCTGGTAGGGGGACAAGCCCCCACCAGCTCTCCAATAGGTGCATGTGACATGTGGACAGAAGTCAAAGTATCAATGGTCAATATTTGACCAGTCAAAGGTCAACTTTTGACCAAAGTCAAAGGACGAGAAATGGCAGGTGACCAAAAATGGCAGGTATTATCTTACAAAATAAGACAACCCTTTTCTGACTGGACAACAGCTCCAGTCAGACCAAGTGAAGGCCTCTGATCGAGCACAAACTTCCTTTGGCTCAGTCAGGACAACTATTTATGATAGTAAAAGAAGAACGTTAGGTTCAATCGAGTGCTAGCACGATTTTCTTGAACCTAATTGAATCTCATTCAGATCAATTGAACTAGATCAGTTCAATTGATGATCACCAGATTCAAACCCTTATTTGTGTGATCCCAGTTAGGTTCAGTTCTGTATGGTAATGGGATATGTCATGATCTCTATCATCGACATCATCGAAACTCCTTTCGATGGATCAGAACTCTTCTGATTCGAACAGCTAGAATGATCGATCATCTAAATCATTCTAATTGCTCCCAAAATCCACCAGTGACACCTAGCAGTATATGGTGGCAACCCATCAGAGCTGAATGCGAACCTCTTGGTGCAGCTACCTGTGTGATTAAGTTCTTCTATCTTGAGCCCCGATCAGATTAGGGTTAAGGTGAACTCGTCAAACCCTAGTTTCTGTCATATGATGTAATCATTCGATTCAAGTCCGATGTGAAAATCCTAAATAGAAACTCTTTCTATTATTTCACTCTGCCATGGCCATGGGCTTCTGAACTTGATTCTCATGATCATCATAGGGCTGCTCCTCTACCACCGAGGTAGATAGATTCCATCTTGATGCAATCCAGTTCCTACAATGAACATGCTATAGCCAACATACACCTCAGGATTCCATATGGCTAGGAGATCGAGTTAATGGTGTAGTCAAACTATAACACCCTCAAGGTGAACTGCCGATGCACCTCAGGTCAAAGAACCAGACACACCACTGCAGCATCGAGTCAGTCATTGACGAGAAGGTAGACTTCCTAATGACTACTCGAGGTGGTCACGCTCAGTGCCCTCATTCTCTAACGAGTACCTATACTCTCGCTTCGGTGTCTCCACACCGTAGACTCAAGACTCATCTACTAAAGAGAAGCGATTGTACACCAACCTTCCGGATCAATCACCATCCTCGTGATGATCCTATGGTCGGAAGCATTTTATGAGTTAATAATGATTATTCATGTCTTAAATTTTCAACTCTTGAAAATATGAATTATCATTACCATTAACTCAAAGGATGTATCACAGACACTAAATACACATATGTGATAGAAAATAACCCATTTTATTGATTATAGTCAAAATTATAATTTTGCCCCTAGAAGTGTATTACAAGTGTCAGCCAATTCTGGCTTCTAGGGCACATATATCTAACAATCTCCCACTTGTCCTAAAGCCAATTGGCTACAAGTCTAAGTCCCATCTTCTCAAGGTGGGCTTCGATCTTTTGCTGGCCCAACGGCTTTGTAAGTGGGTCTGCCACATTGTCTGTGGAGTTGACTCTCTTGACCTCGACATAATCCCTTCTCGAGGTAATCGTGGATGAGGTGGTATCGCCGCTCAATGTGCTTGGATTTCTGGTGAGACCTCGGCTCCTTAGCAAGGGCTATGGCGCCATTGTTGTCGCAGTATAGAGGAATGGCATCTGATGGCATTACTCCAATTTCTGCAGCAAACTTCTTGTACCAGAATGCTTCCTTCGCAGCCTCTGATGCAGCGATATATTCTGCTTCCATGGTGGAATCTGCTATCACTGTTTGCTTGGAACTCTTCCAGCTGACAGCACCACCATTGCACACAAACAGACTCCCAGATGTCGACTTTCGATCATCTACATCGGACATGAAATCCGAGTCTGTGTATCCCTGGACTTGGAGTTCTCCGTTACCAAAGACCAACATCATATCCTTAGTTCTTCTTAAGTACTTAAGGATACATTTCACAGAAGTCCAGTGTTCTTCACCTGGATTTGACTGATATCTGCTTGTGACACTCACAGCATGGGCTATATCAGGTCGTGTACATAGCATGGCATACATGAGGCTCCCTATTGCAGAAGCATAAGGGATCTTGCTCATGCATTCTATTTCCTCAGGTGTGCTAGGGCACATCTTCTTGGAAAGATGAATACCATGTCTGAAGGGTATTAATCCCCTCTTAGAGTTTTCCATACTAAACCTCTTTAGTACTTCCTCTATGTACATCTTCTGTGAAAGTCCTAGCATCCTATTCGGTCTATCCCTATAGACCTTAATTCCTAGAATAAAGGATGCTTCACCTAGGTCTTTCATGGAGAATTCCTTGGACAACCATATTTTGACTGTCGTCAACATGGGAATATCATTCCCAATAAGGAGGATGTCATCCACGTACAATACGAGGAAGACAACAGCGCTCCCACTGACCTTTTTGAAGACACACATGGTTCCTCTTCATTTTTGATGAAACCAAACGTTTTGATCACATCATTGAAATGAGTGTTCCAGCTCCGAGATGCTTGCTTAAGTCCATATATGGACCTTTGCAGCTTGCAAACCTTGTGATCAGTATCACTGGATGTGAAACCTAGCGGCTGTTCCATATAGATATCTTCCTCAAGATATCCATTTAAGAATGCCATTTTCACATCCATTTGCCATATTTCATAATCGAAATAGGCTGCAATGGCAAGCAATGTGCGGATGGATTTTAGCATAGCCACTGGAGAAAAGGTATCCTGATAGTCAATGCCTTCGCGTTGACTATAACCTTTTGCCACTAGTCTAGCCTTGAATGTCTCCACATTCCCATCTGCACCAATCTTTCTCTTGAAGATCCATTTACATCCAATAGGTACTATACCTTCTGGTGGATCTACCAAGGTCCAGACTTGGTTTGAGTGCATCGAGTCAATTTCTGACTGCATTGCCTCTAGCCATTTCTCAGAGTCGATATCTGATATCGCCTCATTGTAGGTTTTGGGATCATCACCATGAGCACCATTACCTACGAGGAACATTTTCTCTACTTTCTCTGAAATAATACCTAAGTATCTTTCAGGAGGATGGAAAACTCTTTTCGATCTACGAGGTGGAGGAGGTAGTGTTCTTATTGGCTCAACCTGATTTGGTTCCAATTGGTCCTTAGCTCGTTGTACTTGTGAGACTTTCTCATCAAGCTTAATCTGCTTTCCAATGCCGCTATCTTGAATAAACTATTTTTCAAGAAAGATGGCATGTCGACTCACAATCACATTATGGTCTTCTGGAATGTAGAAATAGTATCCTAATGACTCTTTAGGATATCCTATGAATCGAGCTCTGAAGGACCTAAACTCTAACTTGTCCGCTTGTTGTCTTTTGACATGAGCCGAACAACCCCAAATTCTGAGATGACTCAGACTTGGTTTCTTACCGTGCCATATCTCATACGGTGTGGTAGGAATGGTTTTAGAGGGAACCCTATTCAGTAGATAAATTGAAGTTAACAATGAATATCCCCAAAGAAAATCAGGAAGGTCTGTGAAGCTCATCATGGATCGGACCATATCCAATAGAGTCTGATTTCTCCGTTCTGAAATCCCATTGAGTTGAGGTGTTCCTGGTGGAGTTCCATTGAGAGACTATGCCATTTTTCTTGAGATAGTCTAGGAATTTTCGACTAAGGTATTCACCTCCTCGATCTGATCGAAGAACCTTAATGGGTTTTTCAGTTTGTTTTTCTACTTCATGTCTGAATTCTTTGAACTTTTCAAAAGCTTTAGACTTGTGTCTCATAAGATACACATACCCATACCTAGACAGATCATCGATAAAGGTAATGAAGTAGACAAAATTATCTCTAGCCGGCACATCAAATGGGCCGCACATATCAGTATGTACTAGGGCAAGGAGATCTGTGGCCCTTTCCCCATGTCCTACAAAAGAAAGTTTAGTCATTTTGCCTTGAAGATAAGATTCACAAGTTGGATATGACTCGAAAGTCAACGGACTCAATAGCCCATTTTTCTCCAATTTGTTGATCCTATCTTCTGCTATATGACCTAATCTCAGGTGCCATAGATATCTGTCATTTGGACTATCCCTAGGTCGTTTGGCATTCACGTTTTGCTCAATAGTTAGAACAGATACATCAATATGTAGCCGATAAGATCGTTAATAAGGAAACCATTTGCAATTTTATTTCTTTCATAAAGAATGTTACAATGGTCCTTAAAGAAGGTAATCACATAGCCTTCTAGCACTAAGCATGAAATAGAAATCAAATTCCTACTAGCTACAGGCAAATAATAATAGTCTTTCAAAACTAAGTCTAAATCAGATGGTAATCGAAGAGGGTATGTTTCCACCATCACTGCAGCAACTCTTGCTCCATTACCGATGCGTAGGATCATGTCTCCATCCCTCAGCCTCCTGCTATCCTCAAGATCCTGCATGAAAGTGCATAGATGAGCACTAGAACCAGAGTCAAGCACCCAACTGGATGCAGAAAAAATCGTAAGGTTAGACTCAATAATGAGCATACCTTCAGAAGGACCTTCCTTCTTGTTCTTCAGGGTGGCCAGGTAAGTAGGGCAGTTCCACTTCCAGTGGCCATCGCTGTTGCAATGAAAATACTTTTTTTTGGCAGCGGCTTTCATCTTCGGCTCTGCCTTCTTCTTCTTTCCTCCTTCCATCTTCTACTTTTTCGCATACTTCTTTCTTTCCAGAAGACTTTCTTTTGGAAGAAGTCCGTTCCATAGCAAGAACTGAGCCTTTAGAATCTTTCATAGAAAGCTCAGTGGTGACTAGCATGTTGATTAATTCGGTCAAGGAATTTTGAAGTTTATGCATGTGGTAATTCATAATAAATTGCCCATATGCATCAGTTATGGATTGCAGAATAATATCATTCTGCAGATCCAAGTCTAACTTCATACCGAGCTTCTCAAGCTCTTTCAAGTTCTTGATCATCATCAGACAATGATCTTGGATTGACTGTCCATCATGCATCATAATCTTAAAAAGTCATTTCGTGACTTGATACTTGGCTGCGCGACTCTATTCACCAAACATCTCCTGTAGGTGAACCAACATTTGGCGAGCAGTCCAGATATCTTCATGTTGGTGCTGGAGCTCATCAGATATCGAGCCCAATATGTAATATCTGGCCTTATTATCTTCCTCTATCCATTTTTTCAGAGATGCTCTCTGTTTAGTGGACGGACGGGCTGGTAAGGTGGGAGGATCCTGATCTAATACATGGGTTAACTTTTCAAAACCCAAAATGATTTTATAGTTTTTGAGCTAATCTTTATAATTGGATCCAGTCAGTCTATGCGTGTCTAAGATACGTGCCAATGGATTGGACGCAGATATTTTCCTATAGAGAGTCAAAGATTCTAGTTAAATACTGTAATTATGACTTGACCAATTTATTTAGGAATTTTATTTTTAAACAAATTAGCTACCACTATTTTTTTGGATCCCTACACTCCCTCTGTAGGGATGTGAAAATCTCCATAATTAATAATTTCTAGTGGGTGGTGCGATCTCACCAACTGACTCATCACCTCACCTAACAGTTATTGGTGATGGGTTAGCCAATGAGTGCACAACTCTTGTTCAATGATTCTCTAATCATGGTGCACCCAAACTTGGTCTCTAATTCATGAATCTCACCATATCCAAAATATTGATCCACTCCTTAGTTAAGTTAGATCCACCATTTGCACAGACTAGATTCCTAATTGAGTCTCTCACCATATCCAAAATATTGAGCCCAACTCATCCTCCAGCCCATAGCATCCAAAGCCTAATAGACATGGTTGCATCTTTCCGATGCAACTGAGCCACTGTGAAGGCCTCTGATTGAGCAAATGAACAGGCTCCAGTCAGACCAAGTGAAGGCCTCTGATTGAGCACAAACTCCTTTGGCTCAATTAGGACAACTATTTATGATAGTAAAAGAAGAACGTTTAGGTTCAATCGAGTGCTAGCACAATTTTCTTAAACCTAATTGAATCTCATTCAGATCAATTGAACTAGATTAGTTCAATTGATGATCACAAGATTCAAACCATTGTTTGTGTGACCCAGTTAGGTTCAGTTTTGTATGGTAATGGGATTTGTCATGATCTCTATCATCAACATCGTCGAAACTTCTTTCGATGGATCAAAACTTTTTTGATTCGAACAGCTAGAATGATCGATCATCTAAATCATTCTAATTGCTTCCAAAATCCACCAGTGATACCTAGCAGTATATGGTGCCAACCGATCAGAGCTGAATGCGAACCTCTTGGTGCAGCTATCTGTGTGATTAAGTTCTTCTATCTTGAGCCCCGATCAGATTAGGGTTAAGGCGAACTCGTGAAACCCTAGTTTCTGTCATATGATGTAATCATTCGATTCAAGTTCGATGTGAAATCCTAAATAGAAACTCTTTCTATTATTTCACTCTGCCATGGCCATGGGCTTCTGGACTTGATTCTTATGATCATCATAGGGCTACTCCTCTACCACCGAGGTAGATAGATTTCATCTTGATGCAATCCAGTTTCTACAATAAACATGCTATAGCCAACATACACCTCAGGATTCCGTATGGCTAGGAGACCGAGTTATGGTGTAGTCAAACTATAATACCATCAAGGTGAACTACCGATGCACCTTAGATCAATGAACTAGACACACCACTACAGCATCGAGTCAGTCATTGATGAGAAGGTAGACTTCCTAATGACTACTCAAGGTGGTCACGCTCAGTGCCCTCATTCTCTAACGAGTATCTATACTCTCGCTTCGATGTCTCCACACCATAGACTCAAGACTCATCTATTAAAAAGAAGCGATTGTACACCAACCTTTCAGATCAATCACCATCCTGATGATGATCCTATGGTTGAAAGCATTTTATGAGTTAATAATGATTATTCATGTCTTAAATTTTCAACTCTTGAAAATATGAATTATCATTACAATTAATTCAAAGGATGTATCACAGACACTAAATACACATATGTGATAGAAAATAACCCATTTTATTGATTATAGTCAAAATTATAATTTTGCCCCTAGTAGTGTATTACAAGTGTCAGCCAATTCTGGCTTCTAGGGCACATATATCTAACAATCTACTCAAACAAGATTTGAAGATCTTCTCCTTCTCAATCAATCCTCTAAAATTTAGATCTAGATCTAATCTTGAAGATCTTTAAAATGGCTTTTGAAGAATAGTCGTTGTCTCTTATAGCAGTGCTGCCTTCTTCCTTTCCTAGCGCCTTTCACTTGCTTGGATCGCACCTTCTTCGTGCCCAAAGTCCCTTGGGCGTGGAGAGGAGAGAGAGGACCAGAGGATGGCATGGAGAAGGAGGGATAGAGGCTATGTGGCATGGGCTAGGAGTAGAAGAATTGAATTCTAGGCACAGATAGGGTTTATATAGACCCTGCTGCGCCATGCAGTGCCACATCATCCTAGCCAATCATGGCCCTTTGTACAATCAGATCTAAATCTGATTAGTGGGATGATATCATCTGATCTAATTAGATTAGAGATCCTCAAAACTCTTCTAAGGTGCATGACACATGGGCAGATGTTTAAGTATCCAAGGTCAACATTTGACCAATATCCGAAGACAAGATTTAGCAGGTGATGGAAAATGATAGGTGTTATCTCAAATTTATCTTATAAATTAAGACAACACTTTTCTGACCTGGACAAGCTCTAGTCAAACCAAGTAAAGGTTCTTGAGTGAGCCCAAACACATTTGGATCAGTCGAGACAAGCTTTAATGATTATTAAAAGAGAATATTAGGCTCAATCATGTGCTAGCATGATTTTTTTGAACCTAATTGAATCTTATTCAAATCAATTGAACTAGGTTAATCCAATTGATGATAATCAGATCCAAATCCTTATTTGTATGATCCAATTAGGCTTGGTTCCGTATGGTAATGGGATATGTCATGATCTCTATCATCGATATCATCGAAACACATTTCGATGGATCGTATGATCGACCATCCAAATCATTCTAATTGCTCCCAAAATCCACCAGTGACACCTAGTAGCATATGGTGGTAACCCATTAGAACTGAAAGCGAACCTCTCGGTATAGTTACCTATGTGATTAAGTTCCTCTATCTTGAGCTCTGAATGGATTAGGATTAAGGTGATCTCGTCAAACCCTAATTTTTGTCATATGAATTAATCATTTGATTTAAGCCTAATGTGAAAATCCTAATAGAAACTCTATCTATTATTTCACTCTGCCATGGTCATAGGCTTATGGACTTGATTCTCATGATCATCATAGGACTGCTCCTCATCTATCGAGGTAGATAGATCTCCTATTGGTGTAATCCAATTCGTATAATGAACATGCTATAGCCAACATACACCTCAGGATTTTGAATGGATAGAAGATTGAGTTATGATATAGTCAAACTATAACACCCTCAAGATGAATTGCCAATGCACCTCAAGTCAATGAACCAGACATACCACTACAGCTTCGAGCCAGTCATCAATGAGAAGGCAGACTTTCTCATGACTGCTCGAGGTGGTCACGCTCAGTGCCCTTGTTCTCTAATGAGTATCTGTACTCTCGCTCTGGTGTCTCTACACCATAGACTCAAGACTCATCTATCCTAAAGAAGTGATCATATACCAACCTTTTAGATCAATCACTATCCTCATGATGATCCTATGGTCGGGAGCATTTTATGAGTTAATAATAAAAATTCATGTCTTAAATTTTCAACTCTTGAAATTATGAACTATCATTGCCATTAACTCAAGGGATGTATCACAGATACTTTCAAATACACACTATGATAGAAAATAATCCATTTTATTATTTATGGTCAAAATTTTAATTTTGCCCTTAGAAGTGTATTATAAGTGTCAGCTAATCTGGCTTCTAGGGCACACCTATCTAACAATCAGATCATAAGCTCTAATGTGTGTGACCTTATAGGTCTGAACCTAAGTCGGTAGCATAAAAATAAATTTTAGTATCAATTGAAGTTACCATCTAGCAATGATACCCGATGGTCGAATAGGTCGATGGTGTAGAACACCACCTTTAGAACCCATGCAGATATAGTTTTCATTTAATTGGTCCCCTTGACCACAATGCTCATAGGACATATCAGAGTTCAACTATCAACTTTGATCAGGTTATCCATATTGTATTTCAAAATACCAAATCCATTTGATGGATTATCCTGACCAAGGTTTTGCTATATTAAAATATAGTGATACATTCTTCTCCAACTCTTGGAGTGGTCAATTCCATCTTGATCACACTCCGACTTTGCAAGTACTTAACTATGCCTAGAAGTCTTTCGTTGCTGAATTAGAAATTCAGTTAGTTCAGTACCAAAGCATAGTGAGTTGCTTGCAAGTCACTGAGATGATCTTACGTCTAAGGGATACTTATACCTATATCCCATCAGAGATAATCTCAATAGTAGAATGCTCTGAAGTTGGTCACATTCGATGATGATGTACCCATACATCTCACCTGTATGCCATACCAGTATCTCCATACACCTTGATTAAGAGGACAACCAACCTATATGTCATATAGCGACCAATGCTTGATAGATGCTGTCATTCTAATTAACAGCCTATCATCTGATCGTGAACAAATTTAGGGACTAATCGATAAATTCTCTCTTTATCAAAACTAAACAATCCTAAGGACTTCATCACAACAACAATGGAGTTCATTAGAAGATGTAAACTTATGATGAAAAAGATGCCAAAATATTTTTATTAATTAATAAATCAATTATAATTATAAAATAGCTCAACTGTCAACAGACTGATGATTGACTTTGAGACATAATTTTTAATAACCATGACTTGCCCAATGCATGTTTCCTTCTCAGCTATCATTGACTGAATCCTAGGGCACCCCTTCCAAGACAGTTGATAAGTAGTATGTCATGATGCTATATGATGTAAATGAGCCCCACTGGGCATTTTGATACATTAACAAATATCTGCCAAGCCCCACTAGGCATTTTGATATACTGCCAAGCCCCACTAAGCATTTACAAATGCAGACTATGGAGGTGCCAGCTCATGCCGATGCAAATACTCATGCAATGCAAGGATGCACCCCATAGGTTGATCTCTCCTATGGATAATCTTTTCCAAAAATTAAACAAGCTGAAATTTTCCAAAGCTGAATAGTAAAAGCCAATAATTTCAATCGCTGCTTTCATGTTTGCACAAGTACATATATAAGCTGAAAAATATCAAAGTTAACTACTTTCCAAAATAAGTTATTTTCATAACAAGATACAATAAGTAAAGCACCAAGGATAGATATGAAAACCTACTCACCTCCATAGGCTACTAGCTACTATTCCACTTTGATACCAAGTTTCCTCGAAGCACTCTTTGAGAACCTTCTCTCTTCCTATAATAGTAATATACACTAATTAATAGAATCTATCATGATACAGAAACATAGGAGCATATACTTTATTTTTAGATTGACTCTTTAGCCTTTCCATCGCTTATTTTAATCCTATCTTGCTTGCTTTAGGTTAGGTGCTGTTAACCTTCAACATAATTCAAAAAATTTCTAGTGATTCAACTATATTTTTATTCACACAACTATTTTCCAAATCAGTCAATAACATTCAATTATTTGCTAAGATTGTTTAAATAACTTCCATCAAGATAAATAGCAACAATTCATCCTTAATTCATGTTTACATCATAAAACTGGCTTTACCATAACCTCCTATTTGCTTATAACACTTCAAAGATTAATTTAAATCTAACTTAGGGCTTAGGATTCTTATGTTCAATAGCTTAAAATCCTACTATCAGCAATACAAGCTTCTTCTTCCTAGTTCAGCAACTTTTCTACTTCTATCCAACTTTCTACAAAATTATCTCTTCCTAGCTAACTCCTCTTTGATTTCTAATTGAGAACAGGACCTCCTCCGATCCTCCTTCTCTCCTCTAGACCTTTTGTTTAATATAGAAACTTAGGACAGCAAACAAAAAAAAAGGTGGCTTTTATTTTAGAAGAAACAATAGAATTTGTTAGGTGTCACCCCATCAAGAAGCCTACACACCTCTTCCTCTCTCTTCTATTTATGTGGCACAACCCAAGGAAGCACCTATTAAGTTATTTCCTAAAGAATCCATTTAAAAATCCTCTTTTAAAACCCCATGGCCAGCACTGCTCTTCTATTCTTGCTAAACGAGCAGGCTTGACCCCAAATCAGGCCATCTCGATTGTCAGCCGGGTCAGCTCGCAACTCAAATTGAGCTGGCTCTCTCAGGAAGATAGAATATTAATTTCTTTTGCCTGAGACTCGGATCAGCTCGGATACACCTGTTAAGTTAATGCCCTCATTTATTTTACTCTCTATTAACTTTAAAACATAAATATAAATAAGAAAATACCCCAATATTTGGATTAAATAAAAATATCAAAAAATCAAAATTCTCAAGAATCAGATACCAAAACTTGGGTTCTAGTTTAAATTTTTCGAAACTCAAAATTTTTAAAATTTTCTTTCCTCAGACTGAATAGGTTAAAGGGTCTCAAAATCCATTAAAAATCACTTTGTAACTCCTAACACCTAAGGATCAATTACCACTAGTTTTGGTTCCAATAAAATACATATTTCATATAGCTCCCCATACAAGTGCTAGATTCCAGACTTAGAAAATTTTTAGGACTCAAAAAAGAATTTGCGCTCAAAACATTCATGCTCTAGAATCACCAAAATTCAACTCCAGTGTTATTATTTTAAATATCTTTTTTCAATCATTTTCCTTTTAAATCAATAAATTAAATTTTTAGTGCTTCATCACTACTACATAATATATGCTCATATACTCAAGCATATGATACATAAATTGCTATACAACACATACTTTAACAAAAATCTTTTAATTTACTATTCTGCTAGTTCTGGATGTTACACTAGCACCTACTCACTACCCTTAGTGAGTATACCATATCTAATATTTGAATATGGAGAAATTAGATGACAGCAAATCCTTTATTCCTTGCAATGCTAGAATGTCATTCCTAATTAAGAGAATTTCATCTATAGATAATACAAGGAATAATACTATAAAACATTTTGTCCAATTATAAATATAGAATTTGTCTTTGTTCATAACGAAGATATACGTTCAAAATATTTGTTCAAACTCTAAGATTGTAGCTAGATGGGCTTTATAGATCTTTACCTTTCCGTCTGTGCTATTCTAATCCTTTTGAAAATTCATTCATATCCAATGGGTTTTATCCCTTCATGTGAATCAACTAGTGTCCACACACTATTAATTTTCATGGACTTCAATTTAGATTATATGGCTCTAATCCACTTCTCAGAGTCAGACAACTGCATTGCATCCCTATAGATGATCGAATCCTTGTTGTTCTAATCGAACTCAATAGGATTGCCATCTCGGATATAGTTACCATAGTATCTATTTGGCTAACATGATACTCTACCGGATCTCCTTCAAGGTGCTACTTTAATTGGCTTCGAGTTTGATCTGATCAAACTTAATTTTGTAGGTTTACTAGATTATGTCAGTTCATTTTCTACCAATTAAACTTCACCAAGTTCAACTTGATAGGCATTAGATCCTTCTATAAGAAACTTTTTTCCAAAAGAAATGTCCTACTGTTAATGAACATCTTATGTTCTTCAGCATGGTAGAATTAATAATCCTTAAACACCTATTAGACCAGAATCTAAGTTTATCTATGTGCAAACCTTTAACATAGGCTGATCAATTCCAAATCCAAAGGTGAGAGGGTCTAGGTCTACTTCCGATCCATATCCCATATGGAGTTTTTACAATAGATTTACTCAGTATAAATTTTTAGAGTAAAACTAGTAGTCGTAAGAGCACAACCCTAAAATAGGCAGACAAGTGAACCTTATCATGGATTGAACCATGTCCAATAAAGTTCAATTTCTCCTTTAGATACATTATATTCCAAAAAGAAATCTACTAAGAGAGAATCCTATTCTCTCCTAAATATGTCATAAACTTACTGGATAAGTGTTCGCCTCTTTGATCTGATCGAAGAGTTTCAGTACCTTTTTTAGTTTGTTTCTCTATTTCATTATTGAATCATTTGAATATTTCAAATGATTCAGGCTAGATGCACCCATGCCCAGATAGGTCATCTATAATGAAATATTGATATCTTTCTTTGGCACTTAAGTTCATAGGTCCACATACATCACTTTGTATGAGACTTAGAACTTTATCAGCTCCACCTTTTCCAGTAAAAGGTGACTTTATCATCTTTTCTAGAAGATAAGACTCATAGGTTATCAATGATTCACAACCATTGATGACAAGTTTTCCATGCAAGCTAACCTATTTATCCTATTCTTGTCAAAATGATTAAGCGTATAATGCCAAAGCTAGACATCCATTATATAATCTAAATACGATATTTATTAAATATGTATATTATACTTAACAGGCTATATAAATGTTAAATATTATTTTTTTATTATCCATTTATTATTGTAACATTATTCATAATAATATCATAATAATTTTTTTTATTGATAAATGATAACCATCTTTGATCAAAAAATCAATAGAGACACATTTATCATAAACGATGGATAATAGTGATAATCACTCAAAATGACATCTTTTGAAAATAAGCTTGACAGTTCCTAAAGCTAGGATTAGAACAGAACTTCCATCCCAAATTTTAGGTATTTCTCACTATTTTCAAATATTTCACTTACCTAAAATCCTTGTAATAAATTACATAGGACTATCAGTATCCCATACCCAGGTAGCAAAATTACAAACAGAAAAATTTTAAGGAGTTATCATATAATATCCTTGATAAGCAACTTTTGCTCCTTTCTCTTGTTCAGCCTATTATGGTCAAGGAAAGAAAAATAATTCTTCTTCCTATGACCCCGCTTCTAATAGTAGAAGTATTATGCTTGCTTTAGGTCAATATTGGACTAATTATTTTGACTGGACTTATAAGCTCCAATACGAACCCATTCATACTGCTGAACAAAATTCAACTTTCGATTCTAATTGACAAAGTTGGATCCCATAAGTCATCACTGTCTAACAGTGATTGGAGCAATTAGGGTTTAGCCTTATTCTATGAGAAAGGAGAACATAGTGAAGGAAAAATTTTGATTTCTCGGGTCAGGTTCGTTCAGATCTGATTGGATCAAGAGCGATATTTCAAAAAAAGAAATTTTGAATCCAAATTAGATCTAATTTTATAGATCTAATAAAATAAAATAAAAGATAATTAAATCTGATTTAACTTTGTACCTTTTGTTGGATAATCAGATTACCTTATGATGATCCTACTGATTGCTTGAAGTTTTGGATCTAGCCATGCAAGTGCCTGGCCTCTATCGGTATCTACTCGGACTGGATCTGGTGATCTTCTCCTTCTTTATCACCGCTCCAAATATCAAATTTGGATCTAATTTGGATGATCTTCAAAACTTCTTTTGAAGATTTGGAATCGTCTCTTGCAGTAGTGCTGCCTTCTTCCTTTCTCGTCACCTTTCTCTTGCTTGGATCGCACCAAACTAGAGCCCAAATCTCCTTGGGCATGGAGAGGAGAGAGAGGACCAAAAGATGGCATGGAGGAGGGAGAGGGGCAGCCTTGGGGCGTGGGCTAAGGGAGAACTTCTTTAAAGCTAGGTGTAGATAGGGTTTATATAGACCCTGCTGCGCCATGCAGTGCCACATCATCTCGGCCAAATACATTGCTTCATGCAATTAGATCTAAATCTAATTGGTAGGATGATATCACTTGATCCAATCAGATGAGAACCCCCTCAAATCATCCTTAGGTTGTGCTAAGACTAGTCAAAGCTGAGACTTAGGTGCCTACCTAAGTTGATTCCAAGAAGCAACCTGGAGTCCCATCTGTATGGGACTCCAGGCATCCCTATCCATGGGCACAAGCCTCCCTAGGTGTGCACCCCCTCCTTTCCAATTTCTAGTAAGGGGACAAGCCCCTATCTACTCTCCTATGGGTGCATGACACGTGGGCGGTTGTCTAAGTGTCAAAGGTCAATATTTGACCAAAGTCAAAAGACAAGAATTAGCAGGTGACGAAAATTGATAGGTATTGTCTCAAATTTATCTAATAAATTAAGACAACCCTTTTCTGATCTGGACAAGCTCTAGTTAGACCAAGTAAAGATATCTGAGTGAGCACAAACATATTTGACTCAGTCGAGACAACTTTTAATGATAGTAGAAGGAGAATGTTAGGCTCAATCATGTGCTAGCACGATTTTCTTGAACCTAATTGAATCTTATTCAAATCAATTGAACTGGGTTAGTCCAATTGATCATATCCAAATCCAAACCCTTGTTTGTATAATCCAGTTAGATTCAGTTCTATATGGTAATAGGATATGTCATGATCTCTATCATCAATATCATCGAAACATCTTCCAATGGATCAGAACTATTTTGATTCATACAACTAGAATGATCGATCATCCAAATATTCTAATTGCTCCCAAAATCCACCAATGACACCTAGCAGTATATGGTGGCAACCCATCAAAATTAAAAATAAATCTTTTGATGTAGCTACCTATGTGATTAAGTTCTTCTATCCTGAGCCCCAATTAGATTAGGGTTAAGGTGAATCTCATCAAACCATAATTTTGTCATATGATTTAATCATTCGATTCAAGTTTGATGTGAAAACCTTAATAGAAACTCTTTCTATTATTTCACTCTGCCATGGCCATGGGCTTAAGGACTTGATTCTCATGAACATCATAGGACTGCTCCTCATCCATCGAGGTGGATAGATTTTCTCTTGGTGCAATCTAATTCCTACAATGAACATGCTATACACCTCAGGATTTCGAATGGCTAGGAGATCGAGTCATGGTGTAGTCAAACTATAACACCCTCAAGGTGAACTGCCAATGTAACTCAGATCAAAGAATCAGATACACCACTACGCTTCGAGCCAATCATCGACAAGAAGGTAGACTTCCTTATGACTGCTCGAGGTGGTCACGGTCAATGCCCTCATTCTCTAACGAGTACCTATACTCTCGATCTGGTATCTCTACACCATAGACTCAAAACTCATCTACTATAAAGAAGCGATTGTACACCAATCTTTTGGATCAATCACCATCCTCATGATGATCCTACGGTCAGGAGCATTTTATGAGTTAATAATGAAAATTCTTGTCTTAAATTTTTAACTCTTGAAAATAAAAATTATCATTACCATTAACTCAAGGGATGTATCACAGATACTAAATACACATTTATGATAGAAAATAATCTATTTTATTATTTATAGTTAAAATTATAATTTTGCCCCTAGAAGTGTATTACAAGTGTCAGCCAATTATGGCTTCTAGGGCACACATATCAAAAAAACTCCCACTTGATCTAAAGCCAATTGGCTACAAATCTAAGTTCCATCTTCTCAAGATGGGCTTTGATCTTCTACTAGCCCAATGGCTTTGTAAGTTAGTCTGCTGCATTATCTGCGGAGTCGATTCTCTTGACCTCAACGTAATCCTTCTCAAGGTAATCATGGATGAGGTGGTATCACCACTCGATGTGCTTAGATTTTTAGTAAGACCTCAGCTCCTTAGCAAGGACTATGGTGCCATTATTATTGCAGTATAAAGGAATGGCATCTGATGGAATTACTTCGATTTCTGTGGCAAACTTTTTATACCAGAATGCCTCCTTCACAACTTCTGATGCAACAATATATTTTGCTTCTTCGGTAGAATCTACTATCACAGTCTGCTTGAAATATTTTCAACCGACAGCTCCATCATTATGCATAAATAGACTTTCAGATGTCGACTTTCCATCATCTACAATAGACATAAAATTTGAGTCTGTATATCCCTGGACTTGGAGTTCTTCATTACCAAAGACCAACAACATATTCTTAGTTCTTCTCAAGTACTGAAGGTTACATTTCACAGAAGTCCAGTGTTCTTCACCTAGATTCGACTAATATCTACTCATGACGCTCACAACATGGGCTATATCAAGTCGTGTACATAACATGACATACATGAGGCTCCCTATTGCTGAAGCATAAGGGATCTTGCTCATGCGTTCTATTTCCTCAGGTGTGCTAGGGCACATCTTGTTAGAAAGATAAATGCCATGTCTAAAGGATACCAAACCCCTCTTAGAGTTTTCCATGCTAAACCTCTTTAGCACTTTCTCTATATACATCTTTTATGAAAGTCCTAGCATCCTATTTGATCAATTTCTATAGACCTTAATTCCTAGAATAAAGGATGCTTCTCTTAGGTCTTTAATGGAGAATTCTTTAGATAACCACATTTTAACTATGGTCAACATGGGAATATCATTCCCAATAAGGAGGATATCATCTACATACAATACGAGGAAGACAATAGCACTCCCACTAATCCTATTGAAGACACATGGTTTCTCCTCATTCTTGATGAAACCAAATAATTTGATCATATTATTAAAATGAGTATTCCAGCTTCGAGATGCTTGCTTAAGTCCATATATGGACCTTTGCAGCTTGCATACCTTGTGATCAGTATCAGTGGATGTAAAATCTAGTGGCTGTTTCATATCAATATCTTTCTCAAGATATCCATTTAAGAATGCCATTTTCACATCCATTTATCATATTTCATAATCAAAATAGGTTGCAACAGCAAGCAATGTGCGGATGGATTTTAGCATAGCTACTGATGAAAAGGTATCCTGATAGTCAATGCTTTTGCACTGACTATAACCTTTTCCCACTAATCTAGCTTTGAATGTCTCCATATTTTCATCTGTACTAATCTCTCTCTTGTAGATTCATTTACATCCAATAGGTACTATACCTTCTGGTGGATCTACCAAGATTCAGACTTCGTTTGAGTACATTGAGTCAATTTCTGACTTCATTGCCTCTAACCATTTCTCAGAGTCGATATCCGATATCGCCTCATTATAGGTTTTAAGATTAGAATGAACCCCATTACCTACGAGGAACATTTCCTCTATTTTCTCTGAAATAGTACCTAAGTACCTCTCATGGGGACAAAAAACTCTTTTCGATCTATGAGGTGGAGGAGGTAGTGATTGTATTGGCCCAACCTAATTTGGTTCCATTTGGTCCTTAGCTCGTTGCTCTTGTGAGACTTTCTCATCGAGCTTGATCTACTTTTCAATACCGCTATCTTGAATAAATTATTTTTTAAAAAAGATGGCATGTCGACCCATAATCATATTACGATCTTCTGGAATGTAGAAATAATATTTTAATAACTCTTTAGGATATTCTATAAATTGAGCTCTAAAGGATCTAAAGTCTAACTTGTCCGCTTGTTGTCTTTTGACATGAGTCGGACAATCCCAAATTCTAAGATGACTCAGACTTGATTTTTTATCATGCCATATCTCATATGGTGTGGTAGAAATGGTTTTAGAAGAAATCCTATCCAGTAAGTATATTACAGTTAACAAATAGTGTCCCCAAAGAAAATCAGGAAGGTCTGTGAAGCTCATCATGAATCGAACCATATCTAATAGGGTCCGATTCCTCCATTCTGAAATCCCATTAAGTTGAGGTGTTCTAGGTGGAGTCCATTGAGACACTATACGATTTTTCTTGAGATAGTCTAGGAATTTCCGAGTAAGGTATTCACCTTCTTGATATAATCAAAGAATCATAATATTTTTTTCAATTTGCTTTTCTACTTCATGTTTGAATTTTTTGAACTTTTCAAAAGCTTCAGACTTGTGTCTCGTAAGATACACATATCCATACCTAGATAAATCATCGGTAAAGATTATGAAGTAGACAAAGTTACCTTTAGTCGGCACATCAAATGGGCCATACACATCAGTATGTATTAGGGCAAGAAGATCTGTGGCCCTTTCCCCATATCCTACAAAAGGGAGTTCAGTCATTTTGCCATGAAGACAAGATTCACAAATTGGATATGACTCAAAAGTCAATGGATTCAATAGTCCAATTTTCTCCAATTTGTTAACCCTATCTTCTGATATATGACCAAGTCTTAGGTGCCATAGATACCGATCATTTGGACTATCCCTAGGTCATTTCATGGCATTCACATTTTGCTCGATATTAAAAATAGATACATCAATATGTAACTGATAAAGATCGTTAATAAAAAAATTACTTGCAATTTTATTACTTTCATAAAGAATGTTACAATGGTCCTTAAGAAAACTAATTACATAGCCTTCTAGTGCTAGGCATGAAACAAAAATCAAATTCCTGCTTGCTGCAGGCACATAATAACAATCTTTTAATACTAAGTCTAAACTAGATAGTAGTCAAAGAGGGTATATTCCTATAGCCATGGCAGCAATTCTTGCTCCATTTCGGACATGCAGGATCATCTCACCATCCCTCAGCCTCCTGCTATCCTGAATATCCTACATAGAAGTGCACAAATGAGCACTAGAACTAGAATCAAGCATCCAATTGAATGCAGAAGAAATCGTAAGGTTAGACTCAATAATGAGCATACCTCCAAAAGGACCTGCCTTCTTCTTATTCTTCAGTATGGCCAGGTAAGTAAGGTAGTTCTGCTTCCAGTGGCCATCATTGTTACAATAGAAATACTTTTCTTTGTTAGCGGCCTTCTTCTTTAGCTTTGCCTTTTTTTCTTTCCTTCCATCTTCTACTTTTTCATAGACTTCTTCTTCTTTCCAAAAGACTTTCTCTTGAAAGAAGTCCATTCCATAGCAAGCACTGAACCTTTAGAACCTTTCATGGAAAGCTCAGTAGTAACCAGCATGTTCATAAGCTCGGTTAGAAAATTTTGATGTTGATGCATAGTTCATGATTAACTGCCCATATGCATCAGTCAAAGATTGCAGAATTATATCATTCTGCAGATCCAGGTCCAACTTCACTCCGAGCTTCTCAAGCTCTTCCAAGTCCTTGATCATCATTAGATAATAAGCTTGGACTGACTATCCATCACACATTTTAGTCTTGAAAAGTCGTTTAGTGACTTGATACTTGGCTGCGCGACTCTGTTCACCAAATATCTCTTGTAGGTGAGCCAATATTTAGTGGGCAGTCCTGATATCTTCATGTTGGCACTGAAGTTTATCTGACATCAAGCCCAATATGTAGTATCCGACCTTGTTATCATAAATCATAAATCATAAATCACTTTAGATCTCATCTAATATATTTTGATTTATTCAGATCAGCACATACTAGGACAACCTCTCAACTGTAAGGGATAAACCTTACAATAGGACAACCTTATATTTAGTATATCTGACCCGATATTATTTAGATCTAATCTAAATAATCCAAAATAGATTTAACATCTATTTAATTATAGATTTAAAATTAAAAAAAATAAATCATAAAATTATTTAGATCATATATAACTTATTCATGATTCAAGAATAGATTAGTACATACTAGGACAACATCTTCACTATAAGGGGTAAACCTTACAGTAGGACAACCTTATAATCAGTATGTGCAATCTTTAAAATTTTATTTTTGAATTTATCTTAATACAAATATGATCATGTTATAAAAGAACCTAGATGCTCTGATACCACTGATGAAAAACATGCAGGGTTTCATGCTTGAATTTCAAAATATTTTTGAAATAAATCACAGCAGAAGATGTAGATTAAACTATTTAATCTACAAAAGTATGTAATCTAATTACTAAACCCTACATCTAGGATCTATAACATGTCATAATGCTTGCATAAATTTGAAAATAAATATTTTGGTATTGATCAGATTAATACCCTAGATCTAGAATAGTTCTAGATCTTGACTCTAGATCGCATCTAGGTGAGAGAAGAGCTTAAATCTCTAACCTTCACATGGGGGAAAAACTCTATGGTTGATTTTTATTATTACCTTTAGAGCTGCACATGCATCCAACCTCTACAAATAATCCACATGAGGCTGTAATTAAAATTGGAGGTTCGTCAATCGAAGATCCACTCAAAGTGCTAGCTTCTTACGTATCCCTCTTGAAGGTTAATCTAAAAATTATTATTCAAATCTCTTGGACACCCCTAGAGATGAGGAATAAGAGAAGGAGTAAGAGAGAAATCTAATACTTGGATCTCCCAAAAAATAGAAATAAAAATATATAAGAAAAAAGCCCTAAGAGATGACAAATATTCTCTTTCAGATTGATGTCCTGAAAACATCTCTATGCTAGGATAAGAGGAGACCTTCTCCTCTACATCTTTTTCATGTTTTTAAATCTAACACTCTCTAATATTTCTCATAGAAAAGTCTCACAAAAATACTGAAAAGAAGGATTCTCATAGAAATTCTAAGAGAAGACCTTCTTCTCTTCTTCTTCTCTCATCAGGACATTATCAGGTCATGTCCAAAGATGATTACCATGCCCCAACACCTTGGAGCACAGATCCCCACACCCTCTTCCTCTCTCTCTCTCTCTCAGATTTTTATCATATAAAAATCATAAAAATAAATAAAGGAGGGTTAGAAAAAAATCTCTAAGAGAAAATAGTTTTTCTCTTATCTTTCTTTCTTCAAGACATCAATAATTGATATTTTAATGGAAGGCTTTTCTCCAAGAATCTTGGCACTCGAAACCACCCATGCCATCCTCTCTTTCTCTTCTATTTTTGATTAATTTTTCAAAATTTTTGACTCTAAAAAATGATTAGGAGGCATCCCAAGATAATAGGAAGACTAGGTAAAATGACCTAGTCAAAAAGGAGGAAATTGGGGGGTGTCCAACTCTTAGACACCTCCCCAGATTTTTTGTGCATGGAGAACCTCAAACCATCACACAAAATAAGAAGAAAAAGGGCGACTAAAAATAGGAGGCATGAGAAATAAATCTGCAAAGAAGAGCAAAGTATTTTGGATTCTTATTGCTCTTTTAAAAGGAAACCAAGACACAACCAATTGCAAGTTTTGACCAATTAAAAAACTAATCAAAACCATCAGATTAAGGAGTGTAGAAAGGATTCTTAGGTGTGGAAATTAGTCTAGGACACTTCTAATTTAACTAGGTCAAAGCCATCTTAAACCCAATTTAAATCTTATTTAAAATAGATTTAGTCAACCAAATTAATATACAATTCCAATCCAATTAGGATCTTAATCAAATTAGAATTAAATTATATTTAAATATAGTTTAATTTTTAATTAAATTAAAAATTAGATGCACTCAAGTCCTAGTCGAACGGGGACTTGTTCTTCCTTGCAATTGGCTTATCCAATAAACCAATTAGACTTAATCCAATTAAGTCCAAACTAATTCTAATTGAATATAATTCAATTAGACTTGATCTCAACCTGATTACTCGATCAAATTGAGTCAATTAGCAATTCAATCGCTAATCAATTCTCCTGCAATACTTGCATTAGGTCAAACATCAATCGTATTGATAGTTTGACCTTAGAATGATTCTCGATCATCGATTAACCATCTGATTAGATTAAAATCTCTAATATGTGTGACCCCATAGATTCGAACCTAAGCTAGTAGCATAAAAACTAATTTTTGTACTAATTAGAAGGATCATCTAGCAATGGTACCTGACATCTAGATAGGTCAAATGTATGCAAAGCAACATTCTTAGAACCTTGGCCCATGGTTACTATATAATTCATCTCTTTGACCAATAATGCTCAAAACGACTTCGAGTACACTATCAGCACTCGTATAAGTCATCTCTATTATATCTTAAAATTTTGCAAATTTCATGACTCCTCATGAGGATTACCCTGGCCTAGGTTTGTTAAATTGAAACACAACGAGTCATTCTCTTCCTAAAGTTAATCAGAAGTGGTCAATCCCATCTTATCTCACACATTGACTTTACTAGTACTTGACTATACCTAAAAATCTTTTGAACCTATATTAAAAATATAGATAGTCCGACATCAAAGTACAATGAGTTGCTTACAAGTCACCATGGTGATCTTAGATCAGAGAAAAACTTATACCTATTGGCCTTAGCTAGATACTCTTGATAGTAGAGTACTACATTATCATGTTCAGTATAGATATACTCCTACATCTCACCTAGATGCCATATTAGTGTCTCTATACTACTTCATTATGAGGACAACCAATGCATATGTCATACAGCGACATACACTCGATAAGTTATCATCCTTTTAAATAACTTATCATTTGATCATGAATAATTTAAGAACCACCTGATACATTCTCCTTTATCGATTGATTGTGGCTCTAAGGACTTCATCATAATTTAAGAGTTCATTTAAGAAAAATAAAACTTCTATGATGAACCAACCAAATAACTACTATTATTAGATAATTCATATAATAATTTCAATCATCTACCACTTAGATGATTGGCTTTAGAACATATTT
This sequence comes from Cocos nucifera, assembly GCA_006176705.1. NCBI lineage: Eukaryota > Viridiplantae > Streptophyta > Magnoliopsida > Arecales > Arecaceae > Cocos > Cocos nucifera. Next base: position 40,799 of record QRFJ01001615.1, read on the forward strand.
CTCAACAAGTCAAAGGGGAGAGGCCCTCTCAACGGTTCTTTCGTGCCCCGCTGATCTTGTTAGAAATAGGAGGAGAACCTCATTCTAACAAGGACAAAGGTCAACCATGTTAGGAACAGAAGGAGAATCTCATCCTGACGTGAATGAAGACCTTCGGTTATTTAAGACGGAAGGAGGGGAGAGGCCCTTTCAATAATCCTTTTATGTCCCAATAATTTTGTTAGGGACAGGAGGAAGACCTTATCCTAACATGGGTCAAAGAGGAGAGTTCCTCTCAATGGTCTTTTTGTGCCAGACTGACCTTGTTAGGAAGAGAAGGAGAACCTCATCCTAACAAGGATAAAGGCCAACCATGTCAGGAATAGGAGAAGAATCTCATCCTGACATAGATGAAGACCTCTGATTATTTAAGATAGAAGGAGGGGAGAGGCCCTTTCAATGATTCTTTTATGTTCCAATAACTTTATTAGGGATAGGAGGAGGACCTCTCCCTAACAAAGGTAAAGGCCAACCATGCTAGGAATAAAAAAAGGACCTCATCCCGATACGGGTCAAAGGAGAGAGGCACTCTCAACGGCCCTTTCATGGCCTGCTAACCTTTTTAGGAATAGGAGGAGAACCTCATCCTAATAAGGGTAAAGGCCAACCATGTCAGAAATAAAAGAAGAATCTCATCCTAACACGGATGAAGTGAAGGAACCAGATCTAGGATTTTAGGAGTAGATCTTAAAATTTTTTCAAGAGTAGGCAGTAAAAGATTAAAATTAATCTAAAATATCCTAGATCTAAGATCTTATTATATGATTATTACATGGTATTTAAATCATAAATTAAAAGTTAAATAAGAAAGAAAAGTTTGATCATATCAACCTAGATCTATACTACATCTAATGCAGCTATAAAATAATAAATCGGATCTATTACTTGAGCAAGTTAGATGTTCTAACTTGTTGATTCAGGCTTGAGGATGAAGTCACAAGCTACACATGCATACGACCTCTAGGAGTCATCCACCTGAGCCCACGAATACGATCAGAGATCCTGATGTAGGAAATCAACACAGTATGCTAGCACTATGCTGATCTCTCTTCGACGTTGATCCAATGCTTTCTTCTTTGAAACTTGGACACTCTAAAATACCAAAAGGAAAAGAAGAAGATTTGTGATGCTGAGACACCTCTCAGATGCTCACAAAAAGAGAGGAAGAGATTTGGAACAAAAACCCTAGAAGAAGATCCTCTTTCTCTTCTTTGTTCTTTTTCTAGACACCCTGATTGGTGTTTTTAATATCTCCATGACTCAGATGAATTTTTCTCTAATTTTTCTACACCATAGAGACCTCTCAAATATCTACAATCTAAAAAAATTTTAATAAAAAATTCTTTTTAAACAAAGAGATATGTAGAGTCCAAGTTAGATAAAAAATCTAGACTAGGAAGGACCAAATAAGGGAAGTTGTTGGGGCGCCCAACCTTTTTTTTATGCCATGGACCAGCAAGGGAGGATGCAAATAAACCCAAAAATAATGAGAGAGAGTGAGAGAGAGATAAAGGAGGTGGTGGCATGAAGGGAAGGAGGACTTTTAGTTGATTAGGAATTCTACCTCATAGAATCCTAAGCGAAATCAACTTCCCCTTTTGACTTGGTCATGCAACAAACTTCCATATGAGAAATAGAAGTGAGAAAGGGGGTGTGAGAAGCCTTTGGGCATGGAGAATTCATGTAAAAGCATAAAGAGAAAGGGATTGGGCGTGAGGATTAGGTGGCACGAGGAATAGGGAGTCCTAGTCGCACTAGGACTCCTATTTTATCTTGGTCAATCAAGGTCTTTTAACCAAATAAAAATAAGAGTAATCCAACCCAATTAAATAAAACCCTAACCTATTTAAGGACTTACTTAAATCATATTAAATCAAATTTAATTTTGATTTATTTTTTAATTAAATTAAAAAATTGGGTTCACCCAAGTCCTAGTTAGACTAGGACTGGTTCTTTCTTGTACTTGGCTTATCCAATAAACCAATTGGATTTAATTCAATCAAGCCCAAACCAAATTTAATTAAGTCATATTTGATTAGACTTAATCTCAGCCTACTAGCTTAATCAAATTAAGCCAATTAGTAATCGAATTGCTAATCGATCCTTCTACAATGCTTTCACTAGGTCAAACATCAATCATATTGATTGTTTAACCCTAAAATGATTCTAAATCACTGATCAACTATCCGATCGGAATGTGAACTCTAATGTGTATGACCTCATAGGTCCAAACCTAAGTTGGTAGTATAGGAATAAATTTTTGTACCAATTGAAGTGACCATCTAAAATTGATATTCGATGGTCGGATAGGTCGAAGGTATAGAACACCATCCTTAGAATCCATGCAGATATAGTTTTCATATAATTTATCCCCTTAAACATAATGCTTGTAGGATACCTCAAAGTTCAACTGTCAACTCTGATCAGGTTGTCTACATTGTAATTCAAAATATCAAATCCATCTGATGGATTATCCAGACCAAGATTTTGCTATATTAAAATATAGTGATACATTCTTCTCCAACTCTTGGAGTGGTCAATTCCATCTTGATCATACTCTAACTTCGCAAGTACTTGACTATGCCCAGAAGCCTTCCGGTGCTGAATTAGAAATTTAGTTAGTCTGGTACCAAAGCATAGTGAGTTGCTTGCAAGTCACTGAGGTGATCCCAGGACTAACGGACACTTATACCTATATCCCATCAGAGACATTCTCGACAGTAGAATGCTCTAGAGTTGGTCACGTTCAAAGATGATATACCCATAAATCTCACCTATATGCCATACCAGTATCTTGACACTCCTTGGTTAAGAGGATAACCAACCTATATGGCATATAGTGATCTATGCTCGATAGATGTTGTCGTCCAAATTAATAGCCCATTATTTTATCATGAATAAATTTAAAGATAAATTGATAAATCATCTCTATATTGAAACTAAATAGCCTTAAGGACTTTATCACAGTTGTTGGTGTAGAATCTGATTGTCGTCAGATCAAGCTGAAGTTGAGGAAGAAGAGGTTACCGCTAGTGACCTGCAAAATAAAGTTCCATCTGGAGTCGATGGTGGTGCCTCCGGTAGGACCCTTCGATGATCAAGTCAGCTTTTCTGATCAATAAAAATGGAGTGCTCAGGCGAGAATTCAGTAGAGTTTTCAAAAAAGAAAGTGAGCTTAGAGAAAATATATATAGAGCATCCCTTTTATAGACAGAGCCTATAACAGACTGATGGTGATGGTCGTAATCGTTCAATAGTGGGCTGCTCGAGGCCATGCGAAGTTTGTTATGGAGAGAGGTGTCCGTTGCCATGATGTGGCTATTTGTCTCCATGAAGTGGCCGTTCGTTGAGATTTATAGTCGAAGTTCGGAGGAAGAAGGCGTTGGTTGGTGAAGAACTTTGATATGCATTAATTTTAGAGGAGTTTGGATACTTAAAAAAAATACAGCTAGAGGGGATCATCCAGAAGAAATACTAGCTGAACTCTAGAAGTAATCCACTGGAGAAATTTGATCGAAGGAGAAGTTTGAAAGAAGTTCAACTCCTTCAGGAGTTTAGTCGAAGAAAAATTCTATATGGAGTTCGACTCCTGGAGGAATCCAACTGAAGAAAATATTCGAAAGGAGTTCGACTCTTGAAGGATCTCGACTGAAGAAGAAATTCATAAGGAGTTTGGCTCCTGAAGGATCTCGATTGAAGGAGAAATTTGTATGGAGTTTGGCTTCTGTAGAAATCTGATTGAAGAAGAAATCTAAAAGAAGTTTGGCTCTTGGAGGATCTCGACTAAAGGAGAAATTCATAAGGAGTTTGGCTGCTAGAGGAGCTTGACTGAAGGAGAAATTTGAAAGAAGTTTGGCTCCTGGACGAGGTCGATTGAAGGAGAAGTCTGAAAGAAGTTCGAGCCCTAGAGGAATTTGACTGAAAGAAAAGTTTGAAAGGACTTCGGCTCCTAGAGGACCTCGACTGAAGGAAAAATCCATAAGGAGTTCAGCTCCTGGAGGAGCTTGATTGAAGAAAAAATCTGAAAGATGTTTAGCTCCTAGAGGATCTCGACTGAAGAAAAAATCTATAAGGAGTTTGGCTCCTGGAGTAGCTTGACTAAAGAAGAAATTTGGAAGGAGTTTGGCTTCTGGAGGAGTCCGACTGAAGGAGAAATTCGTAAGGAGTTCTACTCTTGGAGGAGCTTGACTGAAGAAAAAATTTGAAACAAGTTTTGCTCCTGGAGGAGTCTGACTGAAGAAGAAGTTTGGAAGGAGTTTGAGTCCTAGAGAAACTTGACTAAAGGAGAAATTCAAAAGGAGTACGGCTCCTGGAGGATCTCGACTAAAGAAAAAATGCATAAGAAGTTCGGCTCCTGGAGGAGCTTGACTGAAAAAAATTTGAAAGAAGTTTGGCTCTTGGAGCAGTCCGACTGAAGGAAAAATTCGTAAAAAGTTTGGCTCCTAGAGGAGCTGGACTAAAGGAGAAATTGAAAAGGAGTTCTGTTCCTAGAGGAGCTTGACTGAAGGAGAAATCCAGAAGGAGTTTGGCTCCTGAAGGAGTCTGACTGAAGGAGAAGTCCAGAAGGATTTTGAGTCCTGGAGGAACTTGATTGAAGGAGAAATCCGAAAGAAGTTTGGCTCCTAGAGAATCTCGATTGAAGAAAAAATTCGTAAGGAGTTTGGCTCCTAGAGGAGCTTGACAGAAGGAGAAATCCAATAGGAGTTCAGCTCTTGGAGGATCTCGACTGAAGGAGAAATCCATAAGGAGTTCGACTCCTGAAAAAGCTTGACTGAAAAAAAAATTCGGAAGAAGTTTGGCTCCTAGAGGAGTCTGACTGAAGGAGAAATTCGAAAGGAGTTTGGCTCTTGGATGATCTTGACTGAAGGAGAAATCCATAAGGAGTTTGGCTCCTGAAGGAGCTTGACTGAAGGAGAAATCTAGAAGAAGTTCAGCACCTGAAGGATCTCAACTGAAGGAGAATTGCATAAGGAGTTCGGCTCCTGGAGGAGCTTGACTGAAGGAGAAGTTTGGAAGGAGTTCGGCTCTTAGAAGAGCTTGACTAAAGAAGAAATCCGAAAGGAGTTCGGCTCCTAGAGAAGTTTGACTGGTGGAGAGATCCGTAAGGAGTTCGGCTCTTGATGGAGCTTGGCTGAAGGAGAAATCTGAAAGAAGTTTGGCTCCTGAAGGAGTATGATTAAAGGAGAAATTCGTAAGAAGTTTGTCTCCTGGAGAAGTTCGATTGGTGGAGAGATCCGTAAGGGGTTCGGCTCCTAGAGGAGCTTGATTAAAGCAGAAATTCGGAAGGAGTTTGGCTCCTAAAGGAGTCTGACTGAAGGAGAAATTCGTAAGGAGTTCGGCTCCTGGAGGAGTCTAACTGATGGAGAAGTCCGAAAGAAGTTCGGCTCCTGAAGTCACTTGACTAAAGGAAAAATCTGATAGTAGTTTGGCTCTTGAAGGAGTCCGACTGAAGGAGAAATTTATAAGAAGTTTGGCTCCTAAAGGAGTTTGACTGAAAGAGAAATTCGAAAGAAGTTCAGCTCCTTGAGGAGTCCGACTAAAAGAGAAATTCGTAAGGAGTTCGGCTCCTATAGAAATCCAACTGAAGGAGAAATTTTGAAGGAGTTCGGCTATTGGAGGATCTCGATTGAAGGAGAAGTCTGGAAGGAGTTTGGCTCCTGGAGGAGCTTGACTGTAGAAGAAATTCAGAAGAAGTTCGACTCCTGAAGAAGTCCAACTGGTGCAGAGATCCGAAAGGAGTTCGGCTCTTGGAGGAGCTTGATTGAAGGAGAAATCCAGAAGCAGTTCGACTACTGAAGAAGTCTGACTGGTGGAGAGGTCTGGATGGAGTTTGGCTCCTAAAGGAACTGAACTAAAGGAGAAATCTGTAAAATATTTGGCTCCTTTAGAAATCCGACTAAAAGAGAAATTTGGAAGGAGTTCAGTTCCTGGAGGATCTCGGCTGAAGGAGAAGTTTGGAACAAGTTCGGCTCCTATAGGATCTCGACTGAAGGTGAAGTTTGGAAGAAGTTCAGCTCCTAGAGGAGCTTGACTAAAGGAGAAATTTGGAAGGAGTTCAGCTCCTAGAGAAGTCCATCTGGTGCAGAGGTCTGGAAGATGTTCGGCTCCTAGAGGAGCTTGACTGAAGAAGAAATTCGAAAGGAGTTTAGCTCCTGGAGAAATTCGACAGAAGGAGAAATCCATAATGAGTTTGGCTCCTGAAGGATCTCAATTGAAGGAGAAATCTGTAAGCAGTTTGGCTCCTATAGAAATCCGACTGAAGAAGAAATCCAGAAGAAATTTGGCTCCTGGAGGATCTCAACTGAAGGAGAAATCTATAAGAAGTTCGGCTCCTGAAGGAGCTTGACTGAAGGAGAAATGCGGAAGGAGTTCGGCTCCTGAAGGAATTCGACTGAAGGAGAAGTCTAGAAGGAGTTTGGCTCCTGGAGGAACTTGACTGAAGGAGAAATTTGGAAGAAGTTCGGCTCTTGGAGGAGCTCGGCTGGAGTTCGACAGCTGGAGGAGTGTTGGAGTGGAAGAGTTCGGCAGCTGGAGGAGTGTAGGAGTTTGGCTGGAGTTCGACCGCTAGAGGGAGAATTCCCGATCGAAGCTCTTTCGTGATTATCGATTGCATTATGCCAAGCATCAGACTAGACTTCGATGCGGAGCGGAGTTTATCCCCAACAATAGTCCTCCCACTTTTGAGTTCGAAATTCGAAGGGAGTATAGAAAAGACGACTGCCGAAGTTCTTTTTTGAGCTCTGCAACCATTGAGGTTGAAGCTTGGGGGGAGATCTCATCTCTTGTCGAGGTTGAAGAAGATCTTATCTCCTGTTGATGTTGCAGTTGAAGCTCGAGGGAGATCTTGTCTCCATCCAAGATTATTGAAGTTGAAACTCGGGGGAGTTCTTGTCTCTAGCTGAGGTCAACGTTAAAGTTAAAGTTCGGAGGAGATCCTGTCTCCAGTCGAGGTTGAAGTTGAAGTTGAAGTTGAAGCTCAGGAGAGATCTTGTTTCCAACCGAGATTGAAGGAGATCTTATCTCCTGTTGACGTTGAAGGAGATCTTATCTCCTGTTGATGTTGTTGGGCATAATAGGGCCGTTGTTGAGGGCCTCTCCTCTCATCCCATCTAAAATGAACGAGGCCTTCGACTTTGCTCATGTTAGGACGAAGTTCTCCTCCTATTTTTAATGGACTGTGGGGCACATAAGGGCCGTTGTCAGGGCCTCTCCTCCATCTCGTCTAAAATGAACGAGGCCTTCGACTTTGCTCATGTTAGGATGAGGTTCTCCTCCTATTCCTAACGGACTGTGGGGGCACATAAGGGCCATTGTCAGGGCCTCTCCTTCCATCTCGTCTAAAATGAACGAGGGCCTTCGACTTTGCTCATGTTAGGATGAGGTTCTCCTCCTATTTCTAACGGACTGTGGGGGCACATAAGGATTGTTGTCAGGGCCTCTCTCCCCATCTCATCTAAAATGAATGAGGTCTTCGACTTTGTCCATATTAGGACGAGGTTTTCCTCCTATTCCTAATAGGCTATGGGGGCACATAAGGACCGTTGTCAGGGCCTTACCCCACATCTCATCTAAAATGAATGAGACCTTCGATTTTACTCACATTAGGATCAGGTTCTTCTCCTGTTCCTAACATAGCCACTTTTGGTTGCTTCTTTCCTATCATCACATAGTTCTTGCACCAAGAAACAATAATGTTGAAATGAAGGTGTTTTATTGAAGAAAAATTACTTGTAGTACATCCTTAGGTTTTCTAAGTTTCAAGGTTGTGGAAGCGTTATTCCTCTGAGCTCCTTCAGGCGATAAGTTTCGGGCTGGACGACTTCCTCAACTTCATATGGGCCTTCCCAATTTGGGGCAAGCTTCCCCTGGTTCTGAGGCTGAGAGATGGCGGCTCTGAATGTTCTATTTCTGACTCTGGAGTTATAGTATTAGGCCACCCTTCGTCTATAGGCCGCCATCCGAACCTGGGCTTCCTCTCTTTTTTCTTCCAGTAGGTCGAGGTTGACTATGAGGTCCTGTGGGTTATACTGCTCGTTGAAGGCCATAACCCATGCTAATGGGAGCTTAAGCTCGATTAGGATGACTGCCTCAATTCCGAAGGCCAAGACGAATGGTGTTCCCCAGTCGGCAGCCTTTGAATAGTTCAGTATGCCCAAAGGACGTGGTAGAGTTCATCCACCCAGGCTCTGATAGGGATGCAATGTTGTCGTTAAGACACTATGTTTATCAGTTTAATCCAACTTTTTAAAATAATTAAAAATACGTAGATAGCACTAAGTCGGATCGAATCCATAGGGAAGGTAGTATTTTTAGATTTAAAATCTTTGATTTTACAAAAAAAAAAGAAAAGAGAAGAGTTTTGGAATCAAAAGTGAAGTCGAAAAATAAAAAAGAACGAAAACTAAAAGGTGCAGAAATTTAAACTTGGTACTAAGATCTACTAGTTAGATCTTAGCATCTACTTGCAATAAAATAAAAAGCAATAATTAAAGTATAAAAATTAAATTATAATAAAAATAAAGAGCATGAAATTAAAGAGCATAAAAAAAAATATTGCATTAATTAAAATTTTAGAATTTAAATACATGGAATTTAAAAAAATAAAATTAAATGAAATAGTTTGATCTCTGATCTTGGATCGGCATGGGTGGAAAGATGGTGTAGAAGCCCAACTTTTTCTCTCAGCATCAGTTGCCTCGAAGCAACCATTAACCCAAAGCCTAGCTTCACCCTGTACCAAAGCTTCACCTTGATCGAGGATGTTGATTTCTAGAGGCCTGGGGTCCTTTTTATAGAGCTAGGAGGGCTGGAGAGTTTTCTTCTAGGCAATGTAGGACTAAGGAGCTCTTTGATCATCAAAATATGAAGAAATTTGAGTTTAAATTGGATTAAAAGGAGTCTTGGATGAATTCTATTGCTCTGGATGAAATTTGACCGTTGATAGAAATCTAATGGACCAAAAATCATCAAAATCTGATGTGTATCAGCCCAGATCAGGTCGGATTAAATTTTGGCCATCCGATCGCATGTTGATGGAGAAAATCTGGCCGTTGATCAAATGTTGGGAGTCCTGATCATCGTCGGGAGTATTTTGGACCATCGGATCATCCTCTGGATTGAGCGCTGTCGTTGGATGGCGATCCACGTGAAGTCTGAAGTTGAATCAAATCAGGAAATAATCATAGCCATTCGATCTTGATCACAAGCTACCGCAGTCGTTTGATGGCGTAATTACTATTTCCATGGATCGCATGGACTGGACGCACTGCACACCATAGCCAATCAGCGCTCCTATCATCGAGTGAAAAGACCAGATAGCCCTGTGAGCCATAATAAATTTCTATGGGGTCTAGGTCTGCCATGTATCGCTCTATGATTCGTCGATTTCTACTGAGCTGACGATCCACGCCTAGATCGTGGATCGATTGGTGGCTTCTATGGCTGAGTCGACTTTGACGGCTTGGTGGCTTGGCGTGTGGAGCCGACCGAGCCATTTTTCTTTTTTATTTAATTTTTATTTATTTTATTTCTTTTGAAATTAATATCTTCTTCGTTTTAGCTTCATTTTGCGTAAAACTTATTTCATTATGATCAAAAAAATAATCTCTTTCTAACAATAGTAAAATTTATATTTTTAATTTTATTATTTTTTTAATTAATTTTTTAATTAATAAAAATATGAATTTTTTCAAAAATATGTATCAATTAATTAATAATTCTTAAAAATTAATATAAATTAATTGATAAATTAATATTTTTATTGGTGAATTTGTGATACTTATCACACCCCCCAACTTAAGCTTTGCTCATCCTCGAGTAAAGAAAAAATTTAGTTTTAAATATTTTTTAACTTTAGAGTTTCAAATTTTACCTAAGCAATTTTTAAAATGGCCATTGATATTCAGTAGAGCTTAAATGAGATGTATCATTGGGATATTAATACTTATCAATAGAAAAATTAAATAAAAAATATTAAATTTTTTAAAAGTTTTTTTAAATTATCCTACCTTTATCTCTGATTCTAAACTTTCATATAAACAAATGTATTGCTACTTTTGCCCTTCATTTATTGATTTTTATTTTCACATTGCCCACTTTTTGATGCGAATATCATTGCTTACTTAGGCAACGGTACTCGGTTACTTGGTGGAAAACCATTTTTTTTTTTTTAACTTTGTACCACTATTAAGTATCTTAACCTATTAAGCTTTCTATTTAATCCATGTAGTGAGTCTTGGGCCAATGACTCCCAAATCAGTTGGCTTTAGGGCACTACGTATAGAATACCCCTTGAGCTTACTACCTCGAATCAAACAGGCTACGAGCTAAGACTAGCTTTACAACGAGCTTCTTTCCCCTTTCAATCTTTTGACGCAAAACTCAATGCTTGCTTAAGCAAAGAGGCTCGGTTACTTAGTGAGAAGTACTTGAAAACTATTTTATTAAAAATTTTTTATATGAAAACTATTTCTTTTATATGAAGAAATGTATAGTTATCCTGCACAAGCCAATAAAAAGTAAACTTTTCTTTGATGCTAGTAGAAAAAATTAGAAATGCTCAAGAAAAAACTTTTTATGTTCTAGACTAAATTTTTTATTGAATTTTCTTAATACTTGATTCCTTAATAACTCACAGATTATTTGATCTGTGCATCAATTTTCTTTTAAAAATACTTAGTTTAATTTGATTCTTCAGCATAATCAAGTGTCTAAATACTAAATACTAATTTTTTTGATGACTTAAAATTTTAAAATTTTTATTTTTCTCTTCCTCCAACTTAATCGACATTGTCCTCAATGAAGAAAAAAAAATAAAGAGTGTAATAAAGAACATGAAGGAATACATCTGACTATATTTTTGGTTCAGTACATGCCTTTGAAAATTTAAGCTCTCCCTCCAACTTATTCAAATTATTCTAAAAAAAATTAAATAAAAAGATAAATTAAACTAAAGAAAACTAAATATTGGGTTGCCTCCAATAAGCGCTAAGTTTACCATCTTCAGCCAGACATAATGCAGCTTAACAATCCTGTGTCGAATATTGGATTGACAAATTTCAATGGTTTTAGATTGCCAGTCTTAAAAGGTTGATTTATAATTCCATTATTGATATAATCTTTGTTAATTTTAGGGACATAATTTGTGACCCTATTCTTAGGCCCATGTTTATTAAGAATTTCTCCTATTTGTTCTTCTAAAATGCTCATGAATGGAGTTTTAGGAGATAAGTTTGATTCAATGGATGCTGGAATGGTGACTAAAGGCTGTTTTTAATTCTAGGAGGTAAATTAATATGATCTTGCTTAAACAACTCCATTGACATTACATGCCTCTTGATTTTTGTAAGAAGAACCAGACTTCTAGGGTTGAAGGGAATAGGACTTTTAGGTTTATAAGTTTTCGGGTAAATCATCTATTCTCTTTTTCCCTTTTTCTATCTCATTTAAACTGGAACTAGCATCAGTACTAATTCCTGGCTCGGGTTCTTCTATGTGGTTAGTCTCAGTACTAACCAATTTTTCTAAATTTTTATTTTGGCTAGCATCAGTACTAGCCTCTTTCACCTGATCTTGGTATGGATCCATAAGAATCCTATAGCTTTTAAGTTCATAAATTACTTTGGTATTCTCAGATTGAGAATTCTTAAGTGAGATATTAAATTGATAACTCGATCCAGATGGTTGGTGGACATTAGGTGGGTTGTTTGAAATTGATAGGCTCGGTAGTTGATCTAGTTCTCTTTTCGTATTAGACTCAACTAATTATCCTATTTGAACTTCTAGCCTGACGATAGATTATTGTTGAGTTAAGATCGATTGTTGTTGATTCAGAATTAATTATTGAAGTTGATTAAATCTATCGTCAGCTAGATTGATCTGTTGAGGAGCTGGGTATGATAGTTGGTTATTATATGATGGCTAGATAAACTGACTAGGCTGACCATTATTATAGGCATAGTTTTGGTATTGGGGTCTATTCTGATAATTTTGCATTGATGGAGTTTGGGTCTAAGTCTGAGTCTGTTATGGTTTCCAAGAAAAATTAGATGGTTTCTCCAGCCAGAGTTATATGAATTTAAAAATGGATCATTAACTGACATGGAGTAGCCTTTAGTAGCTTGGACTTGTTCTTAGATAAAAAATGAAAATTGTGCAGTCATAGGACATTCATTCACATGATGGGTTGGGCTAGCATTGATTGAATAAATCACCTGATAATTTGAAGATGATGTGAATTGTGTAGGAGATTGTTGTCCTAGGGTTAGGACTTGATCTAATTTCTGAGCAAGAAAGTCCACTTTATTTATTAAATTTGAATTAGCCTTAGGACTAGATTCTAGATGTTTAAATTCATGGAACCCTGCCCAGGTTTGGTAGAAAGATAACGAAGCATGGTTAATTGAGTTTTCACTTAGGATTTCAAATAAGGTATAAGCTTCATCCTCACTCTTATTCATGAATGCACCTCCATAGGATGCATCTACCATCTATCTGTATTGATCTCCTAAACCCTCATAGAAAGCTTGAACTATTTACCACTTAGACAGACCATGGTGTGGGCATTTTCTAAGAAGTTTCTTAAGTCTCTCCCATGACTCATGAATCTGTTCCCCTTGAAGCTGAGCAAATCTAGTGATAGTTCGCCTTATAATGTTGGTTCAGCCTATGGGATAAAATATCTTAAGAAATTCACTTTGCAATTCAACCTAAGTTTTAATTGGCCTCCCTATTGTGCCAAGCTAGTAATTGGCTTTGTTTTTTAATGATAAGAGAAATAAAATTAGTTTGAGGGCATCAATAGTTAAATTTTAAATTCTCACCATAGAGCAGATTTCTAAGAATTCATCCAAATATTTATAAGGATCTTCCTTGGTGTTCCCATAAAAAGATGGAAGCATCTGGATTGTAGTTGGCTTGATGTCATAGTGGGTAGCATGAATTTTAGGTAATTGGATACAAGTCGATAGGTTATAGATGGAAGGAATAAAGTATTCCTTCATCTGCTTAAGTGATTCTCTAAAATTTTCAGCCATTTGATCATCAGATTTAATACAATTCAGCCTTTTAATTTTATGATTGGATTCAACTAGATCAGGTAAAGTAATTTTTTATCGTGCATGCATTAGTTCAATCCTAACGTGTGATTCAAAAAAATTTTTAGAATTTTTTTAATATTTTTTTATTATTTTAATAGATTAAAAATTAATTTTATTATTTATTTTATTTATTAATTTAATTTAATTTAATTTAATTATTATTTTTAATATTTTTTTAGTTAGTTTAATTTAATTTTTATTTTATTTTATTTTTAGAGGAGAAAAGGTCCTAAGGAGTCCTAGAACTAAGAAGAGAGAGAAGAATTAAGTTTAATTAGGTTTGATGTTGGTTAGCAATCAAGTTGATCAATCAATCCTAATATGGTTATCCTAGATCTAGACAGCTCCTAACTGCCAAGGTCACCTTCGAGCCCTCCAAGTGTAAGATCAGTCAATCAATCAGTCAGATAAGTGTAAGGTCGGTGGGAGTCCCTCCGTTGCTTGCTTTAGACACCAATTATGCTTGGCCAAGTAAGCTAATGGAACCAATTAGAAACCACCTTCCTTCGGACCCAATTATCCCTGAACCACTTTCCTAGACATCAGTCAAATTGACTAACCCTAATCTGGTTTAACTCTTAGGATTTCTTATCCTATTGAGCTCGAGTTCCTAGGGCTGATGTCTAATTGATTTTAAAATTAAAGGCTTAGGTCAATGCAAGATGTTGGTTGGTTGTTTGTGGGCCAAGGAAGGAAATCAAATCCCCACCTTATCTTATTTAATTGGGTATTGCCCTTAATTTGATTTAAAATAATATGCAAAAAATAAAATAAAAGTCAATCAAAGGGTTCTATGCAATTTAAACTTGATGCATGCAACTAATTGAATTTTGAAAGGCTTACCTTTCCTCCAGCAATCACTAGAAAAAAATAGAACTAATATGATGCATGCTTTAAATAGTTAGAATTTCTAATCTTATCATGAGACTTTTAGTTAGATTTAAATGGATATTTTTTAATTAATTTAAAAATAAAGTTAATAAATAAATAAATAAAAAGGAAAGAGGACTAGAGTTAGGATTGAACTCACCAAGATTAGATGCTTTCTTCCTTTTCTCTTTTTTTCTTTTTTTTTTGCAAAATAAATAAATAAAAAGTTAGTAAGCAATATTTAAAAAATATTTATAATTAATTTACAAAAAAATTAAAGAAATTAAAAAAAATAGCATCTATTCCTTCTCAGGCAATGGCACCAAAAATTTGATGCATTTGCCAAAATTATTTTTAATTTATTTAAAATAAATTAAAAAAATAAAATTAAAAATCAAAAATAATCTCCAATAATAGTGCCAAAAACTTGATAGGGATGCGATGTTGTCGTTAAGATACCATGTTTATTAGTTTAATCCGACTTCTTAAAATAATTAAAAATACGTAGATAGTAGTGAGTCGGGTTGAATCCATAGGAAAGGTAGTGTTTTTAGATTTGAAATCTTTGATTTTATAAAAAAAAAAAAAGAAAAGAGTTTTGGAATCAAAAGTGAAGTTAAAAAATAAAAAAAATAAAAATTAAAAGATGCAAAAATTTAAACTTGGTACTAAGATCTACTAGTTAGATCTTAGTATCTACTTGCAATAAAATAAAAAGTAATAATTAAAGTATAAAAATTAAATTATAATAAAAATAAAAAGCAGAAATTAAAGAATATAAAAATAAATATTATATTAATTAAAATTTTAGAATTTAAATACATAAAATTTAAAAAGAAAAAAATAAAATAAAATAGCCTGATCTCTGATCTTGGATCGGCATGGGTGAAAAGATGGTGTAGAAGCCCAGCTTTTTCTCTCAACACTAGTTGCCTCGAAGCAGCCATTAACCCAGAGCCTGGCTTCATCCTATACCAAAGCTTCATCTAGATCAAAGATGTTGATTTCTAGAGGCCTGGAGTCCTTTTTATAAAGCTAGGAGTGCTGGAGAGTTTTCTTCTGGGCAATATGGGAATAAGGAGCTCTTTGATACTCAAAATATGGAAAAATTTGAGTGATATTAGATTAAAACAAGTCTTGGATGACTTCTGTTGCTTTGGATGAAATCTAGCCATTGATAGAAATCCAATGGACCAAAAATCATCAAAATCGGATGTGTATCAGCCCAGATTAGGTCGGATTAAATTTTGGCCGTCCGATCATACGTTGATGGAGGAAATCTAGACACTGATCATGCGTCGGGAGTCCTGATCACCATCGGGAGCATTTTGGATCATCAGATCATCCCCTAGATTGAGCGCTGCTGTTGGATGGCATTCCGCATGAAGTTTGAAGCTGAATCAAATCTGAAAATAACCACAGCCGTTCGATCTTGACCGCAAGCTACCGCAGTCGTCCGATGATGCAATTACCATTCCCATGGACCGCATGGACCGGCCGCACTGCACACCATAGCTAATCAGCGCTCCTATCATCGAGTGAAAAGACTAGATTGCCCTGTGAGCCACGATAAATTTCTGTGGACCCTTTAAGTGTCTAGGTCCGCCACGTATCACTTTGTGATTTGCTGGTTTCTGCTGAGCTAGTGGTCCACGCCTAGATCATGGACTGACTGGTGGCTTCTATAGCTGAGTTGGCTTTGACGGCTTAGCTTGGCTTAGTGGCTTGCCTTACGGAGCCGACTGAGTCATTTTCCTTTTTTATTTAATTTTTATTTATTTTTTTTCTTTAGAAATTCATATCTTCTTCGTTTTAGCTTTGTTTTGTGTGAAACTTATTTCATTATGATCAAAAAAATAAGCTCTTTCTATTAATAATAAAATTTAATTTTTTAATTTTATTATTTTTTTAATAAATTTTTTAATTAATAAAAATATGAATTTCTCAAAAATATGTATCAATTAATTAATAATTCTTAAAAATTAATATGAATTAATTAATAAATTAATATTTTTATTTATGAATTTATGATACTTATTAGGCCCCATTTGCTCTATCGAGCTTTGTCTTGATTTCTTGCAGCATAGTCCGGTTGGTCACTTCAGCTTTTCTATTTGCCTGTGGGTGAG
The DNA here is from genome assembly GCA_006176705.1 of Cocos nucifera. Classification (NCBI taxonomy): domain Eukaryota; kingdom Viridiplantae; phylum Streptophyta; class Magnoliopsida; order Arecales; family Arecaceae; genus Cocos; species Cocos nucifera. The sequence goes on from QRFJ01001615.1 coordinate 56,934, forward strand.
ATACAGATATGAAGTGGTAGAAGATATTTAGATCATCATAGATCTCGGCAAACCTCATTCTAGTGAACTATCATTCGTTATCTGTTATGAGAGTTTGGGGCAGACCGAATCGATAGATTATTGACTTTCAGATGAAGTTCTGTACCTTGGCTTCGGTAATTTTTGCTAATGGTTTGGCTTTGACCCATTTGATGAAGTAGTCGATCGCGACCAGGAGGAACTTTCGTTGCCCGGATGCCATTGAAAAAGGGCCAAGTATATCCATTCCCCACTATGCAAATGGCCAAGTGCAGTTAGTGGAGTAAGCTCGGAGGTCGATTATCTTTGTATGTTTGCATTCTTCTGACAATGGTCACATTTTTTGACATACTCCATAGAATCATGATACAAGATCAGCCAATAGTACCCTTGCTGAAGTAGTTTTTATGATAGAGACCTGGCTCCTACATGACTTCCATAGATTCCCTCGTGCACTTTCCATAATGCGAAGTCGGCCTTTGAAGGTCGGAGACATCTCAGCAGCGGTAGTGAATATGACCTGTTATACAACTTGCCCTCATACAAAATGTACTGAGAGGCTTGATTCTTGAGTTTCTAAGTTTTTTTCGGATCATGAGGAAGAACTCCCTCTTTGAGGTAGACAACCAATGGGTCAATCTAGCTCGGCTCCAGCTCGGTCTGCATAATGACCTATGATTCCTCTGAGCTTGGGCATTTTAGAGTTTCGAAAAATACTTCTTTGGACAGTTCGACTGGGGCTGAAGTGGCCAATTTAGAGAGGAGGTTGGCTCTTATATTTTTTTCCCTCGAAATCTATCGAATGCCAAAACTGCCGAAGGCCAGAGTCAAATTCTTTACTTTCTCAAGGTATTTCATCATACTTTCCTTCCACGCTTTATAATTGCCACTAACATGGCCGACCACTAACTAGAAGTCACTATAGACTTGAAGCCGATCTACTTTTAACTCTCTTGCTATTTTTAACCCGACAATCAGCACCTCATATTCAACCCCATTATTAGTTGTAGAGAATTCAAAGCATAGCGCGTACTCGACGATGACTCCCTCGGGATTGACTAAGACTAACCCCACACCTGCTCCAGTGGTGTTGGATAAACTATTCACGTACAGGGCCCAAAAACCTTTGGAAAGATTGGCACTTTCCTCGGGGAGGTTCGATTGCGATAATGGAGCACCGATCTCATTCTATTCAAGCTCAACATCATCTGGAATGGTACATTCTACTATAAAATTTGCCAATATCTGGGCTTTGATTGATGGCCATGACCGATAATTGATGTCGAACTCCATAAGCTCGATCGCCCATTTTGCAATTCTTTCGGAAGCATCCGTTCGATGAAAGACTGCTTTTATTGGTTGATCCATGAGGACCATTATGGTGTGTCCCTGAAAGTAAGTTTGGAGTCTCCTGGCTATGATTAGAAGAGTGTAAGCCAATTTTTCTAGCTTAGAGTATTTGATCTCTGCATCCCTTAGGATGCGGCTTACATAGTAGACCGATCATTGTATCTTCGCTTCCTCCTTGATCAGGATTGCTGCCAAGGCCGTCGAAGAGACCACTAGGTACAAGAATAATTCTTCTTTAGGTTCAGACTTTGCTAGTAGTGGAGGTGAGTCGAGATAGTTTTTGAGCTTCTCAAATGCTCGTTGGTATTCCGTCATCTAGTAGAAGTTCTTTGGTTGCTTGAAAACTTGAAAGTAAAGGAGAAATCCTAATTTCCTGGGGTCAGGTTCGTTCAGATCTGATTGGATCGAGAGGTATATTTCAAAAATCACCTCTTAGATCCTAATCAGATCTGATACTTTTCAGATCTGATTTAATGATCTGATAAATAAAAAAATTAAATTAAATTAATTTTAAATTAATTTACCTTGATTCTAAATCTGATTATCCGATGATGATCGTGCCGAATCTTTGAGGTTCTGGATCTAGCCACGCAAGCGTCTGACCTCTACCAATATCCAATTAGACTGGATTTGGAGAACTTCTCCTTCTCTTTCTTTTCTCCAAAACTCAGATCTGGATCTAATTTGGAAAATCTTCAAAACTTCTTCTAAAGATCACCCATCATCACTGTAGCAATGCTACCTTTTTCCTTTTTCATCAGCCTTTTCTTACCTGACTCGCACTAATCTGAAGGCCTAACTTCCTTGGGCGTAGAGAGGAGGGAGAGGGCCAGATGGTGGCATGGAGAAGGGAGAGGGGTATCCTTGGGGCATTGCTTAGAGGAGTCTCAAAAGTGGGTGCAGATAGGGTCTTTTTATAGACTCTACTGCGCCATGCAGTGCTGCATCACCTCGGCCAATCACGTTGCTTCGTACAATCAGAACTAAATCTGATTGGTGGGATGACATCACCTGATCCAATTAGATGAGAGATCCACAGAGTCATTCTAAGGTGGTGCCTAAAACTGGTCAAAGTCTATAGGTGAGGGTCACCTAGTTTGAATCTAAGAAGCAACCTGGAGTCCCATCCGTATGGGACTCCAGTGTCCGTATCCATGGGCGCACGCCATCCTAGGCATGCACCCCCTTCTTTTCAATTTCCAGAGAGAGGACAAGCCCTTATCTGCTCCGTAATAAGTGCATGACACATGGACAGATGTCCAATGGTCAAAGGTCAACATTTGACCAAGTCAAAGTACAAGAATTAGTAGGTGACGAAAAATGGTAGGTGTTGTCTCAAATTTATCTCATAAATTAAGACAATCCTTTTTCTGACTTGGACAAGCTCCAGTCAGACCAGGTAAAGGTACCTGAGTGAGCACAAACTCATTTGGCTCAGTCGAGACAACTTTTATGATAGAAAAAGGAGAATGTTAGGCTCAATCGTGTGCTAGCATGATTTTCTTGAACCTAATTGAATCTCATTCAAATCAATTGAACTGGGTTAGTTCCAATTGATGATCATCCAGATCCAAACCCTTGTTTGTGTGACCCAGTTAGGTTCAGTTCTATATGGTAATGGGATATGTCATGATCTCCATCATCGACATCATCGAAACTCCTTTCGATGGATCAGAACTCTTCTGATTCAGACAACTAGAATGATCGATCATCTAAATCATTCTAATTGCTCCCAAAATCCACCAGTGACACCTAGCAGTATATGGTGGCAACCCATCAGAGCTGAAAAATGCGAACCTCTTGGTGCAGCTACCTGTGTGATTAAGTTCTTCTATCTTGAGCCCCGATCAGATTAGGGTTAAGGTGAACTCGTCAAACCCTAGTTTCTATCATATGATTTAATCATTCGATTCAAGTCCGAATGTGAAAATCTTAAATAGAAACTCTTTCTATTATTTCACTCTCTGCCATGGCCATGGGCTTATGGACTTGATTCTCATGATCATCATAGGGCTGCTCCTCATACCACCGAGGTAGATAGATTCCATCTTGATGCAATCCAGTTCCTACAATGAACATGCTATAGCCAACATACACCTCAGGATTCCGATATGGCTAGGAGATCCGAGTCAATGGTGTAGTCAAACTATAACACCCTCAAGGTGAACTGTCCGATGCACCTCAGGTCAAAGAACCAGACACACCACTGCAGCATCGAGTCAGTCATTGACGAGAAGGTAGACTTCCTTAATGACTACTCGAGGTGGTCACGCTCAGTGCCCTCGTTCTCTAACGAGTACCTATACTCTCGCTCCGGTGTCTCCACACCGTAGACTCAAGACTCATCTACTAAAGAGAAGTGATTGTACACCAACCTTTCCGGATCAATCACCATCCTCATGATGATCCTATGGTCAGGAGCATTTTATGAGTTAATAATGATTATTCATGTCTTAAATTTTCAACTCTTGAAAATATGAATTATCATTACCATTAACTCAAAGGATGTATCACAGACACTAAATACACATATGTGATAGAAAATAACCCATTTTATTATTTATAGTCAAAATTATAATTTTGCCCCTAGAAGTGTATTACAAGTGTCAGCCAATTCTGGCTTCTAGGGCACATATATCTAACAAACTCCCACTTGACCTAAAGCCAATTGGCTACAAATCTAAGTCCCATCTTCTCAAGGTGGGCTTCGATCTTCTGCTGGCCTAATGGCTCTGTAAGTGGATCCGTCGCATTATCTGTGGAGTTGACTCTCTTGACCTCGACGTAACCCTTCTCGAGGTAATCACGGATGAGGTGGTATCGCCGCTCGATGTGCTTGGATTTCTGGTGAGACCTCGGCTCCTTAGCAAGGGCTATGGCACCATTGTTGTCGCAGTACAGAGGAATGGCATCTGATGGCATCACTCCAATTTTCATGGCAAACTTCTTGTACCAGAATGCCTCCTTTGCAGCTTCTGACGCAGCGATATATTCTGCTTCCATGGTGGAATCTGTTATCACTATCTGTTTGAAACTTTTTCAACTGACAGCTCCACCATTGCACACAAACAGACTCCTAGATGTCGACATTCGATCATCTACATCAGACATAAAGTCCGAGTCTGTATATCCCTGGACTTGGAGTTCTCCATTACCAAAGACCAACAACATATCCTTAGTTCTTCTCAAGTACTTAAGGATACATTTCACAGAAGTCCAGTGTTCTTCACCTGGATTTGACTGATATCTGCTTGTGACACTCACAGCATGGGCTATATCAGGTCGTGTACATAGCATGGCATACATGAGGCTCCCTATTGCAGAAGCATAAGGGATCTTGCTCATGCATTCTATTTCCTCAGGTGTGCTAGGGCACATCTTCTTGGAAAGATGAATACCATGTCTGAAGGGTATTAATCCCCTCTTAGAGTTTTCCATACTAAACCTCTTTAGTACTTCCTCTATGTACATCTTCTGTGAAAGTCCTAGCATCCTATTCGGTCTATCTCCTATAGACCTTAATTCCTAGAATAAAGGATGCTTCACCTAGGTCTTTCATGGAGAATTCTTTAGGACAACCACATTTTGACTGATGGTCAACATGGGAATATCATTCCCAATAAGGAGGATGTCATCCACGTACAATACGAGGAAGACAACAGCGCTCCCACTGACCTTTTTGAAGACACATGGTTCCTCTTCATTTTTGATGAAACCAAACTATTTTGATCACATCATTGAAATGAGTGTTCCAGCTCCGAGATGCTTGCTTAAGTCCATATATGGACCTTTGCAGCTTGCAAACCTTGTGATCAGTATCACTGGATGTGAAACCTAGCGGCTGTTCCATATAGATATCTTCCTCAAGATATCCATTTAAGAATGCCATTTTCACGTCCATTTGCCATATTTCATAATCGAAATAGGCTGCAACAGGCAAGCAATGTGCGGATGGATTTTAGCATAGCTACTGGGGAAAAGGTATCCTGATAGTCAATGCCTTCGCATTGACTATAACCTTTTGCCACTAGTCTAGCCTTGAATGTCTCCACATTCCCATCTGCACCAATCTTTCTCTTGAAGATCCATTTACACCCAATAGGTACTATACCTTCTGGTGGATCTACCAAGGTCCAGACTTGGTTTGAGTGCATCGAGTCAATTTCTGACTGCATTGCCTCTAGCCATTTCTCAGGAGTCGATATCTGATATCGCCTCGTTGTAGGTTTTGGGATCATCACCATGAGCACCATTACCTACGAGGAACATTTTCCTCTACTTCCTCTGAAATAATACCTAAGTATCTTTCAGGGGATGGGAAAACTCTTTCCGATCTACGAGGTGGAGGAGGTAGTGTTCTTATTGGCTCAACCTGATTTGGTTCCAATTGGTCCTTAGCTCGTTGCTACTTGTGAGACTTTCTCATCAAGCTTGATCTGCTTTCCAATGCCGCTATCTTGAATAAACTATTTTTCAAGAAAGATGGCATGTCGACTCACAATCACATTGTGGTCTTCTGGAATGTAGAAATAGTATCCTAATGACTCTTTAGGATATCCTATGAATCGAGCTCTAAAGGACCTAAACTCTAACTTGTCCGCTTGTTGTCTTTTGACATGAGCCGGACAACCCCAAATTCTGAGATGACTCAGACTTGGTTTCTTACCATGCCATATCTCATACGGTGTGGTAGGAACGGTTTTAGAGGGAACCCTATTCAGTAGATAAATTGAAGTTAACAATGAATGTCCCCAAAGAAAATCAGGAAGGTCTGTGAAGCTCATCATGGATCGGAACCATATCCAATAGAGTCCGATTTCTCCATTCTGAAATCCCGTTGAGTTGAGGTGTTCCTGGTGGAGTCCATTGAGAGACTATGCCATTTTCTTTAAGATAGTCTAGGAATTTCCAACTAAGGTATTCACCTCCTCGATCTGATCGAAGAACCTTAATGGGTTTTTCAGTTTGTTTTTCTACTTCATGTCTGAATTCTTTGAACTTTTCAAAAGCTTCAGACTTGTGTCTCATAAGATACACATACCCATACCTAGACAGATCATCGGTAAAGGTAATGAAGTAGACAAAATTGCCTCTAGCCGGCACATCAAATGGGCCGCACACATCAGTATGTACTAGGGCAAGGAGATCTGTGGCCCTCTCCCCATGTCCTAACAAAAGGGAGTTTAGTCATTTTGCCTTGAAGACAAGATTCACAAGTTGGATATGACTCGAAAGTCAATGGACTCAATAGCCCATTTTTCTCCAATTTGTTGATCCTATCTTCTGCTATATGACCTAATCTCAGGTGCCATAGATATCTATCGTTTGGACTATCCCTAGGTCGTTTGGCATTCACATTTTGCTCGATAGTTAAAAATAGGTACATCAATATGTAGCTGATAAAGACCATTAATAAGGAAACCATTTGCAATTTTATTTCTTTCATAAAGAATGTTACAATGGTCCTTAAAGAAGGTAATCACATAGCCTTCTAGTGCTAAGCATGAAACAGAAATCAAATTCCTGCTAGCTGCAGGCACATAATAACAGTCTTTCAAAACTAAGTCTAAACCAGATGGTAATCGAAGAGGGTATGTTCCCACGGCTACTGCAGCAACTCTTGCTCCATTACCGACGCGTAGGATCATGTCTCCATCCCTCAGCCTCCTGCTATCCTCAAGACCCTGCATGGAAGTGCACAGATGAGCACTAGAACCAGAGTCAAGCACCCAACTGGATGCAGAAGAAACCGTAAGGTTAGACTCAATAACGAGCATACCTCCAGAAGGACCTTCCTTCTTGTTCTTCAGGGTGGCCAGGTAAGTAGGGCAGTTTCCGCTTCCAATGGCCGTCGCTGTTGCAATGGAAATACTTTCCTTTGACATCGGCCTTCTTCTTCGGCTCTGCCTTCTTCTTCTTTGCTCCTTCCACCTTTTGCTTTTTCACAGACTTCTTTTTCTTTCCATAAGACTTTCTTTTGGAAGAAGTCCATTCCATAGCAAGAACTGAGCCTTTAGAACCTTTCATAGAAAGCTCAGCGGTAACCAGCATATTCATTAATTCGGCCAAGGAATTTTGAAGTTTATGCATGTGGTAATTCATGATGAATTGCCCATATGCATCAGTCAAGGATTGCAGAATAATATCGTTCTGCAGATCCAAGTCTAACTTCACACCGAGCTTCTCAAGCTCTTCCATGTCCTTGATCATCATCAGACAGTGATCTTGGACTGACTGCCCATCACGCATCTTAGCCTTAAAAAGTCATTTCGTGACTTGATACTTTGGCTGCGCGACTCTGTTCACCAAACATCTCCTGTAGGTGAGCCAACATTTGGCGAGCAGTCCCGATATCTTCATGTTGGCGCTGGAGCTCATCAGACATCGAGCCCAACATGTAATATCTGGCCTTATTATCTTCGTCTAATCCATTTTTCCAGAGACGCTCTCTGTTCAGTCAGATGGACGGGCTGGTAAGGTGGGAGGGTCCTGGTCCAATACATGGGTTAACTTCTCAAAACCCAAAATGATTTTGTAGTTCCTGAGCCAATCTTTATAATTGGGTCCGGTCAGTCTATGTGTGTCCAGGATACGTGCCAATGGGTTGGACGCAGACATTTTTCCTGTAGAGAGTCAAAGATTCTAGTTAGATACTGTAATTATGACTTGACCAATTTATTTAGAAATTTTATTTTTAAATAAATTAGCTCCCACTATTTTCTCGGATCCCTACACTCCCTCTGTAGAGATGCAAAAATCTCCATGATTAATGATTTCTAGTGGGTGGTGCGGTCTCACCAACTGACTCATCACCTCACCTAACAGTTATTGGTGATGGGTTAGCCAATGAGTGAACAACTCTTGTTCAATGATTCTCTAATCATGGTGCACCCAAACTTGGTCTCTAATTCATGAATCTCACCGTATCCAAAATATTGATCCACTCCTTAGTTAAGTCAGACCCACCATTTGCATAGACTGGATTCCTAATTGAGTCTCTCACCGTATCCAGAAATATTGAGCCCAACTCATCCTCCAGCCCATAGCATCCAATGCCTAATAGACATGGTTGCATCTTTCCGGTGCAACTGAGCCACTGTATCCAGCCGAGAACAATCAACCCCGGAAAGGGCCCGCACATCTACAATGGTGGAAGACCTCAGACTTAATCTTTTCTTAGGGAGAATTGATTCAGGTCTCATTAAACTAGACTTGTCATAGTCATAACAATTATGACTAACCTAGTGGCATGGGTTAGCTCGGATTATTGACCACCTCAGATCAGAACTGTGTCAACAGATATGGCCAGGTAAGTGAGACCGGTGGAAGGAATATGCCATTAACTCGTACAAGAATGCATTCAGGTCGAGTAGCTTCCAATTAAAAATCCAGTCGGTCGTATGTGCCAAACTTACCTTAGACACCAAATTATTGAGCCAGAACCAATTGGGTTAGCCTACAATCCAGACTCTAACCTCTGAGCCTAATTAGGTCTTGCTTGATCGTGACTCGATCTTGACCCAGACTTAATCCTATTAGGCTGGTCAATTTAAGCATTGTTGATCCCATCTAACCAACTCTTGATTCGGTTTGATCAACCGCTTAGACCTAATTGAGCTACCCAAGCCCGAACCCAGTATTATGAATATGTCTTAGATCTGAAATTCTCAATTTTAGACCTAATTAATATTTCCATAATCTTAATTCTTTAATTAAGTAGGGTTCATAAACAAAATATGCACAATAAATCCTAGGGTTTCAGGATCTAGGATTTTGCAGAAAGTAAGTTTTGGGTTTCTGATTAAGGACGAACACGCAGCACCCCTACACATCATAAGAACACCCCATCGAATGGGAGGAGAGGGCCTTTAAACCCTTCTTCATTCTTATGACCGGACGGCCAAGAGGAACGCCTTAATCAGGAACATGCAATACTACAAAATAGTTTTAGATCTATATCATATATCTCATATACAAATTAGATCTAATCATGGCATATTTTGCATACATCTCATGTATCAATCATGCATGTTTTTCAGATCTAAATTATCTCATAATAATCTAAAAAATTAGATTTAAATTGATCTTAATCAAAATAAATTCTAATCTAGACAATTATGTAGAACTATTCTACAACTAGTCTAGACATGCATCAATCATATCTCATATGATGTTTAAAATTAAATAATTTATTTTATATTTTTAGATGTTATTATAATATTTATAATATCAAAAAATAGTAAATAAATAGATCTAAAAATATGATTTAATCAAATTAAAAAAATGATTATACTAAGACTATTCTATAGAACTATTCTATTCTAGAACTAGTCATGCATATCTTCATAATCTTAGATCTAGATTAATTTAATTTTAATTTTTTATTTTTCTAATTTTAGATCTGATCACATCTCATGTGATATCTAAAATCACTTAATTAATTAGAAATTAAATTAGATCTACATAAATTTTTAAGAACCTGGCTCTGATACCAGTTGAAGGGGAAATCCTGATTTCCCGAGGTCCAGGTTCGTTCAGATCTGATTGGATCAAGAGATATATTTCAAAAATTTTTACCTCTTAGATCCTAATCAAATTTGATACTTTTCAGATCTAATTTAATTATTTGATAAATAAAAAATAAAATTAAATTAAATCTAAATTTAATTTACCTTGATTCTGAGGTAATCCTGATTATCCGATGATGATCGTGCCGAATCCCTGAGGTTCTGATCTAGCCACACAAGCGCCTGGCCTCTATCGATATCAACTTGGGTTGGATCTAAAGATCTTCTCCTCTTTTTTTTTGCCAAAAATTAGATCGAGATTTGATTTGGAGAATTTTCAAAACTTCTTCTGAAGATCATCCATCGTCTCGGCAGCAGTGCTGCCTTCTTCCTTTTTCGTTAGCCTTTTCTTGCCTGACTCGCACTAATCTAAAGGCCCAACTTCCTTAGGCATGGAGAGGAGGGAGAGGGCCAGATGGTGGCATGGAGAAGGGAGAGGGGCAGCCTTGGAGCACTTCTTAGAGGAGGAGTCTCAAAAGTGGGCGCAGACAAAGTCTTTTTATAGACTCTGCTGCACCATGCAGTGCTGCATCACTCCGACCAATCACGTTGCTTCATGCAATTAGATCTAAATCTGATTGGTGGGATGACATCATCTAATCCAATTAGATAAGAGACCCATAGATTCATCCTAAGGTGGCACCTAAGATTGGTCAAAGTCTATAGGTGAGGGTCACCTAGTTTGAATCCAAGAAGCAACATGGAGTCCCATCCATATGGGACTCCAGCATCCCTATCCATGGGCGCACGCCATCCTAGGCATGCACCCCCTTTTTTCCAATTTTTAGAGAGAAGACAAGCCCTTATCTGCTCTCCAATAAGTGCATGACACATGGGTAGATGTCCAAGGGTCAAAGGTCAATATTTGACCAAGTCAAAGTACAAGAATTAGTAGGTGATGGAAAATGGTAGGTGTTGTCTCAAATTTATCTTATAAATTAAGACAACCCTTTTTTGACTTGGACAAGCTCCAGTCAAACCAGGTAAAGGTACCTGAGTGAGTACAAACTTATTTGACTCAGTCGAGACAACTTTTATGATAGAAAAAGAGGAATGTTAGGCTCAATCATGTGCTAGCATGATTTCTTTGAACCTAATTGAATCGTATTCAAATCAATTGAACTAGGTTAGTCCAATTGATAATATCTAGATCCAAACCCTTATTTGTGTGATCCAGTTAGGTTCAGTTCTATATGGTAATGGGATATGTAGTTATCCCCATCATCAACATCATCGAAACTCCTTTCGATAGATCAGAACTCTTCTGATTCAGATAACTTAGAATGATCGATCATCTAAATCATTCTAATTGCTCCCAAAATCCACCAGTGACACCAGCAGCATATGGTGGCAACCCATCAAAACTAAAAATGCGAATCCTCTCAGGTGCAGCTACTTGTGTGATTAAGTTCTTCTATCTTGAGCCCCGATCAGATTAGGGTTAAGGTGAACTCGTCAAACCCTAATTTCTATCATATGATTTAATCATTCGATTCAAGTCCGATGTGAAAATCTTAATAGAAACTCTTTCTATTATTTCACTCTCTGCCATGGCCATGGGCTTATGGACTTGATTCTCATGATCATCATAGGGCTGCTCCTCATCCACCGAGGTAGATAGATTCCATCTTGGTGCAATCCAATTCCTACAATGAACATGCTATAGCCAACATACACCTCAGGGTTCCGAATGGCTAGGAGACCGAGTCATGGTGTAGTCAAACTATAACACCCTCAAGGTGAACTATTGATGCACCTCAGATCAAAGAACCAGACACACCACTGTAGCATCGAGTCAGTCATCGACGAGAAGGTAGACTTTCTTATGACTACTCGAGGTGGTCACGCTCAGTGCCCTCATTCTCTAATGAGTACCTATACTCTCGCTCCGATGTCTCTACACCATAGACTTAAGACTCATATACTATAAAGAAGTGATTGTACACTAACCTTCTGGATCAATCACCATCCTCATGATGATCCTTCAGTCAGGAGCATTTTATGAGTTTAATAAATGAAAATTTGTCTTAAATTTTTAACTTTTGAAAATATGAATTATCATTACCATTAACTCAAGGGATGTATCACAGACACTAAATACACTTATGTAATAAAAAATAATCTATTTTATTATTTATAGTCAAAATTATAATTTTGCCTTTAGAAGTGTATTATAAATGTCAGCCAATTCTGGCTTCTAGGGCATACATATCTAACAGAAAGAAGGGCATGCATAGCTCGGACGATCTCGAGATGAAGCGATTTAGTGATGCCACTTTTTTATTTAGGCACTAAACTTCTTTGATTTTTCTTGGAGCAGTCATCTTCTGAATAGCTCAAATTTTCTCTAGATTTGCTTCAATCCCGCGTCTTGACACCATAAAGCCTAGAAACCTTTTTGAGGCCACACCAAAGGCACACTTGATCGAGTTCAGCTTCATCTTGTATTTCTTGAGTGCACCGAAGGCCTCTTCGAGGTCGGCGAGGTGGTTTATAGAAGCTCGATGGTGCAGACACCAGAGTCATTAGAAGTCGGCAACGTAATTTAGATTCAATTTGGATTGAAGAAGCCATATTAGAATAACTCTACTTCAATTATTTTGTTCTAGTCCTTTTGATTTAATCAATTAGTTCTTTCAATGCATTTAGTTTTGGATCAATAGGACCATACTTGGGTTTATTTTGGATTGAGCCTTATTTGGAAAGAGACCATTATGAAGAAGCAAGCTTGGTCCATGTCATCTTTGGAGCAACCACCCTCTACACGCCCAGGGAGGAAATACACAAGCCAACATGTGCCATGCTCAAGGATCCTCATGCCAAGTTATGTTAGGCATCAAGCGCCCATATGGAGTTCTTTTTCATTCCTAGGATTCCTTAAGAGTTCTTGATTTCTTACTTATTTTGTTAAAAGGCTGATTTCTTCCCTATGGTTTCATAAAAGATAGATATGATATATTATTGTATTTGAAAACCATACATAATGTTTTACTTTATTGTTGGGAGAGTTGATTTTTTTCTTGTAAAGGGAATAGGATTCCTAAAGAAATAGGACCCCAAGAATCCTATATAAACCCATGTATCTTTCATGAATGGAACAATGAATGAATGAATCAATTTACAATTTTCATAAATATTTGTGTTGGTTGCTCTGAGAGGGAGAGGGTGTGAGACCCAAAATTGCCCCACAAGGGAAGGGTGTGAGGCCCACCTTTTCTATCTCCTTAACATTCATTTTCTTAAGATTCAGTGTTCCTACGACCTTGATTCATCTTCACCATCTATCTATATAAGCCTATTCCACCAAAAGAAGATCCGTCTCCGCCAAGATTTTCATCTATCATGTAGAGAGAGAAAGAGTGATCTATTATTCTATAGATCAAACGTTGATAAGGACCTTTGTTCCTTCTCAACTGATCTTTAATTTTTTTACTTTTTTTTTTAGATTCGATGTTGGTAAAGACCCAGTTCTTTATCAATAGATCTACTTGGTTAAAAAATTAAGAGCCCTAATCAGGGTAGTTTCTTAACTACCACGATCCAGATTCTTCTTATCTTTTTTTTGGATTTTCTTGTGGGCTTAATTTCTTGCTATCCTTCATTCCATTTATATTTTTCTTTTTACAATTATTCATGAGTCTGTTTAATTTCTGCTATCTATCTATTTAATTTATTATTGCTAGTTATTTGTTGATCTTTAAAATGGCATTCATCAGCATCATTTAGATTGATCGTGCTTTGGTCCCATGTTAATCAGTCACGCCTCCTGATCAGTGTATAGGCAACTATACTGTCTATCCCGAGAATAATGTGCCACGGTCGGACGTGATTTGTTGTTGATGAATGGAAGGAAGCTTTATGTTTTCTTTTTTTTTTTTAGGCTGTCCCGCATCAATTTGGTATCAGAGCTGGATTGGTTAGGGCTTTAGTTTAAATTTTGCAATTTAAAATTCCTACAAGTTAAATTTTCATAATTTAAATTTCATAATTTATTTTTTAGTATTGTTTTTACTACATCTTATTCCTGCATCCTAGACTTGCATGACCACTAGATCAAGTATTCTGTACCAACGTCCTACTTTCTCACCCAACACCAACATGGATCCTAATACAGCTGCCATCATTAATGCCCTAACTGAGAAGTTTGATGATATGAAAAATTTTACGAAAGCCATGAGTGAAGGAATAACAATACTAAAAGAAGCTAGGCAAAGACAATCTGAACTTAAGTCTCCCCAACTACCTATAGGATAGAGAAGAAGGAACCTCAACCTAGATCGACCTTTAGCAAGACGGCCCCATCATAACCAGTTCGACCAGGATGGTCATGTTCTTAGGAATATGAAGATCGAAGTCCTAAGTTTTGATGGTTGTCTAGATTCGAGAGAGTACCTAGATTGGAAATTTGGCATGGACCACTATTTTGGATGGTACAAAATATCTGAAGCAAAGGGAGTTAGGTTTGCTAGGATGAAGTTGGTTAGGCAAGCTCGACTTTATTAGGAAAGTGTTGAACGTCTTCTCAACTAGAGAAGACAAGATCTGATAGAAACCTGGGATGAAATGAAGGAGAAACTTAGAGAAAAATACCTCCCCACCTCCTACCAACAAAAACTTTTAGATCAGTGATAGAGACTTACTCAAGAAAATAGATTAGTCTTATCTCATGAGATATGGAGTAATTGAAGATATGATTGTTACCTTGTCTAGATTTAGAGCTGAATTACGAGAACATATCCAGCGTGAGCTCTTTTTGCGAGAGGTAATTACGTTAGAACAAGCTTATCAACTTGCCCTAGACTTTGAGAGATTTTTTAGGTATTCGACCATCCATCGTCTTGAACCTAGCTGAGTAACCCCTTCTAGATCGAGACCCAATGGTACCCAGACTCCTAGTAATGGACCTCCATCTACAAATCCTATTATGAGAAAAGAAGATAAAGGAAAAAGAGTTGTAGGAGAGTTATCTAAGGGAAGTAGTTCTCGATCCTACTGCTTCAAGTGCCATGGATACGGTCATTTTGCTACAGAATGTCCCAACCGATCATTATTTATGGAAGAATTAGAAGAGAAAACTCTAGAAAATATTGAGGAGGAAGTTTATGAAGCTAATCCAGACTTAGCCGAGCAGTTTGAGAGTACTGAGGAAATCCTAAGTTTTGTTGCACCGGAGTCAGACTTTAGGCTTAGAGTCGTTAGGTATGTTCTAGCACAGACTATGGAGAGTGAAGATTGGTGTAGGATTTCTATTTTCCATACCTTCATAAAATTTACTGATAAAATTTATATGGTAATAATTGATAGCGGTAGCTGTATCAATGCCACTTCCACCGACATGGTTAAGCGATTAGGATTAGCTCCTGTAGATCATCCCAGCCCATGCCGTATGTCTTGGATAGATTCCTCCTTTATTCCCATCAAACTTAGATGTCGTGTTCCCATCCAACTCCATTCTTATTAGGATCACGTTTGGTGCGATGTCTTACCCACGGAAGTTGGAAGTATCATATTAGGTTGGCCTTGGCTGTTTGACAATGATGTTACAATTTATGGCCGAACCAACTCCTGTAGTTTCACTCATAAGGGTAAGAAGATCACGATCAATCCTTCCCTATCTAAGGCTACCAATAGAAAGATAGACGATGGACCAAAAGAAAACATCAAAAAGAAAAACCTCCATTTGATAGGTGCTAAGGAATTAGAGATGACCGTGAGTAAAGGATCACCAGTTTGGATGATTGCTACGAGAGAAGTTCGTGAGGTCCTAAGATAGATCATCCCAAGGAAGTAGTTCATGGATATCAACCTAGAAAATCAATAGACCTTATCCCACTGCCCATGCATGCTAAAATTTCCAAATCTATATAGTCATTTGCACAGCATGTCAAGAGTTTACATAAAGAGACTAGTGAAAAAATTAGTATTAGTAATAAAGTTTATAAACAGAATGCAGATTCTCATCGATGTGTCCAAGAGTTTACAGAAGAAGATTATGTGATGATTTGAATGAGACCTGAACAATTCCCACCAAGAACCGTCAGGAAGTTACATGCTCGAGGAGTAGGTCCATTTAAAATTTTAAAGAAGATCGGATCAAATGCGTATGTTGTGGATATACCTTCTGATTTTAGGATTAGCTCTACTTTTAATGTTGCAGATCGCATCGCCTATAAAGAGCCAACTTGGATACCTAGTGAGCCATTTGAGCCTGAACCAATCTTTGAGAGAGAGCCTATTCCTGAATGTCCACCAGCCAAAACCTCAAAGCATGATCAGATTGAGAGAATTTTGGATGAGCAGATCATCTCCATTCGGAGTCGAGGCTATCAGCAGTACTTAATTAGATGTTGAGGTCGACCGAAGTCTGAGGATACCTGGATTACTTGAGAAGAGCTGCAGCGTATTGATCCCGATTTGCTTGAGTGTCACCAGAGCAAAATTGACCCCCACTCGATAGGGTCGAGTTCTCCCCACCCAGAGAGAATTCGTGCAGACACTAGAGCCATCAGAAGTCGGCAACATAATTTAGATTCAATTTAGATTGAAGAAGCCATATCAGAATAACTCTACATCAGTTATTTTGTTCTAGTCCTTTTTTGATTTAATCAATTAGTTCTTTTGATGTATTTAGTTTTGGGTCCATACGACCATACATGGATTTATTTTGGATTGAGCCTTATTTGGAAAGAGACCATCATAAAGAAGTAAGCTTGGTCCACGTCATCTTTGGAGCCACCACCCTCCACACGCCTAAGGAGGAAATACACATGCCAGCATGTGCCATGCTCAAGGATTCTCATGCCAAGTTGTGCCAGGCATCAAGCACCCACATGGAGTTTCTTTTCTTTCCTAGGATTCCCTAAGAGTTCTTGATTTCTTACTTATTTTGTTAAAAGGCTGATTTCTTTCCTATGGTTCCATAAAAGATAGATATGATATATTATTGCATTTAGAAACCATACATAATGTTTTACTTTTTTGTTAGGAGGGTTGATTTTTTCCTTATAAAGGGAATAGGATTTCTAAAGAAATAGGACCCCTAGGATCGTATATAAACCCGTGTATCTTTCATGAATGGGATAATGAATTAATAAATTAATTTATAATTCTCACAAATATTTGTGTTGGTCGCTGCGAGAGGGAGAGGGTGTGAGACCCAAAATTGCCCCACGAGGGGAGGGTGCGAGGCCCACCTTTTTCTATCTCTTTAACATTCATTTTCTTGAGATTCAGTGTTCCTACGGTCCCGATTCATCTTCACCATCTACCTACATAAGCCTATTCCACCAAAAAAAGATTTGTCTCCTTAAAGATTTTCATCTATCATGTAGAGAGAGAAAGAGTGATCTATTATTCTACAGATCAAACGTTGACAAGGACCTTCGTTCCTTCTCAACTGATCTTTGATTTTTTACTTTTTTCTTTTTTAGATCTGATGTTCGTAAAGATCCAGTTCTTTATCGATAGATCTACTTGGTTAAAAAATTAAGAGCCCTAATCAGGGTAGTTTCTTAACTACCATGATCCAAATTCTTCTTATCTTTTTTTTGGATTTTCTTATGGGCTTAATTTCTTGCTATCTTTCATTCCATTTATATTTTTCTTTTTGCAATTATTCATAAGCATGTCTAATTTCTACTATCTATCTATTTACTTTATTATTGCTAGTTATTTATTGATCTCTAAAATAGCATTCATCAGCATCATTTAGATTGATCGTGCTTTGGTCCCATGTCAATCAGTCATGCCTCCTGAGCAGAGTATAGGCAACTAAGCTGTCTGCTCTGGGAATAATGTGCCACAGTTGGACCTAATTTTTTATTGACGAATGCAAGGAAGCTTTGTATTTTCTTTTCTTATTTTTTTTTTTAGGCTGTTCCACATCACTCGACTTTTGACGAGCATGTCATCTACATATACCTCCATGTTGCGATCGATCTGCTTCTTGAAAATCTTATTGATCAGGCACTGGTACATTGCTCCAACATTCTTGAGCCTAAAGGGCATAATCCTATAATAGTAAAGATCATGGTCAGTAACGAAAGTAGTTTTCTTCTCATCCTCTAGCACCATCTATATCTGGTTATAACCAGAGAAGGAGTCCATGAAGGTGAGGTGCTCGTGGCCCGAGGTTGCGTTCATCAGTTGATCAATCCTGGGAAGAGGGTAGTTGTCCTTTGGGTAGATTGTGTTCAACTTTTTAAAGTCTATACACAACTTCCACTTATTATTTGCCTTTTTGATAAGGACCATGTTTGAGATCCAGGTTGGATAATAAACTTTCCAGATGAACCCAACTTTGAGGTGCTTGTCTATTTCTTCTGCAATTGCTTTCTATCTCTCCGGAATGTGGTTGTGCATCTTCTCTTTTATCGATCAATACTTAGGATCAATGGCCAGTCGATGTTCCATGACCTCGATGTCAATTCCTGGCATATCCGATGGGATCCAAGTGAAGACGTCCGCGTTCCTCCATAAAAAGGTGATGCGCTGCTCCCAAACTTCATCTTCCAGATTGGAGCTAATTTGTACCATATGCTCCGTATTTTCATCATTCATGGGGACGATCATAAGATCTTCTATGGGCTCACCCCATTCATCGACAAGGTCATCGCGAACATCCAACCCATCAACAGGATAAGGGTCGGACTGTTCTTTCTTATGTAGGGTGATTGAGTAGCAGTGCCTTGCCAGAGCTTGATCTCTCCTGACCTCTCCAATCTCATGACTTGTCAGAAACTTTATCTTCAAATAATAAGTTGATACCACTACCCAAAGTGCATTTAGATCAGATCGATCGAGAATAGCATTATAGACAGATGGAGCCCTTATGACTAAAAAATTGATCTGTGCCTTAGCCAGCTTCGAACATTGTCCTGCAGTCACAGCCAAAGTTATTATGCCCTCAACTAGTATGGCATCGCCAGTGAAGCCTATCAATGGGGAGTTCATAGGCCCTAAGTGGTTATTGAGCAAGGACATTTTGGAGAAAGCATCATAAAATAAAACATCAGCCAAGCTTTCATTATCAACCAAAACATAGCGTACATAATAGTTGGCAATGTTTAAAGAGATTACGACAATGTCATTATGCGAGAATCAAACTCCTTGGGCATCTACCTCAGTGAAGGTTATGGATTCTTCATTCCTCCTCTTCACTGATCCCTCGAATCCGTCGGCCTCTTCTCACCGAATTTCCTCTGAGATAGTGTTGATGATGCTGAGAGGCAGCCGATCTTCTTGTTGATCCTTCCCCATTGGTGGCTCAGGCTATGATAGTGTCCTTGGCCGATCTTTCCATCCTTCAGATCGATGCTGTAGGAATTGACTGAATCTGCCTCACCTGATGACCTCCTTGATCTCATCTTGGAGTTGAATACACTCCTTAGTATCGTGACCATGGTCACAATGATAAAGGCAGAACTTGTTAGGATTGCGCTTACCGAGATGAGTACGCATCCTTTTTTATCTCGGTAGTTGCTCTCTGATTTTTAATAGTACTTAAGTTTTTGGAGCATTGAGAGGGACGTAGTTATAAAATCTTCGAAGGAGAGAACCCCACTGCACCCTTCTATCGGAGCTTCCCTACCTCTGAGCTCAGGGAGGAGTTCGAGCTTGCTTGCACTCAAAGGGAGTTTGGAAGCGCGGTCGAGCTTCACTCAGCTTTTCTTTCTCAGCATGTCTGCTCGGCTCACCGATTCACTAGTCTCTAATAGTTTCATTGCCCTTGGCCTTGAAGGCCTCTTCAGCTCGGGCATAACTTTTAGCCCGAGCCAGTATATGGGCAAAGTTCCTAGGGTACTTCTTTTCCAGGAAGAACAGCAAATCATTCTTCTAAAGGCCATCCTTGAGTGCGGCCATTGTAAGTAACTGGTCCAAATTTTGGACCTCTAATGCAGCTGCATTAAATCAGATGACATAAGTTCGGATGGATTTTTTCTCCTTTTACTTGATGTTTATCAGAAAATCTAAACCTCGGTGGAAATGTCAGCTGCAAACGAAATAAGCTATAAACTGATGGCTCATCTGATCAATAGAAAAGATGGTACCTGACTTAAGGGTTGAGTATCAATTTTTGGCTGCTCTCTTGAGGGTGGAGGGGAAAGCTTGGCACAAAATGGCATCTAGCACACCGTGGAGTAGCATCATCATCCATAAGACCTCCAGGTGGTCGATCGGATTGGTGGTCCCATCGTAACTCTCAAATTAAGAGAGCTTGAAGTTCGACGAGATCGATTCCAGCATAATCTTCTTGAAAAAAAAAGGGTCAGTGCAAATATCGTTACCATGGGTGAAGGGAGCATGACGAAGTTCTTCGATTCGTTGGCTCATTTTCTAGAGCTTTTGATTAAGGAGATCTTCACGATCATTGATCTTCAAGGTTTTTTGGTCGAGTGTGTGTGAAGCCTCCCCTTGGATCGAGTCATGGTCTGAGTAAGGATCCTACATCCTCTGCTTTCCCTTTTTAGAGATCAGAGGTCGGGTAGCCCAAGTCGACCATCCGAAGACTAGATCATGAGGCTTTAGAGAGGCCTGCTCCAATCGAATCGATGTCAGAGCCTACTAATGTATGGCCTGCACCACCTCCGTAAGACCGTGAACCTACTGAACCAGCTAGTTGAACTGCTCTGCATCCACCATGGCTGTAGGCGAAGCCTGAGTTGTTGGGGCTGGAGTGAGAGCGAATAGGTCTGGACGAGATTTGAATGAAGAAGTCGTTGAACGTTGGGTCGAAGCTTTTTTGGGAGGCATTTTTTCTTGGAAAAGAACTCAAGAGAGGAAGAAGAGAGATCATTACTGAGCACTTATTTTAGAATAAGGGAACCTCAAGAACTGAAAGCCCTTCCTCTAGCGCCAATCCTATCAGTGAAGATTTTGATTGATGCCGGATCGAGCTAGAGTTGAGAAAGAAGAGGTAGCCGTCAATGACCTATAAAATAAAGTTTCATTCGGAGTCGATGGTGGTGGCTCTGGTAGGATCTTTCAACGATCATGTCAACTCTTCTGACCAACAAAAATGAAGTGCTCAAGCATGAATTTAGCAGAATTTTGAGAAGAAGAAGAGAGCTTAGAGAAAATATATCTAGAGAATTTCTTTTATAGATAGAGCCTGTAACAAATTGAAGGTGACGATCGTAACTATCTGGAAGTGGGCGACTCGAGGCCACGTAGAGTTTGTTATGGAGAGAGGTATCCATTGCCATGATGTGGCCATTCGTTGCCATGAAGTGGCCATTCGTTGAGATTTAATAGTCGAAGATTGAAGGAAGAAGGTGTTGGTTGGTGAAGAGCTTTGATGTGCATCAATTCTAGAGGAGTTCAAACTTCTAAAGGAAATATGGATAGAGAGAATCATCCAGGAGAAATACTAGCTGAACTCTGAAAGTAATCTATTGGAGGAATCCGACCGAAGGAGAAGTCCAAAAGGTGTTCGGCTCCTGAAGGAGTTGATCGAAGGAGAAGTCTGTAAGAAGTTTGGCTTTTGGAGGAATCCAACTGAAGGAGAAATTTGAAAGAAGTTTGGCTCCTGGTGGATCTCGACTAAAGAAGAAATCCATAAGGAGTTTGGCTCCTAGAGGATCTCGACTGAAGAAGAAATTCAAAAGAAGTTTGGCTCCTATAGAAATTTGACTGAAGGAGAAATTTGGAAGAAGTTCAGCTCTTGGAGGATCTCAACTGAAGGAAAAATTCATTAGAAGTTTGGCTCTTGGAGGAGCTTGACTGAAGGAAAAATCCAGAAGGAGTTCAGCTCCTGGAGGAGTCTAATTGAAGGAGAAGTTCAAAAGGAGTTCAAGTCTTGGAGGAACTTGACTGAAGAAAAAATCGAAAAAGAGTTCAACTCTTGGAGGATCTCGACTGAAGGAAAAATCTGTAAGGAGTTCGGCTCCTAGAAAAGCTTGACTAAAGGAGAAATTCAGAAGGAGTTTAGCTTCTGGAGGATCTCGACTGAAGAAGAAATCCATAAGGAGTTTGATTCCTGGAGGAGCTTGACTAAATAAGAAATTCGAAAGGAGTTTGGCTCATGGAGGAGTCCAATTGAAGGAGAAGTTTGGAAGAAGTTTGAGTCTTGGAAGAACTTGACTGAAGAAGAAATCTAGAAGAAGTTTGGCTTCTGAATGATTTCAATTGAAGAAGAAATCCATAAGAAGTTTGGCTGCTGGAGGAGCTTGACTGAAGGAGAAATTTGGAAGGAGTTTGGCTCCTGGAGGATCTCAATTGAGGGTGAAATCCATAAGGAGTTTGGCTCCTGGAAGAGCTTGACTGAAGGAGAAATTCGAAAGGAGTTTGGCTCCTAAAGGTGTCCGACTGAAGGAGAAATTCATAAGAAGTTTGGCTCTTAGAGGAGCTTGACTGAATGAGAAATCTAAAAGAAGTTCGGCTCCCGGAGGAGTCCGACTGAAGGAGAAATCCATAAAGAGTTTGGCTCCTAAAGGAGCTTGACTAAAGGAGAAATCCAGAAGGAGTTCGGCTCCTAGAGGAGTCTGACTGAAGCAGAAGTCTGGAAGGAGTTCCAGTCCTAGAGGAACTTGATTGAAGGAGAAATTTAGAAGGAGTTTGACTCTTGAAGGATCTCGACTGAAGGAGAAATTCGTAAGGAGTTTGGCTCCTGAAAGAGCTTGACTGAAGGAGAAATCTGAAAGGAGTTCGGCTCTTGGAGAATCTTGACTGAAGAAGAAATCCATAAGAGGTTTGGCTCTAGGAGGAGCTTGACTAAAGGAGAAATCCAAAAGAAGTTTGGCTCCTGGAGGATCTCGACTGAAGGAGAAATCCATAAGAAGTTCGGCTCCTGAAGGAGCTAGACTGAAGGAGAAATCTAGAAGGAGTTCAGCCCTTGAAGGTTCTTGACTGATGGAGAAATCCATAAGGAGTTCGGCTCCTGGAAGAGCTTGACTAAAGGAGGAATTAGAAAGAAGTTTGACTCCTGGAGAAGTCTGACTAGTGGAGAGATCCATAAGGAGTTTGGCTCCTAGAGAAGCTTGACTAAAGGAGAAATCCAAAAGGAGTTTGGTGCCTGGAGGAGTCCGATTGAAGGAGAAATCCGTAAGCAGTTCAACTCTTGGAGAAGTCCGACTAGTGGGCAGATCTGTATGGAGTTTAGCTCTTGGAGGAGCTTGACTAAAGAAAAAATTCGAAGGGAGTTTGGCTCTTGGAGGAGTCCGACTGAAGGAGAAATTCATAAGGAGTTCGACTCTTAGAGGAGTCCGACTGAAGGAGAAGTCCAGAAGGAGTTCGGCTCCGGAGGAACTTGACTGAAGCAGAAATCTAGGAGTTTGGCTTCTGAAAGGAGTCCGACTGAAGAAGAAATTTGTAAGGAGTTTGGCTCATGAAGGAGCTTGACTAAAGGAGAAATCCAGAAGTAGTTCAACTCTTGGAGGAGTTAGACTGAAGGAAAAATTCGTAAGGAGTTCGGCTCCTGTAGAAATCCGACTGAAGGAGAAATCTGGAAGGAGTTCAGTTATTGGAGGATCTCAGCTGAAGGAGAAGTTCGGAAGGAGTTAGGCTCCTGGAGGAGCTTGACTGAAGGAGAAATTCGGAAGAAGTTTGGCTCCTGGAGAAGTCCGATTAGTGGAGAGATTCGAAAGGAGTTCAGCTCTTGGAGGAGCTTGACTAAAGGAGAAATCCAAAAGGAGTTTGGCTCCTGGAGAAGTCCGACTGGTGGAGAGGTCTGGAAGGAGTTCGGCTCCTGAAGGAACTTGATTGAAGGAGAAATCCGTAAGAAGTTTGGCTCCTAGAGGAGTTCGACTGAAGGAGAAATCCATAAGGAGTTCAGCTCCTATAGAAATTTGATTAAAGAAGAAATCCGAAAGGAGTTCGGCTCCTGGAGGATCTCGACTGAAGGAGAAGTCTGGAATGAGTTCGGCTCCTATAGGATGTCGACTGAAGGAGAAGTTGGGAAGGAGTTCGGCTCTTGGAGGAGCTTGACTGAAGAAAAAATTCGGAAGAAGTTTGGCTCCTATAGAAGTCTGACTAAGGGAGAGGTCCGAAAGGAGTTTGGCTACTAGAAGAGCATGACTGAAGGACAAATTCGGATGGTATTCGGCTTCTGAAGAAATTTGACTAAAGGAGAAATCTGGAAGGAGTTCGGCTCCTAGAGGATCTCGACTGAAGGAGAAATCCATAAGGAGTTTGGCTCCTATAAAAATCCAACTGAAGGAGAAATTCGAAAGAAATTTGGCTCCTGAAGATTCTTGACTGAAGGAGAAATCCATAAGGAGTTTAACTCCTGGAGGAGCTTGACTGAAGGAGAAATTCGGAAGGAGTTCGGCTCCTGAAGGAGTCCGACTGAAGGAGAAGTTCAGAAGGAGTTTGGCTCTTGGAGGAACTTGGCTAAAGAAGAAATCCAAAAGGAGTTTGACTCCTAGAGAAGCTCGGCTCGAGTTCGGCAGCTGGAGGATTGGAGGAGTTCGGCTGAAGTTCGACCGCTGGAGGAAGAATTTTCAATCGAAGCTCTTCTATGATTATCGGTTGTGTTATGCCAAGCATCAGACTGAACTTCAGCGGGAGTGGGGTTTATCCCCAATAATAATAATGGAGTTCATTAGAAGATGTAAATTTATGATGAAAAAGATGTCAAAAAATTTTTATTAATTAATAAATCAATTGCGATATCTCAACCATCAACAGGCTGATGATTGATTTTGGGACACAATTTTCAACAACTACTTATCCTAAAGCCACTTGATACTGTATCTAATATCCATCTTCGACTTATAGTTGTCAAACTCCTTGATTGCTAGGGCTTTAGTAAAGGGGTCGGTTAGGTTCTCCTTTTCGTCGATCTTCTAAAGGTCGACGTCACCATGAACCACGATCTCACGAACCAAATGGAAGCGGCGTAGAATGTGCTTTGTCCGCTGGTGTGCCTTCGGTTCCTTTGCTTGAGCTATGATGCCAGTGCTGTCGCAGTAGAGCAGGACTGGAACATTAATGGAGGGTGCTACTCCAAGCTCGGTGATGAACTTCCTCAGCCACATAGCTTCCTTTGCTACATCTGATGCTGTCATGTATTCTGCTTCACAAACAGAGTCAGCCACTATATGCTGCTTGAAACTTTTCCAGCAGATGGCTCCACCATTTAGAGTAAAGATATATCCTGATACACTTTTACTATCATCATGGTTAGATTCAAAGCTGGAGTCTATAAATCCCATAAGTTTTAGATCTGACTTCCCATAAACCAATCATTGGTCCTTAGTATTTCTCAAGTACTTAAGGATGGTTTTAACCACCTTCTAGTGATTTTCTCCAAGGTCAAACTGGTATCTACTCAATACTCCTAGTTAGTATGCCACATCTAGTCTCATACATATCATTGCATGCATAATAGACCACACTGCCGAAGCATATGGGATTCTACTCATACGCTCTCTCTCTTTAGGAGTTGTCGGATAATCCTTCTTAGAGAGATAAATTTCTTGGCCTATCGGGAGATAGCCCTTTATGGAATTCTCCATGCTGAACCTCTTCAGCATAGTTTCTATGTACGTGGACTAGGATATGTCAAGTATCCTTTTAAATCTATCCTTATAGATCTTCATCCCTAGGATGTAGAATGCTTCACCCAAGTCCTTAATGGAGAACTGTGATGACAACCAAACTTTTATTCCTTATAGTGTGGGGATGTCATTCCCGATTAAGAGAATGTCATCCATGTAAAAAACAATGAATACCACTGCTGGACCATTTGCCCATTTGTAAATGTAGTGTTTTTCTCCGTTCTTAATGAAGCCACACGTTTTGATCATTTTATCAAAATGCATGTTCCAACTCCGAGATGCTTGCTTTAATCCACAAATGGATCTCTGAAGCCTGCACACCTTAGACTCATTTATGGATGTGAACCCCTCAGGTTGTATCATATACACCTCTTCGGTTAGCTCTCCATTTAGGAAAGCTATCTTCACATCCATCTGCCAGATCTCATAGTCCAGGTGGGCAGCTATTGCAAGCATTATCCGAATGGATTTGAGCATTGCTATTGGAGAGAATATCTTGTCATAGTCAATACCATAACATTAATGATACCCCTTGGCAACTAGCCAACTGTGCCTCTTTTTCGTTTGAATACCCATTTACACCCATTGGATTTAACCCCTTCAAGTGGATCAACTAATGTCCATATGTCATTGACTTTCATAAAATTTATTTTGGATCTCATGGCTTCTAGCTATTTCTCAGAGTCGGGTCTCTGCATCGCATCCATATAAGTGATCGAATCTTCATCATTCTCATCGAATTCGATGGGATCACCATCCTGGACCAAGAATCCATAGTATTTGTCCAGATGGTGCGGTACTCTATCAGATCACCTTAATGGTGTGGGTTCACTAGGCTTTGAATCTGATCTAATCAAATCTGACTTAGGTTCAACATTCTGTGTCGGACTTTCTACCTGTTGAACTTCATCAAGTTAAACTTTAGAGGCAATAGTTCCTACACTAAGGAACTCCTTTTCCAAAATGGTTGCCCTAAGGCTTACGAACACCTTTTGTTCATTAGCATGGTAGAAATAGTATCCTTTGGTCTCTTTTGGGTACCCTACAAATGCGCACTTGTTAGACCTAGGTCCAAGTTTATCTATAATTAATCATTTGACATAAGTCGGACACCCTCATATCCTGAGGTGTGAAAGTGCTTTCTTATGTCCTGTCCATATCTCATTTGAAGTTTTAACCACAGATTTACTTGGAATCCTGTTTAAAAGATAGCAAGCCGATTCGAGTGCATATCTCTAGAGGGATATCGACAAGCTAGCAAAATTCATCATGGATCGGACCATGTCTAATAGAGTCCGATTTTCTTTTAGATACACCATTATGCTGTGGTGTTCCTAGAGGAGTCCATTGAGAGAGAATCTCATTCTCTTCTGGATATGTGAGAAACTCACTAGAAAGGTATTCTCCTCCTCGATCAGAACAAAGAGTTTTAATACTCTTTCTAGTTTATTTTTCTACTTCACTTTGAAATCATTTGAATATTTCAAACGAATCCTACTTATGTTTCATCAGATAGACATATCCAAATCTAGATAGATCATCCATGAAAGTGATGAAGTAGACATATCCACCTTTGGTAATAGTACTCATTGGTCCACATACATCAGTATGTACTAGTCTTAATAGTTCAGTGGCTCTCTCACCTTTTTCAGTAAAAGGTGACTTAGTAATTTTACCAAGAAGACAGGATTCATAGGTTGGAAGTGATTCACAATCACTAAGTTCGAGGATACCTTATTGAGCCAACTGGCTTATCCTGTTCTTGTCTATATGACCCAGCCTATAGTGCCATAAATAGATATCTATCACGTTATCTAATCTCAAATGTTTGATAGTTGAATAGACTATATTAACAGGTTGTGATAACATATATACACCATTATTCAATTATCCACAGAAAGCAGTAATACCATTCATAATGACATTACAAACTCATTTTTTTATTGAAATTTCATAATTGTTCATGGCCAAAAGGCCTATAGAAATGATATTTAAAAAGAAACTAGGACAAAAATGATAATCACTAAGAACAGCAGTATGAGTTTCAAATACAAGTTTCAAAATTTCTAAAGCTATAACAGGAAGTGGTCTTCCATCTCCAACGTTCAGGAATATCTCACCTTGCTCGAATGTTCTACTGATCTGCAACCTCTACAACGAATTGCAAATATGATAAGGACTTCCAGTATCTAATACCCAGTCAGTAATATCACACATAGAGAAATTTTAAGGAGTTATCATATAAATACCTTGCCCAGCAACAGCTTGCTTCTTCCTCCGTCTGTTCGAGTCTAGGGAGATAATGTACTAAGAACAGTAGCCACTTTTGATAAGTATCTCCGACTGTTTCATGTGCATTGACAGCTGGCTCCTCAATTGTAAGATCTATCAGCACATATAGGATCCATTCAAACTTCAGGACAATCTTCAACTTTCGATACCAGCTATCGAAGTTGGGTCCCACCAACTTATTATTGTCCAACAATGATCGGAGTGATAGAAAAGTTGCCATATCTGCACAAAGAAAAAACATAATCTAATTAGTAATTGATTTATTAAACCTAGAGATTTGGACTTCAATCAAAAGGGTCTTCCACTATTTTATTCGAATTGATAGCCTCTACCTCCAATTCGAAGAATTATCCTAATTTCTTAGTGGGTACTAGAATCTACATAGACTGTACACAAGCCTAACTTTGGTTGGCCCACCCATGTATGTCTAAGGATAGGTTCACAACCAATTATTTCTTCAAATAATTTTCAGTAATTAAATTTTGCCCCAGGCCCTAATTAGTTGGCTTTGGCCTTCTCAGAAAAAGGTCCAGTTAGGTCCAACCATTAACATGACCATACATGGTCCATCCAATCAATGAATGATCAGGCCCAACTTTGGTTGGTCCACATGACCACCATTTAGAAAGATGTATCCAAGAGATCATATAATGAATGATAATTCCATCAACCGATAAGCACCAGGCCTTTGGACCTCCAATGATTATCCAAATGATGGACCCATTATCATCTACTTTAATGGAAGGCTATGATCCAGTTATCATATAACTATTTCATTTTAGGAACCTAATAATTTTAAAGGATTTATTTATAGAAGTGAGTAGGTCAGATTAACCAGCTTATCATGATCCTCCCATTAGCTTTACCAAGTCAGCTTAAGGAAGACCTCTAGGAGCACTTAAATCAGTCACATTGATTTACCTAGCTGTCATGGGTTAACTCAAATTGTCACGTGATTTGATCAAAACTCAATCTCACCAAGAAGGTCAGGTAAGTGAGATCGGTGGAAGGGTTTACCAAAGCTTGCCTTAAACACTATCGAAAATGGCTAGGTAAGCGGGTTGCCAATTAAAAACCACCGGTTGTATGTGCCAAACTTACCTTAGACATCAACTGATTTAATTAGTCTTGAATAGATCAACCTAACAGTTCGAGCTAGACCTCTTAGCCAAGAATCAAGTCCATTTGGTTCTTATTACAGACATGGACTTGACCAATTACAACTATTGTAATTGATCTAGAGAATCCTTGACCTAATCTAAGATAATAATTGATTGGATTTAGTCAATTCTCTAATTAAGTCAATTCTTTAATCTAACCTTAGGTTTAACCCAATTAATGGACCTAATCTCCATTAATCCATTAACCCAATGTGTTATGATTCCTATCATAGGATCTTCAATTTATAATCCTAGAACCTAATCAAACAACTTCTTAATTCTTAATTAAGTTTTGGGTTGAGGGTTGGGGTTTGGCTTTTTGAAAATGACTTTCATGTTTGTAAAATATTTTTACAACATGGTTCTATCAACCAAGTTGCATGTTTGATTCATAATCAATATGCAAGTAAAATAAACACAAAACTACTTTAGATCTAATCTAAACAGGTTCATGTAATTGAAACAGTTTCAATAATAATCAATCATAAATCTTCCTAAATCAAATCTAATACATTTATGATGATTAAAATTAGATTAAAATATTTTTAATTAGATCATAAAATCTCTTAGATTTAATCTAAAATTTTATGATCAATATTTTAGATCAGCACTTACTAGGACAACGTATCTACTGTAAGAGATAAATCTTACAGCAGGACAACCTTATGGCAGTTCGTTTAATTTAAAATATTTTATTTCTATATCTAAAACTATTTTAAATCTATTAAATCATAAATAAAATTAGATCAAATCTAATAAATTTATGATTAGAGTGAGATCATCACAAACTAGGACAATCTTTTCACTGTAAGGGGTAAACCTTACAGCAGGACAACCTTATGGTAGTTCGTGAGATCTAAATTTTTTAATTTTAAATTTAGTAATTAGATTATAAATTATATCTAATCTAAGAAATAATCTAAATATGTACAAAAATTATGTAATAAGAATCTAGGCTCTGATACCAATTGAAGAATTGAGATTTAGGATTTTAGGACTAGATCTTGAAAGTTTTTCAAGATCAGATAGCAAAAGATTAAAATTAATCTAAAATACTCTAGATCTAAGATATTATTATATGATTATTTCATGGTATTTAAATAATAAATTAAAAAATTAAATAAGAAAGAAATGATTGATCATAAGAACCTAGATCTATACTACATCTAATGTAGCTATAAAATAACAGATCGGATCTATTACCTGAGCAAGTTAGACGATTTGTTACCTAAGCAAGTTAGATGTTCTAACTTATTGATCCATCCTTGAGGATGAATTCATAAGCCACACATGTGTCCAGCCTCTAGGAGTCATCTATATGAGCCCACAAACATGATCAGAGATCCTAATGTAGGAAATTAGCACAGTATGCTCGCACTGTGCTGATCTCTCTTCTTCGATGGTCGATCCGATCCTTCCTTCTTCAAAATATGGATACTCCAAAATATCAGAAGGAAAAGAAGAAGATTTGTGATGTTGAGACACCTCTCAAAAGCTCACAAAAAGGGAGGAAGAGATCTGGAACCAAAACCCTAGAAGAAGACCCTCTTCTTCTTCTTTGTTCTTTTTCTAGATACTCTGATTTGTGCTTTTAATATCTCCACGACCTAGATGAATTTTTCTTTGATTTTCCTACACCAAAGAGACCACTCATGTTTCTACAATATATAAAAATTTTAATAAAAAATTCCTTTTAAATAAAGAGGTACGGAGTGTCCAAGTTAGGTTAAAAACCTAGACTAGGAAAGACCAAATAATGGAGCGAAATCAACTTCCCCTTTTGACTTGGTCATGCAACAAACTTCCATAAGAGAAATAGAAGAGAGAAAGGGGGCATGAGAAGCCTTTGTATCTGGATAATTTTATGTAAAAAAATAAAGAGAAAGGGGTGGGGCGTGAGGGTTAGGTGGCGCAAGGAATAGGGAGTCCTAGTCACACTAGGACTCCTATTTTGACCTGGTCAAACAAGGTCTTTTAACAAAATAAAAATAAGAGTAATCAAACCATTAAATAATACCCTAATCTATTTAAGGACTCATTTAAATTAGATTAAATTATATTTAATTTTAATTTATTTTTAATTAAATTAGAAAATTGGGTTGACCTAAGTCCTAGTTACACTAAGACTAGTTCTTCTTTGCACTTTGCTTATCCAATAAACCAATTGGATTTGGTCCAATCAATCTCAAACTAAATCTAATTAAGTCATATTTAATTATACTTAATCTCAGCCTACTGGCTTAATCAAATTAAGCTAATTAGCAATCAAATTGCTAATCGATCCTCCTGTAATACTTGCACTAGGTCAAACATCAACTGTATTGATCGTTTAACCCTAAAATGATTTTAAATTACTGATCTACCATCCAATCGGAACATGAACTCTAATGTGTGTGACCTCATAGATCTGAACCTAAGCTGGTAGCATAGAAATAAATTTTTGTACCAATCGAAGTGACCATCTAGTAATGAT
Source organism: Cocos nucifera (assembly GCA_006176705.1). NCBI lineage: Eukaryota > Viridiplantae > Streptophyta > Magnoliopsida > Arecales > Arecaceae > Cocos > Cocos nucifera. Next base: position 88,291 of record QRFJ01001615.1, read on the forward strand.
ATCTGACGGCTAGATACGTCAAAGGTGTAGAACACCATCCTTAGAACCCATGCAGATATAGTTTTCATATAATTCATCCTCTTGACCATAATGCTCGTAGGACACCTCAGAGTTTAAATTTTGACTTTGATCAGGTTGTCTATATTATATTTCAAAATATCAAATCCATCTATTAGATTACCCTAGCTAAGATTTTGCTATATTGAAATATAGTGTTACTTTCTTCTCCAACTCTTGGAGTGGTCAATTCCATCTTGATCACACTCCGACATCGCAAGTACTTGACTGTGCCTAGAAGCTTTCTGTTATTGAATTAGAAATTCAGTTAATCTAATACCAAAGCACAGTGAGTTGCTTGCAAGTCACTGAGGTGATCTTAAGTCTAAGGGATACTTATATCTATATCCCATCAGAGGCATTCTCGATAGCTGAATGCTCTAGAGTTGGTCACATTCAATGATTATGTATCCATACATCTCACCTGTATGTTATACCAGTGTCTCCACACTCTTTGGTTAAGAGGATAACTAATCTATATAGCATGTAGTGATCTATGCTCGATAGATGTTGTTGTCCTAATTAACAGCCTATCATTTGATCATAAAGAAATTTAAGGACTAATCGATAAATTCTCTATTTATCAAAACTAAATAATCCTAAGGACTTCATCACAATAATGGAGTTCATTAGAAGATGTAAATTTGTGAAAAAAAAGATGCCAAAAAAATTTTATTAACCAATAAATCAATTACAATACCTCATGAAGAAAATAGTGCAGGATTTGCTATGCTACTTTCCAAAAATATTTCAAAAATAGCAATGATGTAGTAAAAAATAATTAATCTAATTAATTATCTACTGATCATATTAGATTGTTTAATCCTACACATTAGGATCTAAACATAATATGCATGGATACATCAATAGATATTAAAATAAAACTATGTAATAAATTATTTACTATATCTACGTATTTAGAACACAATATCTTTTCATGGATAGTCGATCACTATAATCTGAGTCCATCGAATAATGCTCTAGTATCACATCATAGCCGCACATATGTTCGACCTCTATGATTAGTCCACACGGAGCTCCTGATCTCGATCAGCCCCATTAGAGTGCTAGCTCCTTGTTGGAGCCTTCGATGGCTGATCATGATTGATCTAATCGATCGTATATTTTTTAATTTTTTTTATATTTTAAAAAATTAAAATATAAATATTGGAGGATGATGAAGATGTGTTTCGCCCAAAAATCCTGACACACTAAAAATCCTATCACGCCCTCTCTGTGTGGAGTTTTTTAATGAAATAAGTTTTCATGAAAAGATAACTTTTAGATTTATAATCTCTATTTAGATCATATCTAAAAATAGGATATCCTTAGAGGTGAAAATCATAAGAGAAGAGAGGCATAAGGGAAAAGAAAAGTGCTATAGGATCCTATTCATCTTCACTCCAAGATTTTTTTCGTCTAGAACTAATTCCCAAACACACTAAAATTTTTAGCACATAATTCTAATCACTTATTTTATCACACAAAAATTCTCATAATTTATTGACATGAATACCATGAAAAAATCACATAGAAAATGATAAGGGTCGAGTGGTTGAGAGGTTTTAACCACTTGATTTCAAAAATCAAATGAGCCTCTTATCCTTATCCAACGCTCCCTCCCTTGTGTATAACACGTAGAAGAATTCTCCTTCTATGTGCATATTTTTATTTCTCCAAAAAATATTCGACAAATAAAAGGGAGGGCATGGGAAGTAGAGTGGAAAAGTCAAAAATGGTGGGCGCATGGGAGAATTTGAATTCGAACTTCATTTAACTTGGTCCTAATTGGTTTCAACCAAATCAATTAATTTAGATCCAATTAAATCATATTAAATCCAATCAAATTAGACTTAGCTTAATCCAATAAAATTCTAATTAAATTAGAAATTAATTAGATCTAGGTTCTAATCAAATCACGGTCAAAACTTCGATAGCGATTAGGTCAACTCATGACCTGATCGGGTCAAATCCAATCGAATCAAATTCAATCAGACTTGATCGAATTCTCATCGCTCAATCAAACTGAGCTAATCAACAATCAAATTGCTAATTAATCCTCCAAAAATATCTGAGTCCAAAATGAATGGGTTATTGGGCAATAGAGTGCTATTAACATGAAATTCTTGAAGAGTCCTAAATCAGTGGGACTCTTGAACCCAGTGTTCCAAATGAATTGAACTCATGATTATAGAGTCTCAGACTAGTGAAACTCTTGATCAGAGAGTTTCAGATGACTAAGACTCAAAGTTTCAGTCCAGTAGGACTCTTGATCATAGAGTCTCAGTCCATTGGGACTCTTGATCATAGTGTCCTAGATTATCAAGACTCATGATCAGAGAGTCCCAGAAAAGTAGGACTCAGAGTTCCAATCCAGTGGAACTCTTAGTCACAGAGTTTCAGTCTAGAGAAACTCTTAACCATAGAGTCCCAGACCAATGGGACTCTTGATCAGCCATCAGATCAGGTAGAAACTTCTAATGTATGTGACCCCGTAGGTCTGAACCTAAGCCGATAGCACAGAAATCAATTTCTATACTAATCAAAGTGACCATCTAGCAACGGTACCCGATGTTCGAATAGATCGAATAATCATAATCACAATATTTAGAACCTACACGAATATGGTTACCATATAATTCATCCCTATGACCTTTGTGTAAAAGATGACTCAGGGTTAGACTGTCAACCCTAAAAAATACATCAATGTCGTGTCCCAAAGCAATTAATCCCGTGACTCCTCACTAAGACTATCCTGACCAAGGTTTTGCTAAATTGAAATACAATTGAACATAGCTCCTGAAATCATGAGTGGTTAATCCCATCTTGACACATGCACTGACTCCACAAGTACTTGACTATGCCTAAAAATCTTCCATCACTGAATTAGAAATTCAGATAGTTCGGCACCAAAATACTATGAGTTGCTTGAAAGTCATCGCGGTGACCTTAGGTCAGAGGAACATTTATACCCATATTCTATTAAAGCTAATCTTGATAGAAGAAAAGCTCTGGAGTTGGTCATGTTCAGTGCAGATATACCCATACGTCTCACTTGCATGCCATATCAGTATCTCAATACTCCTTGGTTATGAGGACAACCAACCTATATGGCACACAATGACCTATACTTGATAAATATTATCGTCCTAAGTAATAACGTATCATTTGGTCGTGAACTATTTAAGGACTAAATGATAAATCCTCCTTTGCTGAATCCAGATAGTCCTAAGGACTTCATCACAACACAGAAGTTTATTAGAAGACAACAGAATTTATGATGGAAAATGCCAAAATAAGTTTTATTAATTTATAGTTCATATACAATTACAAATATATGGCCCAACCGTCAACAGACTGACGATTGGCTTTGGGACATATTTTCAACAATCTCCTACTTGGACTAAGGCCAATCAGTGCAATATCTAATACCTATCTTCAATGTAAGTCATCGAACTCCTTCTCCATAATAGCTTTAGTGAATGGGTCGACCAGGTTCTCCTTTCCATCAATCTTCTGAAGGTCGACGTCCCCTTGATCCATAATTTTTTGGATAAGATGGTAGCGGTGCAGAATATGCTTCATCCACTAGTGTGCCTTTGGTTCCTTTGCCTGAGCAATGGCTCCAGAACTGTCGCAATAGAACATAACTGGACCATCAAGGGAGGGTGCTACTCCGAGCTCGGTGATGAATTTTCTTAGCTACACCACTTCTTTGGTAGCATCTAATGCAGCGACATACTTCGCCTCGCAAATTGAATCAGCCACAGTGTGCTGCTTGAAACTCTTCTAGCAGACGGCCCCATCATTAAGGATAAATATATAACCCGACACACTCTTACTATCATCATGATCGGACTGAAAACTGGAGTTTGTGAACCCCACAGGTTTTAAGTTCGATTCATCATATACAAGCCACTGGTCCTTAGTATTTCTTAAATACTTCAGGATGATTTTAATAATCTTTCAGTGATTCTCCCTTGGATTAGATTGGTATCTACTCACTCACCTAGTGAGTATGCCACATCTGATCGTGTACATGTCATGGCATACATTATAGAACCCACTGTAGAAGCATATGGTATTCTATTCATACGCTCTCTATCCAGAGGTGTTGTTGGACATTCCTTCCTTAAAAAAAAAAATTCCATGGCCTATCGGTAGATAGCCTTTCTTGGAATTTTCCATGCTGAACCGTTTCAGCATAGTATCAATATACGTGGACTGGGATAATCCAAATAACCTTTTAGATCTATTTCTATAGGCCTTTTAGATCTATTTCTATAGGTCTTTATTCCTAGGATGTAGGAAGCTTCTCGCAGATCTTTCATGGAGAACTGTGATGACAGTCAGATCTTTATTCCTTGTAATGCAGGGACATCATTTTCGATTAAGAGAATGTCATCTACATACAATACTAAGAATACTATTACTGGACCATTAGTCCATTTGTATATGCAGGGCTCCTCTTCATTCTTAATGAAGACATATGTTTTGATTATTCTATCAAATTGTATGTTCCAGCTCCAAGATGCCTACTTTAGTCCATAAATGGATCTCTGAAGCTTACATACCTTAAACTCATCTATGAACATGAAATCTTTAGGTTGTATCATATACACCTCTTCATCTAGCTCTCCATTCAGAAAAACTATTTTCACATCCATCTACCAAATTTCATAGTCCCGATGGATAGCTATGACAAGCATTATCCGAATGGATTTGAGCATTGCCACAAGAGAGAACATCTCATCATAGTCAATACCATAACATTGACGATACCCCATGGCAACCAGATGGACTTTATAGATCTTCACCTTTTCGTCTATGCCTCTTTTCTTCTTGAAGACCCACTTACATCCTATGGGTTTTACCCCTTCGGATGGGTCAACCAATGTCCATACCTCGTTGACCTTCATGGATTCCATCTCGAATTTCATGGCCTCAAGCCATTTCTTAGAGTTGGATCTCTGCATCGCATCCATATAGGTGATTAGTTCCTGATCCTTTTCATTGAGTTCGATAGGATCACCGTCTCGGATCAGAAAATCATAGTATCTATCCGATTGACATGGTACTCTATCAAATCTTCTTAAAGATGCTTCTACAATGGGTTCTGGATCTGATCTAATCAGATCTAGCTTAGGTTCAACAACTTGTGTCTGTTCTTCCACCTATCATACTTCATCAAGATCGATCTTAGAGGCGTTAGTTCCTTCACCAAAGAATTCCTTTTCTAAAAAGACTGCCTTAAGGCTGACAAACACTATTTGCTCATCAGCAAGGTAGAAGTAGTATTCTATGATTTCTTTTGGGTAACCTATAAAACTACAATTATCAAACCTAGGTCCAAGCTTGTCTGTCATCAAACGTTTAACATAAGTCGGACACCCCCAAACCCTAAGGTGTGAAAGCATTGGCTTATGCCCTGTGCATATTTCATATGGTATTTTATTAACAAATTTACTCAAAACTCTATTTAGAATGTAACAAGCTGACTCGAGTGCATATCCCCATAGGTAGATCGGCAAACCAACAAACCCCATCATGGATCGAATCATGTCCAATAGAGTCCGATTTCTCCTTTCAGACACACCATTATGTTGTGGTGTTCCAGGAGGGGTCCATTGGGAGAGAATTTCATTCTCCCCAAGATATGTCAGAAACTCATTGGAAAGGTACTCACCCCCTCGGTCAGATCGAAGAGTTTTAATACTCTTCCCAATTTGCTTTTCTACCTCATTTTGAAATAGTTTCAACATTTCAAATGACTCCGACTTATGCTTCATTAAATAGAAATACCCATACCTCGATAGGTCGTTTGTGAAGATTATGAAGTAGAAATATCCACCTCTGACACTTGAGCTCATAGGTCCACATACATCTGAATGTACTAAACTCAAAAGTTCAATGGCTCGTTCACCTTTTCTAGTGAAAGGTGACTTGGTCATCTTACCAAGAAGACAGGATTCATAGGTCAAAAGTGACTCACAATCACTAACCTCAAGAATTTCTTCTTGAGCTAACCTGCTAATTCTATTCTTACTAATATGACCTAGCCTACAGTGTCAAAGGTAGACATCAGACACATCACTAATTTTAGGATATTTACTGGAGGATTGAACCATGTTAACGGGCGTAGAAAGTAAATAAATTTTGTTATTCAATTGTTCAATCAAAATTATAACACCATTCAAAATGACATTACAAAATTTTTTTTTATTCATATTTTAAAACCATTCATGGCCAAAAGGCCTACAGAAATGACATTCAGTAAGAAAGTTAGACAATAATGACATTCATTAAGAATAACTTTATTTGAATTGATTACAAGGTTCATGATTCCTAAAGTTATAATTGAAACTTGTCTTCCATCTCCAACGTTCAAGAACCTCTCATCTTAATTAAATCTCCTACTGACCTGCAAGCCCTGCATAGAATTACAAATATGATAAGGGCTTCCAGTATCTAATACCCAGGCAGTAGAATCAAATAAGAAAAAATTGTAAGGTATTATCATATAATTACCTTGCCCAGCAACCACTTGCTTCTTCCTCGGTCTGTTCGCATCCAGGAAGGCAACGTATAGAGGATAGTTCCTCTTTCAGTGCTCCTACTTCTTGCAGATGAAGCACTCTATCTAGCTCTGATTAGGCTTGTGCTTCTTGGTCTAACCCTGTGCAGTCATCCCAACATGCAGCTCCTCCTTATTTTTCTTCTTCTTGTTCTTCTTTCCTTTCTTAAAGGATCGATGATCAGAAAAAGATCCTCCCACTACATTCACCATCTCATTATGGAGTTGGTGATCCTTCTCAAAATTTTGCAGCAACCCCAACAAGCCGTGATAGTTCATTGCAGGCTTTATCATTCTAAAATGAGTGAGGAAGGGGAGGAAGGACTTGGGCAAACAATTAAGGATTGCATCCTTACCGAGCTGCTCGTGCAGGAAAAAGCTCAACTTGCTAAGATGCTTAATCATCTTGATCATGTACAATACATGATCGATGACTGAGGCCCCATCGCTCATCTGAGCATTGAAAATGGCACAACTTATTTTATGCCTTTCAACATCGTTCGACGTGCCAAATGAGTCATTCAATATTTGAAGCATCTTCTATGGCTGGGGGTTTTCAAACTTGCGGTTGAACTCATCATTCATTACCGCTAGCATTATACATCGAATAGTGGTACGGTCATTGAGCCACTTCAGATAAGTATCTCGAACCGCTCTTCTAGCATTCCGGGATGGCTCCTTAGGTGCTCGATCTATTACCACATAAAGGATCCGCTCATGCTTCAGGATGATTTTCAACTTATGATACCAGCTATCATAGTTGGATTCCATTAATTTATCATGGTCTAGTAATGACCAGAGCGATAGGTTAGTGGCCATGTCTGCACACAAAGAAAAACCAAACCTAATTAGTATATGAATTATTAATCCTAAAGACTTGAACTTTAGTCTAAAGGTCTTCCCACTATTTTATATGAATTGGTATCCTCTACCTCCAATTCGAGAAATTACTCTAATTTCTTACTGGGTACTAGAATCCACATAGACTATACATGAGCCCAACTTTGGTTGGTCAACCCATGTGCACCTATGGGTAGATTCTAAATCAATTATTTCTCTAAACAACTTTTAGTAATATTGATTTTGTCCCATAGACCTAATCAGTAGGCTTTGGCCTCCACTGAAAAAGGGTCGGTTAGGTCCAACCATTAACATGACCATATTTGGTTTTATCCAACCAATAAATGATCAGGCCCGACTTTGGTCAGCCAACCTAACCACCATCAGAAAGATTTAACCAAATTATCATTTTATGAATGATAATTTCATTAGTCAAGAATCACCAGGCCTTTGGGCCTCCAACGATCATTATACTAATGAATCCATTATTACTCAACTTAATGGGAAGCTATGATTTAGTTATCTATATAACTATTTCATTTTTAAGGATCTCATAATTTTAGAAAATTTAGTTAACTAATTTAAAAAATATTAGTGAGCCAATTTCGATCCTCCCACTGACTTCACCAAGTTAGAAAAGAATCTAATCTAAGCTGGCATTAGGAGCACCTAAATTAGTTAAACTGATTTACCTAATAGACATGGGCGAGCTTGAATCATCAAGTGATCTAATCAAAATCTAATTCATCAGGATGGCCAGGGAAGTGAGATCAGTGGAAGGGATATGCCATTAACTCATGAAAGATCGAATCAGTGCAAGTAGCTCCCAATTAAAAACCACTGATCTGTTAGATATATATGTGCCCAAGAAGCTAGAATTGACTGACACTTGTAATACACTTCTAGAGGCAAAATTATAATTTTGACTATAAATAATAAAATGGGTCATTTTCTATCACATAGGTGTATTAAGTGTCTGCAATACATCCTTTGAGTTAATGGTAATGATAATTCTTATTTTCAAGAGTTGAAAATTTAAGACAAGAATTTTTATTATTAACTCATAAAATGCTCCTGACCGTAGGATCATCATTAGGATGGTGATTCATCCAAAAGGTTAGTATGCAATCACTTCTTTATAATAGATGAGTCTTGAGTCTACGGTCTAGAGACACCAGAGCGAGAGTATAGGTACTCGTTAGAGAATGAGGGCACTGAGCGTGACCACCTCGAGTAGTCATAAGAAAGTCTATCTTCTCATTGATAACTGACTTGATGCTGCACCGGTGTGTCTGGTTCTTTGACCTGAGATGCATCGACAGTTTACCTTAAGGGTGTTATAGTTTGACTACACCATGACTCGATCTTCAAGCCATTCAGAATCCTAAGGTGTATGTTGGCTATAGCATGTCCATTGTAGGAATTGGATTGCACCAAGATGGAATCTATCTACCTCGATAGAAGAGGAGCAGCCCTATGATGATCATGAGAATCAAGTCCATAAGCCCATGGCCATGGTGGAGTATGAAATAATAGAAAGAGTTTCTATTAAGATTTTCACATCGGACTTGAATCAAAAGATTAAATCATATGATAGGAATTAGGGTTTGACGAGTCCACCTTAATCCTAATCTGATCGAGGATCAAGATCGCAAAACTTAACCACACAAGTAGCTACACCAAGAGGTTCATTTTTAGTTTTGATGGGTTGCCACCATATACTGCTAGGTGTCACTGGTGGTTTTTGAGAGCAATTAGAATGCTTTAGATGATCGATCATTCTAAGTTGTCTGAATCAGAAGAGTTTTGATCCATTGAAAGGAGTTTCGATGATGTTGATGATGGAGATCAGTACATATCCCGTTACCATATAGAACTGAACCTAACTAGATCACACAAATAAGGGTTTGGATCTAGATATCATCAATTGGACTAATCCAGTTCAGTTGATTTGAATAAGATTCAATTAGGTTCAAGAAAATCATGCTAGCACACGATTGAGCCTAACATTCTCCTTTTTCTTATCATAAAAGTTATCTTGATTGAGCCAAATGAGTTTGTGCTCGTTCAGATAACTTTACCTGATTTGATTGGAGCATGTCCAAGTTAGAAAAGGATTGTCTTAATTTATGAGATAAATTTGAGATAACACCTACCATTTTTCGTCACCAGCTAATTCTTATACTTTGACTTGGTCAAACGTTGACCTTTGACCCCTGAACATCTGCCCATATGTCATGCACTCATTGGAGAGCAGATAGGGGCTTGTCCCCTCTTTGGAAATTAGAAAGAAAGGGGTGCATGCCTAGGATGGCGTGCGCCCATGGATAGAGATGCTTGGAGTCCCATACGGATGGGACTCCAGGTTGCTTCTTGGATTCAAACTAGGTGACCCTCATCTATAGACTTTGACTAGTCTTAGGTGCCATCTAAGGATGAATCTATGGGTCTCTCATCTGATTGGATCAGGTGATGTCATCCCACCAATCAAATTTAGATCTGATTGCATAAAGCAATATGATTGGCTGGGGTGATGTGGCACTATATGGTGCAGTAGGGTCTATATAAAGATCTATCTATGCCCACTTTTTCAAGAATTCCTCCTAGCCCATGCCCCAAGGCTGCTCCTCTCCCTCCTCTATGCCACCTTTCTGATCCTCTATCTCCTCTCCATGCCCAAGGCAATTGGGCTATAGATTAGTGCGAGTCAGGCAAGAAAAGGCGGACGAAAAAGGAAGAAGGCAGTACTGCTGCAGAGACGACGGGTGATCTTCAGAAGGAGTTTCAAAGATCCTCCAAATCAGATCTCGATCTAATTTTTGGAGAAAAGAAAGAGAAAGAAAAGATCTTCAGATCTAGCTTGAGTGGATATTGGTAGAGGTCAGGCGCTTGCATGGCTAGATCCAGAACCTCAGGGCTTTAGCAGGATCATCAATGGATAATCAGATTACCCAGAATCAAGGTAAAATTAATTAGATTTAATTTAATTTAATTTTTTTATTTATTAAATTATAAAATTAGATTTAAAAAGTGTCAGATCTAATTAGGATCTAAGAAAAAATTTTTGAAATATGCCTCTCGATTCAATCAGATTTGAACGAATCTGACCCGGGAAATTCAGAATTTTCCTTCAACTGGTATCAGAGCCAGGTTCTTATTAAATTTATTTAGATTTGATTTAATCTAATAAAATTATGATTTTAGATATCACATGAGGTATGATTAGATCTAAAATCAAAAAATTAAAATTAATAAATCTAGATCTAGAATGTATGAGATACATAACTAGACTAGGAATAGAATTATTCTATGTGTAGTCTAGTATAATCATAATTTTAATTTTATTAAATATGATTTTAAGATTTATTTATTTACTATTTTTTGGTCTTGTAAATGTTATAATCAGATTTAAAAATTGAAAATAAATTAAATTTAATTTGTTTATATGAGATATGATAGCTGCATGTTTAGACTAGTTGTAGAATAGTTCTACAATAGGGTCTAGATTAAATTTTGTTTGATAAGATCAAATTTAAATTTAATTTTTTAGATGATTATGAGATAATTTAGATATGAAAAACATGCATGCATGATACGTGAGATGTATGAAAAACATATTTTAATTAGATCAATTTCAAGATATATGCTTAGATCTAATTAGTTTTTGTAGATTAGTTGTATTCCTGATTAAGGCGTTCCCCTTTGCCATCCGATCATAAGAACAAAGTAGAGTTTAAAGAGCCTCTCCTCCCATTCAATGGGGTGTTCTTATGATGTGTAGGGGTGCTGCGTGTTCGTCCTTAATCAGAAATTGAAAACTTACTTTCTGCAAAACCATAGATCCTGAAACCCTAGGATCTTATTTGCATATTTTGTTTTTGAACCCTAAACTTAATTAGGAATTAAGAATATGAAACATATTAAGTCTAAAATTGAGAATTTTCAGATCTAAGACATGTTCATAAAATTGGGTTCGGGCTTGGGTAGCTTAATTAGGTCTAGCGGTTGATCAAATCGAATCAAGAGTTGGTTAGATGGGATCAACAATGCTTATATTGACCAGCCTAATAGGATTAAGTCTAGGTCAAGATCGAGTCACGTGAGTGATCGATCAAGCTAAGATCTAATTAAGCTCAGTGGTTAGAGTCTGGATTGTAGGCTAACCCGATTGATTCTGGTTCAATAATTTGGTGTCTAAGGTAAGTCTGGTAGATACGACCGATTGATTTTTAATTGGGAGCTACTCACTCGAATATGTTCTTATTGAATTAATGGCATATCCCTTCCATCGGTCTCACTTACCTACCCATGTTTGTTAACTCAGTTCTGATCTGAGGTGGTCAATAATCCAAGCTAACCCATGCCACTAGGTTAGTCATAATGGTTATGACTATGTCAAGTCTAGTTTAATGAGACCTAAATTAAATCTCCCTAAGAAAAGATTAAGTCTAAGGTCTTCCACCATTGTAGATGTGCGGGTTCTTTCTGGGGTTGATTGTTCTCAGCTAGATATAGTGGCTCAGTTGCATCCGGGAAGATGCAACCATGTCTATTAGGCATTGGATGCTATAGGCTGGAGGATGAGTTGGGCTCAATATTTTGGATACGGTGAGAGACTCAATTAGGAATCCAATCTGTGCAAATGGTGGGTCTGACTTAACTAAGGAGTGGATCAATATTCTGGACATGGTGAGATTCATGAATTAGAGACCAAGTTTGGGTGCACCATGATTAGAGAATCATTGAACAAGAGTTGTTCACTCATTGGCTAACCCATCACCAATAACTGTTAGGTGAGGTGATGAGTCAGTTGGTGAGACCGCACCATCCACTAGAAATCATTAATCATGGAGATTTTTGCATCTCTACAGAGGGAGTGTAGGGATCCAAAAAAATAGTGGGAGCTAATTTGTTTAAAAAATAAAATTTCTAAATAAATTGGTTTAAGTCATTAATTACAATATCTAACTAGAAACTTTGACTCTCTACAGGAAAAATGTCTGCATCCAACCCACTAGCACGTAATCCTGGACACACCATAGACTGACCGAACCCAAATTATAAAGGATTGGCTCCGAAACTACAAAATCATTTTGGGTTCTAAGAAGTTAACCCATGTATTGGACCAGGACCCTCCCACCTTACCAGCTCATCCATCCACTGAGCAGAGAGCGTCTCTGGATAAATGGACAGACGAAGATAACAAGGCTAGAATATTACATGTTGGGCTCGATGTCTGATGAGCTTTAGCACCAACATGAAGATATCAGGACTGCTCGCCAAATGTTGGCTCACCTACAGGAGATGTTTGGTGAACATAGTCGTGCAGCCAAGTATCAAGTCACTAAATGACTTTTTAAGGCTAAGATGCGTGATGGGCAGTCAGTCCAAGATCATTGTCTGATGATGATCAAGGACATGGAAAGAGCTTGAGAAGCTCGAAGTGAAGGTTGGACTTGGATCTGCAGAATGATATAATTCTGCAATCCTTGACTGATGCATATGGGCAATTTCATCATGAATTACCATATGCATAAACTTCAAAATTCCTTGGCCGAAACTTATGAACATGCTGGTTACCGCTGAGCTTTCCATGAAAGGTTCTAAAGGCTCAGTACTTGCTATGGAATGGACTTCTTCCAAGAGAAAGTCTTTTGAAAAGAAGAAGAAGTCTTGTGAAAAAGCAGAAGATGAAAGGAGGAAAGAAGAAAAAGGCAGAGCTGCAGAAGAAGGCCGCTCATAAAGAAAAGTATTTTCATTGCAACAATGACGGCCACTGAAAGTGGAACTACCCTACATACCTGGCCACCCTAAAGAAGGAGGCAGGTCTTTCTGGAGGTATGCTCGTTATTGAGTCTAACCTTACGATTTCTTCTGCATCTAGTTGGGTGCTTGACTCTGGTTCTAATGCTCACTTGTGCACTTTCATGCAGGATCTTGAGGATAGCAGGAGGTTGAGGGATGGTGAGATGATCCTGTGCATCGAAAATAGAGCAAGGGTTGCTGCCGTGGTCGTGGAAACATACCCTCCTCGACTACCATCTGGATTAGACTTAGTATTAAAAGACTATTATTATGTACTTGCAGCAAGCAAAAATTTGATTTCTGTTTCTTGCCTTACCGTAGAAGGCTATGTAATTAGTTTTCTTAAGGACCATTGTAATATTCTTTATGAAAGAAATAAAATTATAATTGATTTTTTTATTAACGGTCTTTATCAGTTACATGTTGATGTATCTGTTTTTAATTTTGAGCAAAATGTAAATGCCATAAAATCAAAACATCCTAGGGATAGTCCAAATGATAGGTATCTATGGCACCTAAGATTAGGTCATATAGCAGAAGATAGGGTTAACAAATTGGAGAAAACCGGGCTATTGAGTCCATTGACTTTTGAGTCATATCCAATTTATGAATCCTGTCTTCATGGCAAAATGACTAAGCTCCCTTTTGTAGGACATGGGGAAAGGGCCATGGATCTTCTTGCCCTAGTAGATACAGATGTGTGCAGCCCATTTGATGTGCCGACTAGAGGCAACTTTGTCTACTTCATAACCTTTACCGATGATTCATCTAGGTATGGGTATGTGTATCTTATGAGACACAAGTCTGAAGCTTTTGAAAAGTTCAAAGAATTCAGACATGAAGTAGAAAAGCAAATTGAAAAACCCATTAAGGTTCTTCGATTAGATCGAGGAGGTGAATACCTTAGTCGGAAATTCCTGAACTATCTCAAGAAAAATGGTATAATCTCTCAATGGACTCCACTTGGAATACCTCAACTCAACGGAGTCTCAGAATGGAGGAATGGAACCTTATTAGATATGGTCCAATCCATGATGAGTTTCATAGACCTCCCAGATTTTCTTTGAGGATACTGTTTGTTAACTACAATGTACTTACTGAATAGGGTTCCTTCTAAAACCATTCCTACCACACCGTATGAGATATGGTATGATAAAAAATCAAGTTTGAGTCATCTCAGAATTTGGGATTGTCCAGCTCATGTTAAAAGACAACAAGAGGATAAGTTAGACTTTAGGTCCTTTAGAGCTCGATTCATAGGATATCCTAAAGAGTCATTAGGATATTATTTCTATATTCCAGAAGATCACAATGTGATTGTGAGTCGACATGCCATTTTTCTTGAAAAATAGTTTATTCAAGATGGCAGCATAGGAAAGTAGATCAAGCTCGATGAGAAAGTATCAAAAGAGCAATGAGCTAAGGACCAAATGGAACCAAATTAGGTTAAGCCAATCCAGTCACTACCTCCTCCACCTCGTAGATCGGAAAGAGTTTTTTGTCTTTCTGAGAGGTACTTAGGTACAATTTCAGAGGAAGTAGAGAAAATATTCCTCATAGGCGGAGCTCCTAGTCCTGATTAGCCCACGGGATGCTCAGTCGCTCGTTGTGTTTCTTCGATAGCGGATCAGTCGATCCAAGGTCATTATATTACATTGTTGACTTTAAGTTAGATATTCCAGTATAAATCAATAGTTAAATGTGGAGGGATGATTGAAATATGTTGTTTCAATATTGGGGTGTGAATCCTCGATGCTCAAAACACGATTCATCTCTCCATCGCGACACCTTGTTCGCTCAAATTCGTAGGATTTCACTCAACCCATTAATAATCCTGACACACTAAATAATCATGATCCGACCCTCTTCTGATGGTAATTTGTGCTCTATAAAAATAGCTTTTATGAAAGATAGTTTTAGATTCATATAATCTCTATTTAGATCATAAAAATGAGTAGTACTGATCGTAGGATGAAAGATTTCTAGGAAGAGATGGGATAATGGCGAAAAATAAAGTGCTGTAGGATGCCTAATTCACGCTTCACTCTCCAAGTTTTTTTGTCCAAACTAATGCCATCAAGACACTCTTAAAATTTTACCACATAATGCTAACCCCTTTCCAGTATTGCACAAAAATTCTCATATTTAGACATTGACATCATGGTGGAAAACCACATGGAAAAATGATAAATCAAAGGGTGAAGGTTTAACCACTCACTGATTCAGAAAACCAAAATTGAGCTCTTATCCTATCCAACCATTGCTGTCTTTATGTTTAACACATAGAGGACTTCTCCTTCTGGCATGCGCTATGTTTATTTTCTCCTAAAAATGTTGACAATATAAAAGGAGGGCATGGGATAAGCAGAGTCGAAAAAGTCCAAAAAGGGTGGGTGATGGAGGGAGAATTTGATTATTAAATTCATGTTTGACCTTCGTCAATTGATTTAACTAAATCTTAATTAATTTGAGATCTTAATTAATACTACCCTTTAAATCATACCAAATTTAGGCTTGAGGCCGTATATTCATTAAATTTAATCAGAAGAGAATGGTAATTAGACTTAGGTCCTGATCAAAATCTGAGGGTTCCATGAAGCTCCCATTGCGATTGTGTTCTTCATGATCCTGGATCAGGTCAAATCAAATTCCAATCGAAACTTGTCAAATTCTTATGCACTTCAATCAAATCCTGAGTAATTGAGAATCAAATTTGCCTAATTTCCTTCAAAAATATTCTTGAGTCCTCAAGAATGAATGTGGTTTCTGTAGTGCAACAGTATGATCCATCATCAATATGAACTCTTGAAAGTTCCTAAATTAGTGGAACTTTGGAAGCCAGTGTTTCAAAACGAATCAGACTCCAATCATAGTAGTTTAGACTTAGGTGAAACTCTTAAATCAGAGAGTTTACAGATGAGTAGAACTTAAGTCCAGTTCAAGGTAAGGACTCTGGTTCAATGAGTCCAATCTAGTGGACTCTTGATCATAGTGTGCCGAAGTTATCAGGACTTGATGATCAGGAGTGCCAGACAAGTTGGACTTCAGTAGTCGCGCAATCTAGTGTGAGACTCTTGGTCATAGGAGTTCTAGTGTCTAGTAATGACTCGTGACCATAGTTCCCAGGACTATAGAGATTGATCAGCCATGCAGATTCCGGTATGGAAACTGGCCTAATGTGTGTTGTATACCTCATAGGTTCGAACCAATGCGATGCACCAAAATGATTTCGGATATTACTATGATCAAAGTGATCATTTAGCATATTAAGGTATTGATGAGCCCATATCATGGGATAGTCGAATAATTGCAATCAAGTATATTGCAGAAACTACGTGAGAATGATTAATATAATTTCATCCTATATGCTCTATAGTAATTAGATGACTCTAGGGTTAGTTGTCAACGCCGAGAAAAATAGCATGGATCATGTGCGTTGTCCGTTCAAAGAAATTTTCTCAGATGACTCCTCACTAAGCTTACCCTGACCAAAGTTTTTTCTAGAAATTGTAAGACAATTAAGATATAGACTTTGAAATCAGAGTGCGTCAACCTTCCATCTTGATATACGCATCGACACCATAAGTACTTGACTGGCCCAAAAATCTCCATCATGAATTAGAAATTCATGACAGTCATGCACCAAAACCAAAGTGAGTTTTCTTGGAAGTGCGATCATGGTGATCTCAAGTTGGAAGACGTTTATACCCATATTCCAGGCGAAGCTAATCTTGATTAGAAGAAAAAACTTCGGAGTTTGTCACGTTTAGCTGCAGAGTGTATCCATGCAATCTCACTTGCATGCCATATCAGTGTCTGCAACACTCCCTTGGTTATGAGGATAACCAATCCTATATGGCACATAACGATCATACTTGATAAAGCGTTGTTCATCCTAAGTAACAATATTATCATTTGGTAAACGATTTAAGGCTATTATAAATCCTCCTTTGTCGAATCTAGATAGCCTTAAGACTCATCCCACAACACAGGAAGTGTCCATTAGGTATAAATTTATAGATAAAAATTAAAAAATAATTTTATAATTTATTAATTTTATATATAATTATAAATATATGTTCCAACATCGACTAATGATTAACTTTGGATAAAATTCCCAACATCTCGAGACCATCAATAGAGTTGAGTGATTGGTTTTTGGGACATAATTGATCGCACATCAAAACTCCGATTATTGAAGATAGGAGGAGGAGAGACAGGTCCTTTCAATTGATCCTTTATACCCCAATAATTTTTGTTAGGATAGAAGGAGAGCGCGGTGAGGTGCCTAACAAAGTAAAGGCCAGACCGCTGGTGCAGAAGAAGAGGGAGGACCTCATCCTGATAGGGGGATGCGGGAAGGCCCTTCAATCGGCCCTTATGTTACTAATTTTATTCAGATAGGAGAGGACCATCCTAATAAAGATAAAGTCCAATCATGTCAGGAATAAGAGGAAAATCTCATCCTGACTCGATGAGTGACGTGTTCTTCTATTATTTAAAGATAAGAGAAGGAGAGGAGGTTCTTTTCAATAGCCCTTTTTGTGATCTAATTAACTTTATTAGGGATAGGAGAGGAGTAATTGTCCTAACAAAGTATTAAAGGCCAAGCCCCTATAAGAATAGGAGAAGGACCTCATCCTAATTGGGAGGACATGCGAGAGAAGCTTCTTTTCAACATTCTTTTGTGATCCTAAACAAACTTTTGTTAGAACAGGATAGGACCTCAGTCCTAGACTAGAAGGTAAAGACAACCCTGTAGAACAGAGGAGGACCTCATCTTGAAAGGGGGATATGGGAGAGGCCCTTTCAATGGCTCTTTGAAGTTCCTAAAACTTTGTTAGGGATAGAAGGAGGACCTCATCCTAACAAAGTAAAGCCAACCATGTAAGGAATAGGAGTGTTAGATATGGCCCTAGAAGTCAGAAATTGGCTGTCACTTGTAATACACTTTCATAAGAATAATTGATAATTTTGACTATTAATTAAATAAATGGGTTATCTTCTATCATAGTGTGTAATTTAAAAGTGTCTGTGATTACATCCTTTGAGTTAATGTTAATGATAATTGCCATATTATCAAGAGTTTAAAGTTAAGACTTGAATTTTTATTAATTAAATTATAAACTGCTTTTGGTTGTAGGATCATCATGAGATGGTGATCGATCAAAAGGTTGTGTACGATTGCTTTCTTGGAATAGACGTGTCTTGAGTCTATGGTGTTAGAGACACCGGAGGTTAAGAATATATAGTACTCATAGAGAACAAGGGCACGAGTGTGACAACTCATACTCAAAGAAAAGTCTACCTTCTCATCGATGACTGACTCGATCAACTCACAGTGGTTATCTAATTCTTTGATCTGAGGGCATCAATAGTTTACCTTTTAAGGTGTGATAGTTTGGACTACACCATAACATCGGTCTCCTTAAGTCATTTCAAAATTTGAGTGTATGTTGGCTATACATGTTCATTGTAAGAAATTGGATTGCACCAATAGGGGATCTATCTAACCTCGATAGATGAGGCAGTTCAGCTCCATGATATCAATGAGATTGAGTTCATAAGCCCATGGCCATGGCCATAGTGAAGATAATAGAAAGAGTTTTTGTTAGGATTTATATTAAATTCAAATTAACAGAAATGATTTAATTTCATATGATGGACATGGGGTTGCGAGTTCACCTTAATCCTAATCTTATCGGGCTCCAAGATAAAAGAATCCGAATCCACAGAAATCGTACCGACGAGGTTACTTTCAGTGCTGATTGGTTGGCCACCAGTATACTACTAGGTTACACTGGTAAATTTTGAGAAGCAATTTAGGATAATTTGATGATCAATCATTCTAAGTGTATGAATCAAAAAAGTTATGATCCATCGAAGATGTTTGATTGATGTCGATGATTGAGATTGTGACATATCTCATTTACCATACAGAATTAAACCTAACTAGATACACAAATAAAAGATTTGGGTGTGGATGTCATTCAACTGAGCTATAGCCAGTTTGATTGATTTGATTTGAGATCCAATTTTAGTTCAGGTAAACATCTTTAGCACATGATTGAGCTTGACTTTCTTCTTCTAAATCTCTTTTGATTCATCGCAACTGAGTCAATTTGATTTTAACTCATTCATATATTTTGAATAGGTTTTATTTTCATCTGACTAGAATAAGTTCAAAGTTAGGATTAATTATAGAAATTAAATCCATTCATAGCCAAATTGGTCTAGGGGTCAAAAGATGACCTTTTGAGAGAATTGAGGAGCAACCTAATCAGATATTTTAGAAAATTTATAAAAGATGTATTTTGATTTAATTTTGGATATCTTGATAGAGTACAAGATATGCATTATGTGTACTAAATTTTGTGATTTTTAAGATGTTCTAGACTAAGAATATGATAGAGTGTGATTTGGATCAAAAACTCTTTAAGGAAGAGTCCTACGGCGCCAGTGCACTCTTGCTTAGTACTTCATGCCGACACCTTTTTGAATTACTTTTGGTGAAAAAAATAGATGAGATCTATTTTTTTCATGGAGAATAAGTCCCTAGAGTCCTAATGATAAAATAACATTAGGTATTTTGGTCAAAAGGAACTCTAAGTAGGCATTGGACATAAAAGCTTTCTCATGTCAAAGTTGCATTCCCAATGCAAAGGAAATAATTATTATCATAGACACCAAAGTCTGCCATCCCTGATATCCCACACCCCCTCTATCCTCTCTCTTCTTCTCTTCTATAGTCTTAATAGAAGGTTAGGCCATAAATCCTAATAAGAAGGTCCAATGTTTTTGGCACAAATATTAGGAGCTATGAGACGGTGGTTGTGATGGGACGAGCTACCTCTCAAAAATAGTTTTTGAAGGTTTCTTTGGAGCAGATCAGATCTGATTTTAGAAAAAAGTTTTTAATGAGGAGAAGAGGGTTCAGATCCTACCTGAGGAATACTGGTAGAGGACTAGGTGCCGTGCGTGGCTCCTTCCAGAACCTCAAGAATCAATAGGATCATTGTAGGTAATATAGATTTACCCAACAGGTACTTTAAATTAAATCTAGTTAATTTTTAATTTTTAATTTAAATTAGAATCATCATGATATATTAAGAAAATTTTAGATTTCATTTGATTATTAAAGATTTGGTTTAAAAAAATCTCCCTCAGATTTGAAAAGATCTGCACGATCTTGCAGTTAGAAATAGTATTTTCTTTCAAGATTGGTATTCAGAGCCATGTTAGAGTTCTTCAGATCTACCTTATATTTGAGTTTTTATTTTTGTTATGACTCTTAATAATAAAATAGATTTAGAGGGATCACAGTAGATGATTAGATCTAAAACATTAAAAATTAAAAATTAAAATAATCTATATCTAGGAATGTATGAGATCATAGACTAGACTAGGAATAGAATTAGTTCTATGTGATAGTCTAGTATAGATCATATTTTAATTTTGATTAAATATGTATTTTAGATTCTATTTAATTTTTATTTTTTGTCTGTAAATTATATATTAATTATACTAAAAATGAAAAATAAATTAATTTATACTTTTTCATATGAGATTATGATAAGGATGTTTAGACTAGTCTAGAATAGTTCACATTATAGCGTTCTGATAATAATTTTAATTTTGATAGATCCAAATTTTAAAATTTAATTTTTAGAATTTATAATGTGATAATTTTAGATCTGAAAGATTGCTATTGATGATACATGAGATGTATGACAAGACTATTTTAATTAGATCACTTATAATGGATATATGCTTAATACTAGTAAATTATTAGTTTTTCATGTAGATAGTTGTATTCCTATAAGGCCGTCCGGGTCATAAGAACAAAGTTAGAGGTTTTAAAGGCCTCCTCCTCCATTCGATGGGTTGTTCTTAATAGGACTGTAGGGGTGCTGGTGTTCGTCCTTAATCAGAAACTCAAACTTATTTCTGCAAAATCTAGATCCTGAAACCTAGGATTTTGTTGCATATTTTGTTATGAACGCCAAACTTAATTAAAAAATTAAGATTATGAAAAATTAGTAGTCTAAAATTTAGAATTTTTAGATCTAAGACATATTCATAAATTTGGGTTCCTTGGTAGCTTAATTAGGTCTAGCGGTTATCAAATCGAATCAAGAGTTGGTTAGATGGGATCAACAATGCTTAGATTGACCAGCCTAATAGTGATTAAATCTGATCAAGATGAATCACATGAGCATGTGATCGATCAAATAAACTTAATGCTCAGGTTTGAGTCTGGATTGTAGGCAACCAATTGATTCTTGATTTTAATTTTGGTGTCGTAAGTAAGTTTACAGACATACCGATTGGTTTTTAATTGGGAGCTACTCACCTGAAATGTTCTTGCAGTTATGGCATATCCCTTCCACGATCTCACTTACCTGACCATCTTTGTGTGATCCAGTTCTGATTCTGAGGTGGCTAACCAATTTGTAGCAACCCATGCCACTAGGTTAGTCATAATTGTTTATGACTAAGTCAAGTCTAGTTTAATGAGACCTAAATTAAATCCTCCTAGAAAAGATTAAGTCGTAAGGTCTTCCACCATTGTAGATGTGCGGTCTTTCCTGGGGTTGATTGTTCTCGGCTGGATACAATGGTCAGTTGCACGGGAAGAGATCAACCATGTCTATTAGCATTGGATGCTATAGGCTGGAGGATGATTGGCTCAATATTTGGATACGGGTGAGCGACCCAATAAGGAATCCAATGGCAAATGGTGGGTCTAACTTAACTAAGGAGTGGATCAATATCTCGACATGGTGAGATTCATGAATTAGAGACCAAGTTGGGTGCACCATGATTAGAGATCATTGGAAAGAGTTGTTCACTCATTGGCTAACCCATCTCAATAACTGTTAGGTGAGGTGATGAGTCAGTTGGTGGACCGCACACATCCACTAGAAAATATCAATCGTGGAGATTTTTTTGCATCTCTACAGAGGCGAGTGTAGGGATCTGAGTAAAACAGGTGCGAAGGCCTAATTTAGTAAATAAAAACTAGTGGTGTGTCTGGTTCTTTGACCTGAGGTGCATCGATAGTTCACCTTGAGGGTGTTATAGTTTGACTACACCATGACTCGGTCTTCTAGCCGTTCAGAATCTTGAGGTGTATGTTGGGTGTAGCATGTTCATTGCAAGAATTGGATTGCACCAAGATGAAATCCATCTACTTCGGTAGAAGAGGAGCTTCCCTATGATGATCATGAGAATCAAGTCCATAAGCCCATGGCCATGGTAGAGTGTGAAATAATAGAAAGAGTTTCTATTAATACTTTCACATCGGACTTGAATCAAATGATTAAATCATAAGATAGGAATTAGGATTTGACGAGTTCACCTTAACCCTAATTTGATCGATGCTCAAGATAGAAGAACTTAATCACACAAGTAGCTACACCAAGAGGTTCATTTACAGTTTTGATGCATTGCCACCATATACTGCTAGGTATCACTGGTGGATTTTGGAAGCAATTAGAATGATTTAGATGATCGATCATTCTATGTTGTCTGAATTAGAAGAGTTCTGATCCATCAAAAGGAGTTTCGATGATGTTGATGATGGAGATCACTACATATCCCATTACCATATAGAACTAAATCTAACTGGATCACACAAACAAGGGTTTGGATCTGGATATCATCAATTGGACTATTCCAATTCAGTTGATTTGAATAAGATTCAATTAGGTTCAAGAAAATCGTGCTAGCACACGATTGAGCCTAACATTCTCCTTTTTCTTATCATAAAAGTTATCTCAATAGAGCCAAATGAGTTTGTGCTCAGTCAGGTACCTTTACCTGATCTAATTGGAGCATGTCCAAGTCAGAAAAGGGTTGTCTTAATTTATGAGATAAATTTGAGACAACACCTACCATTTTCCATCACCTGCTAAATCTTGTACTTTGACTTGGTCAAATTTTGACCTTTGACCCTTGGACATCTGCCCATGTGTCATGCACTCATTGGAGAGCAGATAGGAGCTTGTCCCCTCTCTAGAAATTAGAATGGAGGGGGCGCATGCTTAGGATGGCGTGTGCCCATGGATAGGGACGCTTGGAGTCCCATATGGATGGGACTCCAGATTGCTTCTTGGATTCAAACTAGGTAACCCTCATCTATAGACTTTGACCAGTCTTAGGCACCATCTAAGGATGAATCTATGGGTCTCTCATCTGATTGAATTAGGTGATGTCATCCTAACAATCCGATTTAGATCTGATTGCATGAAGCAACGTGATTGGCCGGGGTGATGTGGCACTACATGGCGCAGCAGGGTCTATATAAAGACCTATCTGCGCCCACTTTTTCAAGAGTTCCTCCTAGCCCACACCCCAAGGCTGCTCCTCTCACTCCTCCATGCCACCTTTCTGATCTTCTCTCTCCTCTCCACGCCCAAGGCAGTTGGGCTTCAGATTAGTGCGAGTCAGGCAAAAAAAGGCTGACAAAAAAGGAAGAAGACAGCACTGCTGCAGAGACGATGGGTGATCTTCATAAGGAGTTTCAAAGATCCTCCAAATTAGATCCAGATCTAATTTTTGGAGAAAAAAAAGAAAAGAAGAAGATCTCTAGATCCAGTCCGAGTGGATACCGGTAGAGGTCAGGCGCTTGTATGGCTAGATCCAGAACCTCAGGGCTTCAGTAGGATCATCAATGGATAATCAGATTACCTAGAATCAAGATAAAATTAATTAAATTAAATTAAATTAATTTTTTTTATTTATCAAATTATAAAATCAAGTCTGAAAAGTGTCAGATCTAATTAGGATCTAAGAGAAAATTTTTGAAATATGCCTCTCGATTCAATCAGATTTGAACGAACCTGACCCGAGAAATTTAGGATTTTCCTTCATGGTCAAACTGCCAAACTTACCTTAGATACCATCTGATTTATTAGTTTTAATTTGATCAACTTAGTAATTTTGAATTCAACTGCGTAGCCTTGAATCAAGTCCATTTGGTCCTTGTTAAAGGCATGGACTTGATCAACTACAAGTAGTGTAATTGAGTCTATAGAGTTCTTGACCGAATCTAAATTAATATTTAATTATATTTGATCAATTACTCTAAATTAGTCTACCTTTTAACTAACCTTAGGTCTAACCCAATTTATGGATCTAATTCAGCTAACCTAATAACCCACAAGTTTATGATTATTGACTTAGTGTGTGATACCAATTGATGTGCAGGGTTTGCTATGCTACTTTCAAAAAATATTTCAAAAATAGCAATGATGTAATGAAAAATAATTAATCTAATTAATTATTTATTGATCATATCAGATTATTTAACCCTATACATTAGGATCTAAACATAATATGCATGTATACATCAATAGATCTGAAAATAAAACTATGTAATAAACTATTTACTACATCTACGTGTTCAAAATATAATATCTTTTCATGGATAGTCGATCACCATAATCTGAGTTTATTGGATAATGCTCTAGTATCACGTCATAGCTGCATACATGTCCAGCCTCTACGGTTGGTCCACACGGAGCTCCTAGTCCTGATTAGCCCCACGGGAGTGCTAGCTCCTCGTTGGGTTCTTCGATAGCTGATCATGATCAATCCAATCAATTATATACATTTTGATTTATTAGATATTCCAAAAAATTAGAATATAAATATTGGAGGATGATGAAAATGTGTTTCAAATTTGGTGGTGATCCGATGCTCACAACACTCGATCTCTCCATCCGAACCCTGATTCCCAAATCTAGGATTTCACTCAACCCAAAAATCCTGACACACTAAAAATCATATCACACCCTCTCTGTATGGAATTTTTCTATAAAATAAGCTTTTATGGAAAGATAGCTTTTAGATCTATAATCTCTATTTAGATCACATCTAAAAATAGGATATTCTTAGAGGTGAAAATCATAAGAGAAGAGAGGCATAAGGGAAAAATAAAGTGCTGTAGGATCCTATTCACCTTCACTCCAAGATTTTTTCGTCCAAAACTAATGCACAAACACTCTAAAATTTTTACCACATAATGCTAACCCCTTCTCCAGTATGCACAAAAATTCTCATATTTATTGACATGAATACCATGGGAAAACCACATGAAAAATGATAAGCATCAAGTGGGTGAGAGGTTTTAACCACTCACTTGATTTCAAAAACCAAATGAGCTTCTTATCCTTATCCAACACCTTCTCCCTTATGTTTAACACATAGAAGGACTCTCCTTCTGCATGCGTATTTTTATTTCTCTAAAAAATGTTTGACAAATAAAAGGGAGGGCATGGGAAGCAGAGTGAAAAAGTCAAAAATGGTGGGTGCATGGGAGAATTTGAATTTAAACTTCATTTGACTTGGTCCTAATTGATTTCAACTAAACTAATTAATTTAGATCTAATTAAACTACCTTAAATCCAACCAAATTAGGCTTAGCCTAATTCAATAAAATTCTAATCAAATTAGAAATTAATTAGATCTAGGTCCTGATCAAATCAGGGTCAAAACTCCCATTGCGATTAGGTCATCTCATGACCTGATCAGGTCAAATCAAATTCAATCGAACTTGATCAAATTCTTATCACTCAATCAAATTGAGTTAATTAGCAATCAAATTGCTAATTAATCCTTCAAAAATATCTGAGTCCAAAATGAATGGGTTTCTGGGCAACAGAGTCCTATCAATATGAAACTCTTGAAGAGTCCTAAATTAGTGGAACTCTTGAACCCAGTGTTTCAAACGAATCAAACTCACAATCATAGAGTTTTAGACTAGTGAAACTCTTAATCAGAGAGTTTCAGATGAGTAGAACTTAGAGTCCCAGTCCAGTAGGACTCTTGGTCAATGAGTTCCAATCTAGTGGGACTCTTGATCATAATGTCCAAGATTATCAGGACTCATGATCAGAGAGTCCCAGACAAGTTGGACTCAGAGTCCCAATCTAGTAGAACTCTTGGTCATAGAGTTCTAGTCTAGTAAGACTCTTGACCATAGATTCCCAGACTAATAGGACTCTTGATCAGCCATCAGATCCGGTAGGAACTCCTAATGTGTGTAACCCCATAGGTTCGAACCTAAGCCGATAGCACCAAAATCAATTTCTATACTAATCAAAGTGATCATTTAGCAATGGTACCCATCATCTGGATAGGTCGAATAATTGCAATCATAATATTCAGAACCTACGTGAATATGATTACCATATAATTCATCCCTATGATCTCTATGTAATAGATGACTCAGGGTTAGATTGTCAACCCTAGAAAATACATCCATGTCGTGTCTCAAAGAAAT
The DNA here is from genome assembly GCA_006176705.1 of Cocos nucifera. Taxonomy (NCBI): domain Eukaryota; kingdom Viridiplantae; phylum Streptophyta; class Magnoliopsida; order Arecales; family Arecaceae; genus Cocos; species Cocos nucifera. The sequence goes on from QRFJ01001615.1 coordinate 114,855, forward strand.
TATTCTCATGACTCCTCACTAAGACTACCCTGACCAAAGTTTTTCTAAATTGAAAGACAATTAAACATAGCTCTTGAAATCAGGAGTGGTCAATTCCATCTTGATATACGCATCGACACCATAAGTACTTGACTGTGCCCAAAAATCTTCCATCACTGAATTAGAAATTCAGACAGTCAGGCACCAAAACAAAGTGAGTTTCTTGGAAGTCATCATGGTGATCTCAAGTTGGAGGGACGTTTATACCCATATTCCATCGAAGCTAATCTTGATAGAAGAAAAACTTCGGAGTTGGTCACGTTTAGTGCAGATGTATCCATGCATCTCACTTGCATGCCATATCAGTGTCTCAACACTCCTTGGTTATGAGGATAACCAATCTATATGGCACATAACGATCTATACTTGATAAACGTTGTCATCCTAAGTAACAATATATCATTTGGTCGTAAACTATTTAAGGGCTAAATGATAAATCCTCCTTTGTCGAATCTAGATAGTCCTAAGGACTTCATCACAACACAGAAGTTCATTAGAAGATAATAGAATTTATAATGAAAAATGAAAAAATAATTTTTATTAATTTATAATTTATATATAATTATAAATATATGGTCCAACCGTCAATAGACTAATGATTAACTTTGGGATAAATTCCCAACATCTCAACCATCAATAGGTTGATGATTGGTTTTGGGACATAATTTCCAACATCAAAACCTCCGATTATTGAAGATAGGAGGAGGAGAGAGGTCCTTTCAATGATCCTTTATACCCCAATAATTTTGTTAGGGATAGAAGGAGGACCTCATCCTAACAAAGTTAAAGGCCAACCCTGTCAGGAATAAGAGGAGGACCTCATCCTGATAGGGGGATGCGGGAAGGGCCCTTTCAATGGCCCTTTTATGTCCTAATAACTTTATTAGGGATAGGAGGAGGACCCCATCCTAATAAAGATAAAGTCCAATCATGTCAGGAATAAGAGGAAAATCTCATCCTGACACGGATGAAGATCTTCTATTATTTAAGATAAGAGAAGGAGAGAGGTTCTTTCAATAGTCCTTTTGTGATCTAATAACTTTATTAGGGATAGGAGGAGGATATTGTCCTAACAAAGATAAAGGCCAGCCCTATAAGGAATAGGAGAAGGACCTCATCCTAATTGGGAGACATGGAGAGAAGCTCTTTCAACATTTCTTTTGTATCCTAACAACTTTGTTAGAGACAGGATGAGGACCTTGTCCTAATAAAGGTAAAGACCAACCCTGTTAGGAACAAGAGGAGGACCTCATCTTGAAAGGGGGATATGGGGAGAGGCCCTTTCAATGGCTCTTTTAAGCTCCTATAACTTTGTTAGGGATAGAAGGAGGACCTCATCCTAACAAAGGTAAAGGCCAACCATGTAAGGAATAGGAGTGTTAGATATGTGCCCTAGAAGTCAGATTGGCTGTCACTTGTAATACACTTCTAAGAATAATTTTATAATTTTGACTATAAATTAATAAATGGGTTATCTTCTATCATAGTGTGTATTTAAAAGTGTCTGTGATACATCCTTTGAGTTAATGGTAATGATAATTCATATTATCAAGAGTTGAAAATTTAAGACTTGAATTTTTATAATTAAATTATAAACTGCTTTTGATTGTAGGATCATCATGAGGATGGTGATCGATCCAAAAGGTTGGTGTACGATTGCTTTCTTGGAATAGACGTGTCTTGAGTCTATGGTGTAGAGACACCGGAGTAAGAATATAGGTACTCATTAGAGAACAAGGGCACTGAGTGTGACAACCTCGAGTACTCATAAGAAAGTCTACCTTCTCATCGATGACTGACTCGATACTACAGTGGTGTATCTAATTCTTTGATCTGAGGTGCATCAATAGTTTACTTTAAGGGTGTTATAGTTTGACTACACCATAACTCGGTCTCCTAGTCATTCAAAATTTTGAGGTGTATGTTGGCTATAGCATGTTCATTGTAAGAATTGGATTGCACCAATAGGGGATCTATCTACCTCGATAGATGAGGAGTAGCTCCATGATAATCATGAGATTGAGTTCATAAGCCCATGGCCATGGCCAAGTGAAGATAATAGAAAGAGTTTTTGTTAGGATTTTATATTAAATTCAAATCGAATGATTAATTCATATGATGGACATTGGGTTTGACGAGTTCACCTTAATCCTAATCTTATCGGGGCTCAAGATAAAAGAATCCAATCACACAGATAATCGTACCGAGAGGTTTACTTTCAGTTCTGATTGGTTGCCACCATATACTACTAGGTATCACTGGTAGATTTTGGAAGCAATTAGGATAATTTTGATGATCAATCATTCTAATTGTATGAATCAAAAAAGTTATGATCCATCGAAAGATGTTTTGATGATGTCGATGATTGAGATTGTGACATATCTCATTACCATACAGAATTAAACCTAACTAGATCACACAAATAAAGATTTGGGTGTGGATGTCATCAACTGAGCTATGCCAGTTTGATTGATTTGGATTAGATCCAATTAGGTTCAAGGTAAACATGCTAGCACATGATTGAGCTTGACTTTCTTCTTCTAAAATCTTTTTGATTCATCGCAACTGAGTCAAATTTGATTTAACTCATTCATATATTTTGAATAGGTTTATTTTTCATCTGACTAGAATAAGTTCAAGTTAGATTAATTATAGAAATTAAATCCATTCATAGTCAAATTGGTCTAGGGTCAAAAGATGACCTATTTGAGAGAATTGAGGATCACCTAATCAGATATTTTTAGAAAATTGTATAAAAATTATTTTGATTTAATTTTTGGATATCTGATAGAGTACAAGATATGCATTATGTGTACTAAATTTTGTGATTTTTGAAGATGTCTAGACTAAGATATGATAGAGTTTGATTTGGATCAAACTCTTAAGGGAAGAGTCCTAGGCGCAGTGGACTCTTTCTTATGTACTCATGCCGACACCTTTTTGAATTACTTTTGGTGAAAAAAATAGATGAGATCTATTTTTTTTTCATGGAGAATAAGTCCTAGAGTCCTAATGATAAAATAAATTAGTTATTTTGGTCAAAAGGAACTCTAAGTAGGCATTGGACATAAAAGCCTTTCTCATGTCAAAGTGCATTCAATGCAAGAAATAATTTTTCATGCCCAAAGTCTGCCATCCCTGATATCCCACACCCCCTCTATCCTCTCTCTTCTTCTCTTCTATGAGTCTAAAAGGTTAGGCATAAATCTAATAAGAAGGTCCAATGTTTTTGGCACAATATTTAGGAGCTATGAGACGGGGTTCGTGTGATGGACGAGCTACCTTCAAAAATAGTTTTGAAGGTTCTTTGGATCAGATCTAGATCTGATTTTTAGAAAAAAAGTTTATGAGGAGAAGATGTTCAGATCCTACCTGAGTGAATACTGGTAGAGACTAGGTGCGTGCGTGGCTCCTTCCAGAACCTCAAGAATCAATAGGATCATTGTAGGATAATTAGATTACCCAACAGGTACTTTAAATTAAATCTAGTTTAATTTTAATTTTTAATTTTAATATTAGATCATCATGATTATATTTAAGAAATTTTAGATTTCATTTGATTATTTAAAATTTTTTAAAAAAATCTCCCTCAGATTTGAAAAGATCTGCACGATCTTGCAGTAGAAAATAGTATTTTTCTTTCAATTGGTATCAGAGCCAGGTTAGCAGTTCTTCAGATCTACCTTATATTTGATTTTATTTTTGTTTATGATCTAATATTAAAAGATTTTAGATATCACAGTAGATGTGATTAGATCTAAAATTAAAAAGTTAAAAATTAAATAATTCAATCTAATATGTATGAGATGCATGACTAGACTAGGTATAGATAGTTCTATGTGTAGTCTAGTATGATCATATATTTAATTTGATTAAATATAATTTTATATCTATTTAATTTTTATTTTCTTGATGTTATAATTATTATAATTATATCTAAAAATAAAAAATAAAATTTTTAATTTTTGATTTATTCATATGAGATATGAAAGATGCATGCTTAGACTAGTCATAGAATAGTTCTATAAGATGTCTAGAATAGTTTTAATTTTGATATGACCAAATTTAAAATTTTATTTTTTAGATTTAATATGTGATATTTTAGATCTAAAAGTATGCATATTGATGATACATGAGATGGATGCAAGACATGTATTAGTTAGATCTTTTTATATGTGATATATGATCTAACTAGTTTTGTAGTAAAAATTTATATTTTTTATTAAGAAGTTTTCTATAGCCGTCCGGTCATAAGAATAAAGTAGGGTTTAAAGGCCCACTCCTCTCATTCGATGGGATGTTCTTATGGTATGTAGGAGTGCTGCGCGTTCGTCCTTAATTAGAAATCAGAACTTATTTTTCTGCAAAATCTTGGATCCTGAAATCCTATGATTTCTATTACATATTTTGTTCATGAATCCAAAACTTAATTAAAAAATAAGATTATAAAATTAATTAGATCTAAAATTATGAATTTTTAGATCTAAGATATATTCATAAAATTGGGTTCGAACTTGGGTAGCTTAATTAGGTCTAGTGGTTGATCAAATCGAATCAAGAGTTGGTTAGGTGGGATCAAAGAAAGCTTAGATTTGACTAGCCTAATATGATTAAATCTGGATCAAGATTGAATCACATTGAGATGTGACTCGATCAAATCAAAACCTAATTTTGCTTCACGGTTTGAGCCTGGACTGTTGGCTAACCTAATTGATTTTGATTTGATAATTTGGTGTCTAAGATAAGTTTAGCAGATATGACCGATTGGTTTTTAATTGGGAGCTACTCAACCTAAATAAATTCTTGCCGAGTTAATGGCATATCCCTTCCACCGATCTCGCTTACCTGACCATTTGTGTCGATCCAGTTCTGATTTGAGGTGGCTAACAATTTGAGCCAACCCATGCTACTAGGTTAGTCATAATTGTTATGACTAAGTCAAGTCAAGTTTAAAGAGATCTAAATTAAATCTCTCTAAGAAAATATTAAGTCTAAGGTCTTCCACCATTGTAGATGTGCGGATCTTTCCTGGGGTTGATTGTTCTTGGCTGGATACAATGGTTCAGTTGCACTGAAAAGATGCAACCATGTCTATTAGGCATTGGATGCTATGGGTTGGAGGATGAATTGGGCTCAATATTTTGGATACGGTGAGGGACCCAATAAGGAATCCAATTAGTGCAAATGGTGGGTCTAACTTAACTAAGGAGTGGATCAATATTTCAGACATGGTGAGATTCATGAATTAGAGACCAAGTTAGGATGCACCATGATTAGAGAATCATTGGATAAGAGTTGTCCACTTATCGGTTGATCCATCATCACTAACTGTTAGATGAGGTGGTGAGTCAGTTGGTGGAACCGCAACATCCACTAAAAATTTATAATCGTGGAGATTTTTGCATCTCTACCAAGGGAGTGTAGGGATCTGAGTAAACAGTGGAAGCCTAATTTATGTAAATATGAAAACTCTAAATAAATTATTTAAGTCTAATTACAAAATCTAACAAAAAACTTTGACTCTCTAAAGAAAAATATCTACGTCCAACCCAATAGTCCGTATCCTGGACACCCATAGACTAATCGAACCCAACTATAAGGATTGGCTCTAGAATATAAAATTATTTTAGGTTTCAAGAAGTTGACTCATGTATTAGAATAGGATCCTCCGATCTTACCAGCTCGTCTATCTGCTGATCAGAGACCGTCTCTCGAGAAGTGGACGAATGAAGATAACAAAGTCAAGTATAACATGTTTGGCTCGATGTCTGATGAGCTCCAACGCTAACATAAAGATATTAAGACTAGCCACCAAATGTTGGCTCACCTGCAAGAGTTGTTTGGTGAATAGAGTCGTACAGCCAAATATAAAGTTACTAAAAAACTTTTTAAGACTCAAATGCGTGATGGGCAGTTAGTCCATGATCATTGTCTAATGATGATCAAGGACTTAGAAGAGCTTGAGAAGCTCTGTGTCAAGTTAGATTAGGATCTGCAGACTGATATAATTCTGTAGTCCTTGACTGATGCGTATGGATAGTTTATCATGAACTACCATATGCATAAACTTTAGGATACCTTGGCTAAGCTTATGAATATGTTGGTTACTGCTAAGCTTTTAATGTAAAGTTCTAAAGGCTCAGTACTTACTGTGGAGCGGACTTCTTCCAAGAGAAAGTCTTTTGGGAAGAAGAAGTCCATGAAGAAGCAGAAGGTGAATGGTGGGAAGAAGAAGGTAGAGCAGAAGAAGAAGGCTGCTGATAAAGAAAAATATTTTTATTGCAACACTGACAGTCATTGGAAGTAGAATTGCCCTCTTTACCTGGCCAGTCTGAAGAACAAGAAGGAGGCAGGTCCTTCTGGAGGAATGCTCGTTATAGAATCTAATCTTATGATTTCTTTTGCATCCAGTTGGGAGCTTGACTCTAGTTCTAGTGCTCACTTATGCACTTCTATATAGGGTCTTGAGGATAGCAGGAGGCTAAGGGATGGTGAAATGATCCTATGCATCGAAAATGGAGCAAAAGTTGCTGCTGTGGCTGTGAAAACCTACCCTCTATGATTACCGTCAGGATTAGACTTTGTACTTAGGCACTATTTTTATGTGCCTACAGCAAGCAAGAATTTAATTTTTGTTTCATGTTTAGCACAGGAAGGCTATGTAATTAGTTTTCTTAAAGACCATTGTAATATTCTTTATGAAAGAAATAAAATTGCAAGTGATTTTCTTATGAATAGTTTCTATCGGTTATATATTGATGTTTCTATTTTTAATATCGAGTAAAACATGAATGCCATAGGATCAAAGTGACCTAGGAATAGTCTAAATGATAGGTATCTTTGGCACCTTAGGCTAGGTCATATAGCTGAAGATAGGGTTAACAAATTGGAGAAATCTGGGCTATTGAGTCCATTGACTTTCAAGTCATATCCAATTTGTGAATCATGCCTTCATGGCAAAATGACCAAGCTTCCTTTTATGGGACATGAGGAAAGGGCTACAGACCTGCTTGCCCTAGTACATACTAATGTATGCGGCCCATTTGATGTGTCAGCTAGGGGCAATTACATCTACTTCATCATCTTTACCAATGATTTATCTCAATACGGGTATGTGTATTTGATGCGACATAAGTTTGAAGCTTTTGAAAAGTTTAAAGAATTTAGACTTGAAGTAGAAAAATAAATAGAAAAATTTATTAAGATTCTTCAATCAGATCGAGGAGGCGAATACCTTAGTCGAGAATTCCTAGACTATCTTAAGGATAATGGCATAGTCTCATAATGAACTCCACCAAGAATGCCTCAATTCAATAGAATTTTAGAATGGAGAAATCAGATCCTATTAGATATGATTCGATCTATGATGAGCTTCACGGACCTTCCTAAGTTTCTTTGGGGACATAGTCTGTTGACCGCTATATATCTATTGAAATAGGGTTCCATCTAAAACCATTCCTACCACACCATATGAGATATAGCATGGTAAGAAATCAAGTTTGAGTCGTCTCAAAATTTAGGATTGTCTGGCCCATGTCAAGAGATAACAGGCACACAAATTAGAGTCTAGGTCCTTTAGAGCTCAATTTATTTGATATCCTAAAGAGTTATTAGGATATTTTTTCTATCTTCTGGAAGATCATAATGTGATTATAAGTCAATATGCCATCTTTCTTGAAAAATAGTTTATTCAAAATGATGGCATCAGAAGATAGATTAGACTCGAGGAGAAAGTATCCCAAGAGCCACGAGCCAAGGAACCTATGGAACCCAATCAGATTAAGCCAGTCAAATCACTATCTCATCCACCTCATAGATCAGAAAGAATTTTTCATCCTTCTGAAAGGTACTTAGGTACTATTTCAAAGGACGTAGCAAAAATGTTCCTCATAGGAAAAGGAGTTTATGGTGATGATCCCAAAATCTATGACGAGGCGATATCAGATATCGACTCCAAAAAATGGTTAGAGGCAATGAAGTCTGAGATTGACTCAATGTACTCAAACCAAGTTTGGACCTTGATAGTTCTACCTAAAGGTGTTGTACCTATTGGGTGTAAATGGATCTTCAATATAAATATAGGTACCAATGGAAATGTAGAGACATTCAAAGCAAGGCTCATAGAAAAAGAGTATAGTCAGTACGAAGGCATTGACTATCAAGATACTTTTTCGTCAGTAGCCATGCTCAAATCTATCCACACATTGCTTGTTGTTGCAGCCTATTTTGATTATGAAATGTGATAGATGGACGTGAAAATGGCATACTTAAATGGATATCTTGAGAAAGATATCTATATGGAACAACCGCTTGGTTTCACATCATGTGATACTAATCACAAGGTCTGCAAGCTGCAAAGATTCATATATGGACTTAAGCAAGCATCTCGGAGCTGGAATGCTCATTTTAATGGTGTGATCAAATCATTTGGATTCATCAAGAATGAACAGGAGTCCTATATTTTCAAAAAAATCAGTGGGAGCACTGTTGTCTTTCTCGTACTGTACGTGGATGACATCCTCCTAATTGAGAATGGTATTTCCATTTTGACTACAATCAAAATATGGTTGTCTAAAGAATTCTTCATGAATGACCTAGGAGAGGCATCCTTTATTCTAGAAATTAAAGTCTATAGAGATAGACCAAATAGGATGCTGGATCTCTCACAGAAGATGTACATAGAGGAGGTGCTAAAGAGGTTTTGCATGAAAAACTCCAAGAGGGGATTGGTGCCCTTCAAACATGGCATTCATCTCTCGAAGAAGATGTGTCCTAACACACCTGAGGAGATTGAACACATGAGCAAGATCTCTTATGCTTCAGCAATAGGAAGCCTCAAGTATGCCATGCTATGTACACGACCTGATATTGCCCATGCTGTGAGTGTCACGAGCAGATATCAGTCGAATCCGGGTGAAGAGCACTGGACTTCTGTGAAATGTAACCTTAAGTACTTAAGAAGGACTAAGGATATGTTTCTAATCTTTGGTAATAGAGAACTCTAGGTCTAGGGGTATACAGACTCAAATTTTATGTCCGATATAGATGATCAAAAGTTGACATCTGGAAGTTTATTTGTGTATAATGTGTGAAGATTTGTGGTGCCCCCAAGCCTTGGAAGGCTATGAGAGGAGTCAGGGTGTTCACTCCAAAGATTCTAGGGGCTTGGTTGGTGCCTCGAAGACCTGAAATATAAGATGAAACAAGGAACCAAAGCCAGAAAATCAAGACTATAGAAAGAAGATTTTCTACAAGTTAGCTAGCTCAGTCCAAATTGGGTCGGCTAAGTCTCAATGCACAGGCAAAATAGAGAGCTCCACATTTGGGACTGCTGGCACGGCATAGAACTGGGCCACCTCAGTTTCAGACTGAGCCAACCTAGTGGAACTTAGCCGACTCAATTCTAAGACTGAGCCGACTTAGTGCGAAGACAGAGTTATATGAGGGTCTATTTTGGGCTAGGGTTTGGGTTGATCTTAGAGGTCTTAAAGCCTGGTTTGAGAGGTCTTAAGGTGGCTAATTATTATATGGGTCAGGTCTAGATCCAGAGGATAAGAGCATGGGAGACATAGGTATACATGGGCTCGGTGAGTGCTTTCATATATTGGGTTAGCCCGGGGAGTTTTTGGTCGGGCTTAAAGGCTATGTATAAATACATAGGATGTATTAGGGTTTTCAAGGTTGGAATTAATACAGACCTTTTCTCCCTCAACTCTCTTCTTCTCTTCTCTCTAGAGTTACAGCCCTAGGGTTCTTGAAGAAACCCTAGAGAATGGGGCATCTCCCTCAAGCCCAAGGTTGGCATCTCCCTCAAGCTCCATCATAAATCCAGGTGGAGGATCAGTGGTTTGCTACTCATAGAGAACATCACAGGTTTCTTCAGGTCCGTGCTAAAGATAAGGGGCTTTTGTAATATGATATCAGTGCTTATGATGCCAAGGATGATCGGCATTCGAGTGATATCATGGAATATCAATTGGTATCAAAGCAAGGTGGTGCTAATTGATGCACCAACAATTGATATCAGAGCTAAGTATCAGAGCTTGATGGTGCATGGAAGTGAAGGAGAAGTCATACAAGGTGAAATTAGAAATCTACACAAGGATTCCATGGTATGTCTCAAATCTATCTTGTTGTTGCTATGGTTTGGCCAACCAGGAGCAGTGGATTGAAGGTAAAGGTTGAGAGGATTAACGAGAAGGAATTTTTTTGGGGTGGAAGGATTTGGTGCATGATTTGCTGATTGATCTTGGTGGAAAGGTCGGGGTGTATGATGATTATGTGATAGGTAGGGAGCGTTGGAGTGCTACAGTAACACTTTCTTGGAGATGCAGGACTGAGAGAGCCTTGATGATGCAACAGTCAAGGGAGGAATCTCAGTAGAGAGCATCAGGATTCTTTAGGAAGATGGATGGTGTAGGACTATTGAAGAGAGATTTTCCAAGGGGTAATAGTCGAAGGAAGGCTGAAGAAGCGACCATACATCGTTTGGTGTTTAGAAGGTGGGGAAGTAGTCGGAGATGTATTCAATGGTTCGACTAGAGCATGAATTTATGAAGCTTTGGGAGTGATGGAGATGGATGATCCACCGAGTTCCAGCAAGTCAGGACTGAATGACTGTAGAGTGGTGTAGAGACGAGTCAGGGAGCACTGGAGTACTGTAGGAGCACTATCCTGGAGGCACAGGGACTGAGAGAGGCTCGACGGTGCAACAGTCGAGGAGTGTATCTCAGTAGATGGTGTTAGCAGCTTCTTAGGGATATCGGGAGCAGGTCTCAGGGAGAGTTAGGAGGTCTCAAGGAGCGCCAGGAGGTCTCAGGCAGTTGGGAGTATTATGGATCAAGTTTCTTCTACAAGGGCACCAAAGAGAGTCACGGTTCAGGTGGAGGATGGTTCTCTAACCACAACTGAAGCGATGGCTAGTGTAGGGGCAAAAGAGAAGGACTAGTATGGAATTTCTTAGGGTTCAGTTGCTAGATTCAGAAGAGTTGGATGAACTCTTGGGTTTTGGAGGTGCCCGCAAGTTGCGGAGATATCCGAGATGGCTTCGAAGAGGGCCGCAAAGTGCGGAGGGTTCGAAGGGGTAGCGACGGTGTTCGAGGTGCAGCGGCAAGCTCAATAGTGTAGTATTGAGTGGTTGGCCTTGAGGGACTCGATGATAGAGTCAACTTCTATGGCATCAGGTGGGCTTTAGATATAGGTGGAGCTTCATAGTGGTAGCTTCACAAGTGGAGAAAAAATTTGGCATGAGTTTAGAGCATCGGTGATGCATAGTTCCAAGTGGAGCGATGCATGCAAGTGGACAGGTGTAGCTCTGAGGAGATCGTGTCAAGTGGTACAGCATGTGCTAGTGCAGAAATGCTATAGGTTCTCCAGAAAAGTTCAGAGAAAGTGATGCAGCTGCTAAGCAAAAAGAATCCTACAATTTCAGGATGGTACCAAGAAGCAAGCACAGGTCTTTAGCGGTGGAGGTGGTCATCCCAAAGGCCTTAAGGGTACACAACAGCTGAAGAGGATTGGCAGAGGTGATGTTTGCACAAGTGCTGTCGAGTGTGCAGGGACAATGGGAACATGCAGGAGGTCATTACCGAGGGGTTTGCCAAGGCTTGGGGCACCAAAGTTGGGATTGTGAGGATTTGTGGTGCCCCCAAGCCTTGGGAGGCCACGAGAGGAGTTAGGGTGTTGGCTCCAGAGATTTTAGGGGCTTGGTTGGTGCTTCGGAGATCTAGAATATAAGATGATGCATGGAACCAAAGTTGGGGACTCAAGACTGTAGAAAGGAGATTTTCTACAAGTTAGCCAGCTCAATCCAAAACTGGGTCGACTAAGTCTCAGTGCACAAGCAAACTGGAGAGCTACACATTCAAGACTATTGGCACGGCATAGAACTGGGCCGGCTCAGTTTCAGATTGAGCTGACCCAGTGGAACTTAGCCTGCTCAGTGCGCGGGCAGAGTTATGCAAGGGTCTGTTTTGGGCTAGGGTTTGGGTTGATCCTAGGGGTCTTAAGGTCTGGTTTGAGAGGTCTTAAGATGGCTAATTCATGTATGGGTCGGGTCTAGATCTAGAGGATGAGAGCATGAGAGACATGGGTGTACATGGGCTTGGTGAATGCTTTCACGTATTGGGTTAGCCAGGAGAGTTTCTGGTTGGACCTAATGGCTATATATAAATACATAGGTTGTATTAGGGTTTTCAAGGTTAAAATGAATACAGACCTTTTCTCCTTCAACTCTCTTCTTTTCTTCTCTCTAGAGTTACCGCCCTAGGGTTATTGAAGAAGCCCTAGAGAAGGGGGAATCTCCCTCAAGCCCAAGGAGGGAGGAGCCCCATCATAGATCTAGGTGGAGGATTGGTGGTTTGCTACCCATAGAGAATGTCACAAGATTCTTTAGGTCCGTGCTAAAGATCAGGGGCTTCCACAACATGATATCGGTGCTTGTGATGCCAAGGATGATTTGCATTTGAGCGATATCATGGAACATCAATTGGTATCAAAGTGAGGTGATGCCAGCTGATGCACCAACATAATGGTGGTGCTATCAACTGGAAGAGTTTCAAGCAAATTGTGATAGTAGATTCCACCACAGAAGTAGAGTACATCGCTACGTTGAAAGATGCAAAGAAGGCATTCTGGTATAAGAAGTTTGCCGTAGAGCTCGAAGTGATGCCATCAGATGTCATCCCTCTGTACTGCGATAATAATGGCACCATAGCCCTAGCTAAGGAGCCAAGGACTCACCAAAAATCTAAGCATATCGAGTGACAATACCACCTCATCTATGATTACCTTGAGAAGGGATATGTCAAGGTCAAAAGAGTTGACACTACAGATAATGCGATTGACCCGCTGACAAAGCCATTGAGCCAATAGAAGATCGAAGCCCATCTTGAGAAGATGGGACTTAGATTTGTAGCCAATTAGCTTTAGGTCAAGTGAGAGTTTGTTAGATATGTGCTTTAGAAGCCAGATTGGTTGTTACTTGTAATACACTTCTAAGGATAATTTTATAATTTTGACTATAAATTAATGTTGGTGCAAAATCTGATTAACGTCAGATTGAGCTAGAGCTGAGGAAGAGGAGATCGCCGTCGATGACCTGCAAAATAATGTCCCATCTGAAGTCGGTGGTGGTGGCTCTGGTAGGACCCTCCGACAATCAAGTCAGCTCTTCTGGCCAACAGAAATGGAGTGCCTGGGTATGAATTTAGTAGAGTTTTTAGGAAGGAGAAGAGAGCTTAGAGAAAACATATCTGGAGGATCCCTTTTATTGACAAAGTCCGAAGCAGATTGAAAGTGACAACCATAACCGTTCTATCATGGGTCACTCGGGGCCACGTAGAATTTATTATGGAGAGAGGTGTCATTCGTAATAGACTGGAAATGGCAGTCGTAACTATCTAGTAGTGGGGTCACCTATAGTAGACTGATAAATAACAGTCGTAACCATCTGGTAGTGGGGTCGTCTGTTCGTTGAGATTTAATAGTCAAAGTCTGGAGGAAGCAGGCATTGGTTGTTGAAGAGCTTTGACATATTTCAATTCTAGAGAAGTTTGGACTCCTAAAAGAAATACAGCTAGAGGAGATCATCCAGGAGGAATACTACTTAAAATCTAGAAGTAATCCACTAGAGGAATCTAGATGAAGTTCGACTAATGGAGAAGTCTAAAAGAAGTTCGAAAGTAGTTTGGCTCCTGGTGGAATTCGATTGAAGAAAAAATCTAGAAGGAAGTTTGGCTCTTGGAGGAATTCGACTAAAGAAGAAGTTCGGATGGAGTTCGACTCCTGTAGGAATTCGACTGAAGGATAGGTCCAAAGGAGTTTGGCTCCTATAGGAATCCAACTGAAGGTGAGGTCCGAAAGGAGTTCGATGCCTAGAGAAATTTGTTTGAAGGAAGAGTCTAGAAGAAAGTTTGGCTCCTAGAGAAGTCCGACTGAAGAAGAAGTCTGGAAGGAGTTTGGCTCCTATAGGAATTCGACTAAAGGAGATGTTCGAAAGAAGTTTGGCTCCTGTAGGAATTGACTGAAGGAGAGGAACGAGTTTGGCTCCTAGAAAAGTTTTCATCTGAAGAAAAAAGTTGGATGAGTTTGGCTCCTGGAGAATCCGACTAAAAAGAGGTCGAAAGGAGTTCGACCTGTAAAATCCGACTGAAGGAGAGGATCGAAGGAGTTTGGTCCTGAAGGAATTCAATAAAAGGGAAGTCTAAAGGAGTTCGTGGCGTTCATCCACCAGAAGTTTGACTGTCGAAGGAGATTTTTACGAAGCTCTTCTATAATTACCAGTTGCATTAGGCAAGCATCAACTGGACTTTGGTGGGGTAGGTTTTTCTCCAATAATGTCCCCCTGATGTTCGAAATTCGAAGGAAGGAGAGTACAAAAAGATGACTAAAAGTTCTTTTCGGGCTCTGCACCTATTAACTTGAAGCTTGGGAAGATCTTATCTCGATGAAGTTGGAGCTCGAAGAAGATTTTCTCCAATCGAGGTTGAAGGATATCTTATTCTATTGATGTTTGAAGTTCAGGAGAGATCTTATCTCCAGTCGAGGTTGAAGGAGATCTTATTTTCTGTTGAGGTTGATGTTGAAACTCGAAAGAGATTTTATCTTCAGTCAAGATTGAAGAAGATCTTATCTCTTATTGAGATTGACATTAAAGCTCGGAGAAGATCTTATCTCCAGTCGAGGTTGAAGGGTTGGAGCTCGGGAGAGATTTTATCTCCAACCGAGGTTGAAGAAGATCTTATCTCCTATTGATGTGAACTGAGGAGATTTTATCTCCAATCTGAGATTGAAGAAAATTTTATCTCCTATTGACACTGACAAGCTTAGGGGAGATCTTATCTCCGAGGTTAAAGGATCTTATTCTGTTTGAAGTTGACGTTGAAGTCGAGATCTTATCTCAAACGGTTGAAGCTCTGGAAGCTCGAGGGAGATCTTTCTTTCGGGGTTGAAGGCCTTTCGACTTGCTCATGTTAGGATGAGGTTCTCCTCCTGTTCCTAACATGGCCACCTATTGATTACTTCTTTCCTATCATCACATAGGTTTTGCACCAAGAGACAATAATACTGAAATAGAGAAGTTTTATTGAAGGAAAATTGCTGGTAGTATATCCTCAGATTTTTTGAATTCAAAGGTCGTGGGAGTGTTGTTCCTCCAAGCTCCTTCAGGTGATAAGTTTCATGCTAGACGATCTCTCTCTATTTTAGACCAATCTTCTCGATCTGAGGCAAGCTTTTCCTGGCTTTAAGGTTGAGAGATGGTGGCTCGTCGAAGCACTAGGTCCCCCAAAGATAGGGTTGATGATGTCGAGAGGCAACCAATCTTCTTGTTGTCCCTTTCTTATTGGTTGTTCTAGCTACGGCCGCGCCCTTTGCCGATCTTCTGTTACTTTCAGGTCAACATCTGAGAAATCGATCCAGCCGACCTCTCCTGATGAGCTCCTCGATTTCATCTCAAGAGCTGAATGCATTCTCCAGTATTGTGGTCATGGTCATGATGGTAGAGGCAGTACTTGCTTCGATCATGCTTGTTTGGAAGAGATCTTAATTCTTCTGATCTTGGTAGCTGACTCTTAATTTCTATCAAAACTTAAGTTTTAGGTGCATCAAGGGGGGCGTAGTTGCATGAACCTTCTAGGTGGAGGAACTTCTTTACGCCCTTCTATCGGTAGCTTCTTTAATGATGAGCTCAAGAAGGAGTTCAAGCTCGCCTGCAGCTCAGGGAGAGTCCGTGAGCGCATGGTCGAACTTCATTCGGCCCTCCATCAGCAGTGGGTTCTGCTAGACTCACCCGCTCGTTGCCACTCTCCTACAGCTTCTTCATCCTTCAACTTGAAGGCTTCTTCTACATGGGCATATCCCTCAGCCTAAGCTAGCAGATTGGCAAAGTTCTTGGGGTACTTCTTCTCCAAGGAGAATAGCAAATCATTTTTCTGAAGGCCGCCCTTGAGTTCAGCCATTGCAATAGACTGGTCCAGATTTTGGATCTGTAATGTAGCAGCATTAAACTAGATGACATAAGCCCGAATGGATTTTTCCTCCTTCTGCTTGACATTCATCAGAGAATCCAAACCTCGACATGAACATCAGCTGTTGACGAAATGAGCCCCAAACTGATGACTCATCTGGTCAAAAGAGAAGATCGTACCTGGCCTCAATGCTGAGTACTAGTTTTTTGCTGCTTCCTTTAAGGTAGATGGAAAAGCTCGGCATAAGATGGCATCTGGTGCACCATAGAGGAGCATCATGGTTCGAAAGGCCTCCAGATGATCGATCGGATCAGAGGTTCCATCATAGCTTTCAAGTTGGGGAAGTTTGAAGTTCGACAGAATGGGCTCTTGCATAATTCGAGGAGAGAAAGAGGATCAGTGCAGACGTCATCATGGGGAGTCGGGGTGACGTGGTGGAGTTCTTTAATCCATTGGTTCATCTCTCATAATTTCTAATCGAGGATGTCATCTCGATCATAGATCTTGAAAGGCTTCCAACTATAGATGGAAAAGATCTCTTCTGGAGGAAAATCAAAATCCGAATAAGAATCCTCTGCTCTCTATTTTTCATTTTCAGGGAACACCGGTCAGCTAGCCCAAGTTGATCGTTCCTCGATCAGATCATGGGGCTCCGAAAGAGCCTGCTCCAGTCGAATTGACGTTGGAGCCTGCCGATGTATGGCCTGCACCACCTTCGTGAGACCACGAACCTGCTGAATGAGTAGGTTGAACTTCTTCACATCCACGATAGCTACAGGTGGAGCTTGAGTTACCGAAGCTGGAGCGAGAACGGATAGATCTGAATGGGATCTGACTGTAGAGACCGTTGATTGTCGGGTCGAAGCTTTCCTAGGAGGCATTTTTTTTTTCGAGAATAACTCTAGAGAGGAAGAAGAGAGATCGTTGCTGAGCACTCCTCTAAGAACAAGGAAACCTCAAGAATAGAGGGCCCTTCCTCTAGCGCCAATCCTGTTGGTGCAGAATCTAGTTGACACTAGATTGAGCTAGAGTTGAGGAAGAAAAGGTCACCATCGATGATCTATAAAATAAAGTTTCATCCAGAGTCGGTGGTGGTGGCTCCAGCAGGACCCTCTGACCATCAAGTTAGCTCTTCTAGCCAATAGAAATGGAGTGCTCGGGTATGAATTCAGTAAAATTTTTGGGAAGAAGAAGAAAGCTTAGAGAAAACGTATCTAGAGGGTCCCTTTTATAGATGAAGTTCGGAGTAGATTGATAGTGACAACCATAACCATCCGGTTATGGGCCACTCGAGGCGACATAGAATTTATTATGGAGAGAGGTGTCATTCGTAATAGACTGATAATGATCATCGTAACCATCCAATAGTGGAATTGCTTGTAGTAGACTAATAAATAACAGTCATAATTGTCCGATAGTGGGGTCACCTGTTCATTGAGATTTAATAGTCAAAGTTCCGAGGAAGCAGGTATTGGTTGGTGAAGAGCTTTGACATATTTCAATTCTAAAGAAGTTTGAACTCCTAAAAGGAATACGGCTAGAGGGGATCATCCAGAAGGAATACTATTTGAAATCTGAAAGTAATCCGCTAGAGGAATCTAGATGAAGTTTGACTGATGGAGAAGTTCAGAAGGAGTTCGAAAGTAGTTCGGCTCCTAAGAGAATTCGACTGAAGGAGAAGTTTAGCTCCTGAAGGAATCCGACTGAAGAAAAGTTCAGAAGAAGTTTGGCTCCTGTAGGAATCTGATTGAAGGAGAGGTCCGGAAGGAGTTTGGCTCCTGTAGGTATCCGACTGAAGGAGAGATCCGAAAAGAGATTAGCTCCTGGAGGAATCTGACTGAAGGAGAAGTTCGAAAGGAAGTTCGGCTTCTAAAGAAATTCGACTGAAGAAGAAGTTCAAAAGGAGTTCGACTTCTATAAGAATCCAACTGAACAAGAGGTACGAAAGGAGTTTGGCTTCTATAGAAATCCAACTGAAGGAGAGGTCTGGAAAGGGTTCAACTCCTAGAGGAATTTATTTGAAGGAGAAGTTCGAAAGGATGTTCGGCTCCTGGAGTATTCCAACTGAAGGAGAAGTCCAGAAGGAGTTCGACTCCTGAAGGAATTCGACTGAAGGAGTGGTCCAAAAGGAGTTCGGCTCCTGGAGGAATCCGACTAAAGGAGAGGTCCGTAAGGAGTTTGGCTTCTGAAGGAATTCGACTAAAAAAAAGTTCGAAAGAAGTTCAGCTGGGGTTTGTCCGCTATAAAAGTTTGACTGTCAAAGCGAGAATTTTCGATCGAAGCTCTTCCATGATTACTAGTTGCATTAGGCTAAGCATCAGACTGAACTTCGGTGGGAGCAGGGTTTATCCCCAATAACTAATAAATGGGTTATCTTCTATCATAGTATATATTTAAAAGTGTCTGTGATACATCCTTTGAGTTAATGATTATTTTCAAGAGTTGAAAATTTAAGACATGAATTTTCATAATTAACTCATAAACAGCTCCTGACCATAGGATCATTATGAGGATCGTGATCGATCTGGAAGGTTGGTGTACGATCACTTTCTTAGGATAGATGTGTCTTGAGTCTATGGTGTGGAGACATCAGAGCGATAGTACAGGTACTCGTTAGAGAACGAGGGCACTGAGCATGGCCATCTCGAGTAGTCATAAGAAAGTCTACCTTCTTATTGATGACTGACTCGATGCTGCAGTGGTGTGTCTGGTTCTTTGACTTGAGGTGCATCGGCAGTTCTCCTTGAGGGTGTTATAGTTTGACTATACTATAACTTGGTCTCTTAGCCATTCGAAATCCTGAGGTGTATGTTGGCTATAGTATGTTTATTATAGAAATTGGATTGCACCAATAGGGGATTTGTCTACCTCGGTAGATGAGGAGTAGCCCTATGATAATCATGAGATTGAATTCATAAGACCATGGCCATGGCAAAGTGAAGATGATAGAAAGAGTTTTTATTAGGGTTTCATATTGGACTCGAATTGAATGATTAATTCATATGATGGACATTGGGTTTGATGAGTTCGCCTTAACCCTAATCCTATCAAGGCTCAAGATAGAAGAACCCAATCACACAGGTAACTATATCGAGAGGTTTACTTTCAGTTCTGATGGGTTGCCACTATATATTGCTTGATGTCATTGATGGATTTTGGAAGCAATTAGGATGATTTTGATGATCAATCATTCTAATTGTATGAATCAAAAAAGTTTTGGTCCATCAAAAGGTGTTTCGATGATGTTGATGATGGAAATCATGACATATCTCATTACCATATAAAATTGAACCTAACTGGATCACACAAATAAGGGTTTGGGTTTGGATGTCATTAATTGAGCTATGCCAGTTTGAATGATTTGGATTAGATCCAATCAGGTTCAAGGTAATCGCGCTAGCACATGTTTGAGCCTGACTTTCTCTTTCTGAAATCTTTCTGATTCATCCTAAATGAGTCAAATTTGATTTGACTCATTCTTATATTTTGAATGGGTTTATTTCTTATATGACTAGGACAAGTCCAGATCAGATTAACTATAGAAATTAAATCCATTTGTAGTCAAATTGGACTAGGATCAAAAGTTGACCTATTTGAGAGAATTGAAGGCCACCTAATCAGATAGTTCTAAAATATTTTTAGAAATTATTTTGATCTAATTTTTGGATATGTGATAGATCATGAGTTATGCATTAGGTTTACCAAATTTTGTAATTTTTGGAGGTGTCTAGACTACGTTATGATAGAGTTTGATTTGGATCAAACTCTAGAGGAAAAGTCCTAGGCGCGGTGGACTCTTCCTTATCTACACATGTCGACACCTTTTTGAATCATTTTTAATGAAAAAAATAGATGAGATCTGGTGGTTTTTCATGGAGAATAAGTTCAAGAGTCCTAATGATAAAATAAATTAGTTATTTTGATCAAAAGAAACTCTAAGTAGGCGTTGCACATAAAAGCATTTCTCAAGTTAAAGTGCATTCAAGGCAAGAAATAATTTTTCATGTCTAAAGTCTGCCATCCCTAACATCCCACACTCTCTCTATCCTCTCTCTTCTTCTCTTCTACAAGCCTAAAAAGTTAGGCATAAATCTGAGAAGAAGGTCCATGGTTTTTGGCACAGTATTCAGGATCTACGTGATGGTGTTCGTGTGATGGATGGGCTACCTTCAAAAATAATTTTGAAGATTCTTCAGATCATATCCAGATCTAATTTTTGGAAAAAAGATTCATGAGGAGAAAACGTTCAGATCTTGCTTGAGTGGATATCGATAGAGGCCAGGCACATGCATAGCTCCTTTCAGAACCTTAGGAATCAACAAGATCATTGCAGGATAATTAGATTACCCAATCAAGTACTTTAAATTAAATCTGATTTAATTTTAATTTTTTAATTTTTAATATCAAATCATCATGATTAGATTTGAGAACTCTTAGATCTAATTAGATCATTTAAGAATTTTTAAAAAAAACTCTCTTAGATCTGATCAGATCTGCATGATCCTACGATGGAAAATAATATTTTTTCTTCAAGAAGAACCTCATCCTGACATGAACGAAGACCTTCGATTATTTATGATAGGAGGGGAGAGGCCCTTTCAATGGCCCTTTTATGTCCTAATAACTTTGTTAGGGATAGGAGGATGATCTCATCCTAACAAATATAAAGGTCAGCCCTATCAGGAATAGGAGGAGGAACTCATCTTGATAGGGAGACACTGGGAGAGGCCCTTTCAACGGCCCTTTCACATCCTAATAACTTCATTGGAAAAAAGAGGAGTGCTTCATCCAAACACAAAAGATGCAAGGGCCCGATTATACAAATCCAAAGAAAAACTTATCCAAGGGTTATCATCTATGGTTAAAGAATATATATGCCGTGGGGAGCTACAACCATTATCAAAGGATAACTTCATAATCACAAAAAAAAAAAGAACTACAAAAACATACATTTGAGATGAGACAATGATAGTATTTCATTGAAATAAAAGTTCGGTAAATGGAAAGGTCTAAAGGACCAATTTAAAATGAAGAGAGAGAAGAGAAAAAAAAAGAGGAGAAAAAGATGCCGAAGTACTATTCAGAGTCAGACTTCAGACTGCCAGCACCAGCCAATATAAGGGACAACTTCAAGTCTTTAATCTTCTCTTCAAGCTCCCACCAAGCCATCAGGCTTTCACTCAAAAACTTCTTATACCTCTGGAAGTTATCCTCAACTTTCCTTAGCTTCTTTCTTAACATAGTCGACTCGGCCTCCGCATCCTTCATAGCATCCTATTGATAGACCATCTACATTTTCAACTTCTGTACTTTCATTTGGCTATTTTCATACAGAGTAGATAAGCTCTCCAAAGAGCTCTAAGACAGAACCCCAACCGAGTCCCTACTCGAGCTAGCTCGGGTCCCTTTAGACAATTGTCACCAAAGTCGAGCGATCTCATCATTAGCTCTTCGAAGCTTTCCTTTGAGGTTAGCAACTTGGTCACACCAATCGCATCTGTATTCATTATGAGAGTCCTTAGCTATCTATAATTGATTTTGGTGTTTGGAGAACTTCTTTGTCTAGTCCCAGCCATATTCCTCCCAATTGGTGGACCATGCTGAGCTTCCTTCAAGTAATCGAATCCTTTCTTGCACAACCTTCAACTCAACTTCTAGAGAGCTTGCCTTGGCCATTAGAGTCCACATCTTGTCACTATCGAGATTCGTTATCCATTCCAACTCCTCCATTAGATGGCTCTTCTTATTGATATAATCCATAGCATCCTTTTTATGTACTTGTCAAAGGCGAGTGACTTCAACTATAGCTTCTAAATAATGCTTCTTCAACTTCTAAAGCTTGTCCTTTACTTTCTTCAGTTTTCTCTTAGTTTGATGAACCTCCCTCTTAAGGTTCTTAATGATAGATTGTCAAGAAAGGCCTTAGGGTAGTGGGATAGCATCGGTAGGGGGAGACGAAGCATGATTATCTTCACTAGTGGGACTCTAAGAAACATGCACACCACATTATAAACTTAAAGTAAATTTATTTTCATTAATTAAAATATTTCTCGAATATAGGAGAAGAGATAAATAAAAAGAAAAAATATAAATTGGGAGGTCTCAAACTGCTAGGAGAGCAGCTAAGGAGTTCGATGCAGCATCAGTCAGCCCTGGCTCTTCAGTGGCAAGCTCGGCAGGGGGAAGATCGATTGTGGCAATAGATGGTTCTGCTTCTTCATCAAGAGCCCCTTTAATAAGGAAGCCAAGGTCGAGCTTGAGGAACTTGCAAGCTATCCTATCCTCGCAAAGCTCGAACCTCTTGATGAAGGTCTTCTGACTGAACTTGATATTCAGGTCCCTCATCTTAGAAGAGACCTTGAATTTCTCTAATGCCTGGACCTTCACCTCCGAGATCTATCTTAAAACTTGCTCCTTCAATTCGGCGATCTAAGCTTCAACATTCTTCCTCCTCTCTTCTTCTAATGCTAAGATGACCTTCAGTTCTGTTGATGTTTGCTCTTCCTTTTTGAGCACCTCTTGAAGAACTTTGATCTTGGCAGCCTTCTTCTTCATGAGACGATCGACCCCGATGGCTTTCTCTTTCTGGAGGTGGCTTACTTCGGCATGATGATCTTCTTGAGCCTTCAATGCTTCCGACCTCAAGCAATTCACCATTTTGATGTGAGCGAGCAATTGATGATCCAACTGCAAAAAGTAAATAGAGTTAGGCATATATATACATATAAAAAAAAGAAGAGAAAAAAGGGATAAGGTAATTACCTCAAGGAAGGCCCCGAGGGAATCTCAAGTGCACAGCTCATAATCAAAGTCAGTGATCTTGTTTAATGGATTTGGTGTATAGGGTGAAAGCATGGATTTCAAAGCAAAAACATGAAATTAAATAAATCAAACCCAAATCCTAGGACCACTTTTTTAGCAATTAAATCATATAATATGCATTTGTAATATAAAAGAAAGTATTAGAACATACCTCTTATCGCTAAACCCTAAATTGACCCTTATCGTCGGTAGTAGTTCGTTAGGGGTTCCACCAGGTGCCCACGTGTTCACCCTTCAATGTTGATCCACATAGAGACTTGACCAAGATACCAGCACCTCTGATTTATATAATTAAAATTCTTATAATAAGAACTTTAATTAAATGGGCAAGACCTTCTTAAGCCTTTATGTCACCTTCCTTGCCTTTCCTTATCTATCTTTCTTTTTCGTTTGTCTTCTTAATTTTCCTTCCTAATCTCTTAGTCTTAAGATGACTTCTTGTCCATATAATGACAAGATCTAGACAAGAGAAAGGAAGAATGAAAATTGGATAAAAAGAAACTCTTGTAAGAAAGAAAAGATAATGTTCACTTTCCCGAACTCTTGGTGTGCACCCCTATTTATAATGTACGTAGGGGTTCCAACAAAAAATCTCACACCCTTTCCTCATCAAAATCTCATACCCCATCAGCCAATCTCACACCTCATCAATAAAAAATGAGATATAGACTTAGTCCAAGAGGTGCCTTAAAGTAGAAGGACTCTTGGATTAATTCTACATAAGTTTTTACGAAGAGTCGCAATAATTCATCTTTGGCGCCACCCTTTTCATCCATTAGATCATGAAACAAGGCCATCCAATGGCTCTAAAAAGAAACACCCAATTAGCAAGAAGGCATGGAGATAAACATTGAATAGTCAAAATCCCAAGAGACTTTGACTTAGTCTAAGAGACGTCAAGGAGGAGTAGGCGGCATGAAGTCTCGGGCGACAAAACATCCTGGGTGAAAAAATTAAAAGAAAAAAGAAGTATTTCATCTATAGAAGGACTCTTCTATGCCCCATATCAGATGTCCATGCTAATTAAAAAATATTTACATGACATAACATATGGAAAAAGTCAAAGAAGGTAGGCGCCATCTTATTCCATGCGCCAAAGAGTCCTTTGCGCATGAAAGACTTTCCACGCGCAAGAGAGAGACTCTCTAGAATGTGGGATGTAGGTATATGGTGTCCAATCTGAAGCCCAATCAATCTAGATTAATTCAACTTATGACCAAATCCTATTTGGCTCAAATCAGATCTAAATTAGCCCAAATCGGAAGTCAATTCGAATTCAATTCAAATCCAGGTGCTAGGGTTTGCTATAAGTTCTAGAATATTCATCTTGCAAACATGGTCTAATCTAATAAGACCCTTAATCAATTCTCTTTGTGTGTGACCCATTGAGTTCTATATCTAACTAGCAGTGAGTCAGGGTGTGATTTGACCTAATCTGGTTAGAACTCAACCAAACCGATTTAGGTCAAAACTAGCCAACCCAATTTGACTTAATTTAGAACACTTTCTAATTTAATGATCAAATTAAAATTTTAATTTGATCAAACCCACAAGACATGATTGACGTCTAGCAATATATCATGACTACCTGGAAGATGTGAAATTTTGATGAAAATACTAAAAATATCCTTCAGTGAAAATTACCATGCAACTAGATCCTTCGATCTTCCTGCATCCTAAATATGACTCTGGATATGAAAATATGTCAATCCCAATATCATATTCATTTCTCTTTCAATCTTATGATAATGATTCATTTAATGAAACATTAGGAACCATTTCTAATTTTCATCATGCTTTGATCAAAGTCTTCCTGAATCATTATTTGTTTGAAGTAGGTAGGATGCTATTTCCTCTTACCAGGAGTGATCAATTCCTTGTTAACCTACTCACAATCTTCATATATATAATCTACCATATCCAGATCATCCCATACATAACTAAGTCATGAATGAGTATGAACCAAAATATGGATTTATATATATATAAGATTCTATGGTAGTTTCAAGTCAAAGGATTACATGCACAAATTCCACTATGAGAACCATCTATTGACATGTAGATAAGACTCCATTAGATATTCTCAATTTGGATCAATTCAGTGAACTCATTCTCTAATGAGCACCCACATTCTTGTATTAGTGTCATACACAAGTTATTGTGAGATCAATTATCCTCTTAATCGAGCATACAAAGAATGTGCTAGTCTTACCAAAAAACATTGATTCCTAACTCAATATCCCATCGACTAGAAATATTTAAATTAGGGTTTTAAGATTTTAGATCTTACTATTATGATCTAATCATAATCCTAAAACTATAGCCCTAATTTATAGAGTTCATCATAATCTTAAATAAATAATAAGACACTGCATATGATGAAACAAATATCTTTATTTATTAAAAAAATATCATTACATGAGTCTGGAAGATAAAGAACATCCCAAAAATAAATTGGCTTGAGGGCATATTCCTTTCATTGTCTACCACCTTGGGTAGGGCAAATTTATCGACCAAATCCCTGATGATGTCCCTGTTATAGAAGAGATTTTCTTTTCAGTCTTCATCGCCATTATCGGACTTACTGGGACAAGCTTTATGCTAAACTTTTATAGTAACCGACTTCTATTTATTCTTTTTTCTTTCTTTTCTCCTCCTGTAGGAAGCTCCAGAACTTGAACTTTGGTAGGATGGCCTGAGGATGTAGGGGGCACTACGGCCCCATCAGTAGCACCCATCTTGGCAACCAGAACAACCTCGATGCCATCAGAAACCTCGGGAGTGATAGTGGCATTGGTAGGAGCTACAAAGGTTGGGATATCAATCCTTGCCTTCTTTGAAACCTCGTTGGGAGCCTTCCTTTTTCTCTTGTATGCTTAAAGCCCCCTAGCAAGCATTTTAGTTGCCTGAGCATCCATCTCTGCAATAAAGAAGGGGGCACAATCAAAAAAAAAAAGAAAGAAGAAGAAGAAGAAGAAGAATTTTTGTGAAGTGCGGAGATATACCAGCGAGATTGATAGGTCTTAGGCCCATATTGAACAAAGTTTGATCCTTTAGAAGTTTGGATAGGAGAGGGGCCCAGTAGTTTCTGAGTTTATTGGTGGAATCAAGATCATCCCCCTCTAGACTAGGTGCTCATCGAACTGATTCTCTAAAAAAATCCTAGGAAGGAAGCCCTAACTCTAAAGTTGGGCAAGACACAAAGAATAACCTCTCCTTCCAATTATGGATTAAAGAAGGAGCACCTTTCAACAACCCTTTTTCGTCGAACTGGGGTAGGAAGTATCATTAGTTTTTCACAGAAGGGTAACACTTAAGTAGTTCTAGAGTAGGAAAATGGTTAGACGAATTTTAGCAGAGAGACAAAAGAAGATGAACCCGATAATAAATCTAAAGGACTTTGGTACTACAGGAGCAAAGAAGATGTTCAAGAAATGGAAAAGAGCAACTTCAAAAGGGAGAGAGGAAGTCTCAATCTAGCATGAAAAGCTTCTAAGTACAAACAAAAGCATCCTGGAGGAGGAAAACAAGCCCCGTCACTTGGTCCAGGGAGTTTCAGTTCATACTCAGGAGGGATTCCATATCAAATCCTGATCAAAGAAAGGTTGTTCGAGGATGAGGAACATGGAATTGTTCCATGTATGACGTTTGATCATGGTACATCCCTAAGTTCGATCTTTTCTTTGGAATTAGGATTCCAAAAGGACGGACCAGATGAACTCCTGAAATCAGACGACCACGAAGTTTTGAAAGACATTTAAATCAAAGAAACTTAGAAATACCTCGAAAAGTGATGAGAAAAAAATTTCAAAATCCTAGGGGAAGAATAGTGAAACTCGTATAGAAGACTTAAAAGTTGAAAAATAAAAGAAAAGAAGAGAGAGCGACTGAGGACTAACCTAGAATGGTAAGAAGATGACCGAAAAGATGAGATGCAGCCGAGAGAGACTCTAACAGCCTAAAGGGTTGCAAATGAGAGGAAATAAGGAGAGATGGTCCAGAGAGCAGGAATCAGTAGGTGATGGCTGAAGAATCGATGAAAAGGATCGAACACTCTGAGATGGAGAAGAATGAAGGAGGGAGGAGAAAGGGAAAATGTTGATGCAGATGGAAAGTCGAAAGGAAAAAGAATGATTTAAATAGAAGGATGAAACTAGAGAATGTTGTGATTACAGGACCTCTTTAGTCGACCCCAACCTACCACATGTCCCACTCACTCCTGGCGCTTGACGAAATAATAATTGCATCATACATGAAGCTCCATGCTAGATGAGTCTTCGAGAGAATTTATCCTTTTAGGTCATTCGGCATTAAACTTCGGCAGCAATTCAAAAAAGCCAAAATGTTTCGTTATCCAAGAGCGGGAAGCTAGTAAAGGACTTTGGCTGTCGTGATTTTTTTGTACTTTCTTCATTCAAAATTGAAACTCGAGAGTAGGAGGATAAGTGTTGGGGGTAAAATGACCCCCGCCAAAGTCCTAAGCCATCGACCCCCATTCTGAAGGAATTCACCGACCATCCCAATAACAAATCCATATCGTTGAACTTATCAAAGGCATATTGAAGCCCGACCAGATGATCTTGAACAGTAAAGAAAAACTATTATTTAATTAACCTTGCTTCTTAACTTAGAATGAATGATAGGACCAAAATTCAACCCTACCGACCTTGATTGGTAATGAGTTTTGAAGTCAATTGAAGTCCCATATTGTAGACAATGTGCTCCTTTTAGCCGAACTCCTCCGGCATGATCCTTCCAAGCGAACTCCTTTCAGATGAATTCCTCTAGTCAAACTCCTTTTGGATGAACTCCTCTAGTCGTGCTCCTTCCGGTAGCTCATCTTCTAGGTGGACTCCTTCTGGACTCACTCCTTTTAGTCATGCTTCCTTCAATCGAGGTCCTTCCATTCGAATACCTTTCAGGATGAGCTTCTCCTAGCCAATTGCGGACCTACTTAGTCTATGTTACGTCTGTCAGTTGGAACCATCCAAAAGAATCGCATCAAATCATTGATTCATGACAACTATTCCATGAAGGATGGAGCACAGTATTTTAGATCTCAATTTTGGAGGCACTTACCTGCACATGATTTAGAAGGCTTTTGAACTTCTTAAAACCACTAGACATTGCCCTAACAGACCTCGACTAATTACAAGTTCACTGCATATGCTGAAGTCTTCAACCTATGTTTGAACTCTAACAAATGGATTTCAACCACCTATAAGTCACGATACACGACAACTCATGCTTTATAACAAACTCCACGTGGCCTAAGCGGTCCACTACAAGATGGTTATGGCTGTCACTATTAGTTTGTTACATGCTCTGTCAATAAAAAAGATCCTCCAGATATATTTTTCTCTAAGCTCTCTTCTCTCCCATGACTTTGCTTCTCTATTTTCTCAGCACTTCAATCCAATTGGCCAAAAAACTGACTTGAGCATTGGAGGATCCTGCCGGAGCCACCTAACTTCAGTTAGGATTTTGTTTTATAGATTTAGTTGGTAGCCTCATCTTTCCAACTCCAGCTGCCTCCAACATCTTTACAGATTTCTACACCAATAATATTTTTAATTAGATTTATAATTTTTGTTCAAATCATGTCTAGCTAAGCAATTCTCTAGGGTTTGCGATGAAGCTAAACCATGATTACAAGCTCTTTCTTAGGATTTCATCTTGGTTATTAACTTTTTTTTAGAGTTCTTCTTTCTTCAAGCTTCTTGCTAAGAGACTTGATGGACTATCATTGGATTTTAATTTTTTCATAGTTTATGCTTGATTCGGTGCAAGAAAGATAATAGGTAGAAGGCCTATAGTCTTTTTAAATCCTTTTCTTTTATTCCTTATGGAAAACTTTGATGAATTATTGTTGGGTCAGTGCTCCTTCATAGTCTACACTTGGATAATACAAGAGAAGCAATTGAAAGAATAGTTCTTTAATTAGGGTGAATGCTTGTTCATACATCCCAACTTAATCAAGGGATATCATAAGAGAAATCATAGAAAGTTTCTCTAACTCATTAGTTTAAAGGATTCAAAAGCCTTAATTCTTTAAATTATTATTCTCCATAATTAATTTATTGTTTAGTAGTAAGTAACAAATAATCTTTTCTCCTCTTTATTAAAGCTTGCCTGATCAAGGGTTTGAATGAATTCAAATACTAAATTTCTCATGGGATTGATCCATACTCGCTGGATGTACTACTTTGCATACCATGCACCTGTAGTTAATTTTAAGACACATCAAGTTTTTAGCACCATTGTTAGAGAATTGACATGTTTTAAATTTTGTTCTAAATTCTTGTTTTTCATGCTTTTAGTTTAGTTTTAGTTTGATCTTTTTGTAACTTTCTTATCTTGCTTTATAGAAAATTGGTGAGTGTTGGAAACTAGGTACATAATCTAATCTTTTTCTTTTTCTTTAGCATAATAATTTGATCTTAATTCATTATTAGTTTTTAATTAAAACTTGTTTATTCTTATTGGTTATGCATAAATATATTTTAAACTACATTAAGGGCATAAATCTAAACAAGATAAGGTGAAGATTTCATCAACCTTTCTTATTCCACAAATAAGTTTTCTCATTTGCATTTATCCTAATCCTTAAATAAAATCAATTAGACATCAACCCTAGGAACATCCAAGCTCATTAGGATAAGAAAATTCAAGAGTTGGATCGTGTTCAAGTTGATTGGCCTGTCGATGTCTAGGAAAGTGGTTTGTGGGACAACTGGATCCGAAGAAAGATGATTTATAATTAGTTCTATTCATTGACCTAATCAATTTATATGGTGTCTAAGGAATGCAATGTGGGGACTCCCACTAACCCTACACTTACTTGGTCGATTCGGTTAGTCAATTTCAAACTTGAAGTGCTCAAAGACAACCTTGGTAGTTAGGAGCCATCTAGAATTAGGACAACCTAGGATAGATATTTGCTTGATAAGTATTTAAAAAATTTAAAAAAAAACTAATTCTTCTCACTCTTCTCTTTCATCTCTAGATTTAGGACTCCTTAGAATCCATTTCTAGAACTCTTTTCTTATCTATATTCTTCTTTTCTCTTCTTTAAAAAAATAAAGAAAACTACATTTAATTTTGATCTTTTATTAAAATATAAAAATATATTTTTTTTAGAAAAATAAAAAATAAAATGGATTCTCCACTTCCCTCATGGAGAAGGATTTTGGATTGACTAGTTAAAGTTGATTTGATTCCTGTGTCAAGCTTTAAAATCATTAAAATAGAAGAAATCAATCAACCTAAAATCCTTAAAGATTTATGTTACTCAGTTGGATCCATCCAACCTTCTTGCATCAAGTTGCTCCAACCTACTACAAATAACTTCAAAATTAAACCTCAAATGATTAATATGCTCTCAAAGTTCATTGGAATAGAGGATGCATATATATTCATTAGAAAATTTGAAGAGGTTTGTGCAACCAAGAGGCTACAATAACATTCTGAGGATGAGATCAAACTAAGATTAATCAATTTTGCCCTTAAGGATAATGCCAAAAAATGGCTATACTGCTGTTAGATGAGTGCCTTAGAATCCAGATTGGCTAATACTTGAAATACACTTTCTAGAGATATTTTTGTAATTTTAATTTAAAATTAATAAAGGATTATTTTCTTCCATCACATTGTGTATATAGTGCCTGTGATACATCCTTTGAGTTAATGGAATGCTAATACATATTTTCAAGAGTTAAAAATTTAAGATATATATTTTCATAATTAACTCATAAACTACTCCTAACCGTAGGATCATCACGAGGATGATGATTGATACGGAAGATTGGCATATGATCGCTTTCTTAGAAAAGAAAAGTCTTGAGTTTACAGTATAGAGACACCAGAGCAAGAGTATAGATACTCATTAGAGAATGAGGGCACTGAGCATGACCACCTCAAGCAATCATAAGGAAGTCTACCTTCTCGTCAATGACTGAGCTCAATGCTGTAGTTATGTGTTTGGTTCCTAGACCTAAGGTGTATCAGTAGCTCATCTTAAGTGTGTTATAATTTGACTATACCATAACTCAATCTCCTAGCCATTTAGAATCCTGAGGTGTATGTTGGCTATAGCACGTACATTGTAGGAATTGGTTTGCACCAAGATGGGATCTATCAACCTCGATAGAGGAGTAGTAGTCCTATGATGATATGAGATCGAATCCTTAATTCCATGGTTATGTCAGTGTGATATAATAGAAAAGAGTTTTCTATTAAGGTTTCACATCAAACTTAGATCGAATGATTCAATCATATGATAGGATGTTGGATTTGATGAGTTTACCTTAACCCTAATCCTATCGAGGCTAATGATAGAAGAATCCAATCACATAGGTAGCTGCACCAAAACATTTGCATTCAGTTCTGATGGATTGCCATTATATACTGCTAGGTGTCACTGGTAGATTTTAGGAGTAATTAGAATCATCTTGATGAACGATCATTCTAATTGGATGAATCGAAAGAGTTCTGGTCCATCAAATGGTTTTTCTATGATGTCGATGATAGAGATTGTTAGGGATCAACTCCACTCCCATCGAAGTTTAGTCTGATGCTTAGCCTAATGTAACTGGCAATCATGGAAGAGCTTCGATCGAAAATTCTCCCTTCAGCAGCCGAACCCCAGTCAAGCTCCATTCGAACTCCTTTCGAACCACCCAGCGGTTGAACTCCTTCTAGCCTTCTCCTTCAGTCAGACTCCTCCAGCAGTCGAGCTCCTTTCGATCACCTCCAAGAGCCGAACCCCTCTCGAACTCCTCCAGTGGTCAAGCTTCTTCTAGACTTCTCCTTTAGCTGGATTTCTTTAGGAGTCGAACTCCTTCCAAACTTCTCTTTCTATCGGATTCCTCCAGGAGATGAACTCCTTCCATACTTCTCCTTCAGTTGGATTCCATCAGGACCTGAACTTCTTTTGAACTTCTCCTTCAGTCAAATTCCTCCTGGAGTTGAACTCCTTCTGGGCTTCTTCTTCAGTCAGATTCCTCCAGGAGCCGAACCCTTTTCGGACTCCTTCAGTGGTCGAAATCCTTTCGAACTTCTCCTTCAGCTAGATTCCTCCAGGAGCCGAACTTCTTTCGAACTTCTCCTCTAGTCAAATTCTTTCAGAAGCTAAACTCCTTCCGAACTTCTTCTCCAGTCAAATTCATTTAGGAGGCGAACTCCTTTCGGACTTCTCCTTCTGCCGAACTTCTCCACCAGTTGAACTCTTTCTGGACTTCTCCATTAGCTGAAATCCATCTAGATTCCTCCAGTGGATTACTTTCTGATTTCAACTAGCATTTATTCCAGATGATCCTCTCTAGCCGTATTCCCTTTAGGAGTCCGAACTTCTCTAGAATAGATATATGTCAAAGCTCTTCACTAACCAATGCCTACTTCCTTCAAACTTCAAGTATTAAATTTCAACGAACGAACACATCATGATAATGGACACCTCTCTCCATAATAAACTCCACGTGGCCCCGAGTAGCCCACTATCGGATGGTTATAACTATCATTATCAGTCTACTATGGGTGACACCTCTCTCCATAATAAATTCCACATGGCTCCGAGTAGCCCATTATCGAATGATTACGATAGGCTCCGTGTATTAAAAGCCTCTAGATACATTTTTCCTAAGCTATCTTCTCCTTCTCAAAAACTCTGCCAAATTCTTTCTTGAGCACTCCATTTCTATTGTCCAGAAGAGATGACTTGATCGTCGAAGGATCCTACCGGAGCTACGACCACCGACTACGGATGGAACTTTGTTTTGTAGGTCACTGGCGGTGACCTCTTCTTCCTCAGCTCCAGCTCGATCGGGCGTTAACCAGATTCTGCACCAATAGAATTGGCGCTAGAGGAAGGGCCCTCTATTCCTGAGGTACCCTTATTCTTAAAGGAGTGCTCAGTTGATCCTGTGGATCTTCTTCTTCAAGGTTCATCTCCATCTTCTTCCTCAATCCCAAGAAATGCCTCTAAGGAAGGCGACTTCCCAGAGATCTACCGCTTCTGATGCCAGATCTGAGCTAGTTCCATCCATTCCTGCTCCATCATTGGTGCTTCAACCTCCTCCTCCATCGATGGTCATGGTAGATCCATAGCAGTTTAACCTACTGATGCAGTAGGTTTAGGGCCTCACCAAAATGGTGCAGGCCATGCAACAACCTCCGGTGGCAATTCTGCCAGAAAAGCCACCATCGGGATGTCAGGAATCGATCCTAAGGAGGAGCACTTGAGCTAGCATACCCATCACCCCAGAAAGGAGAAACAGAGAGAAAAGGATCCTTGTTTGGATTATGATCTTTCTCTAAAAGAGACCTTCTCCATCTACAGTCATAAGCCTTTCAAAATCTACGATTGGGATGATGTCCTTGATCAAAAACTATGGAAGATGGATCGATGGATTAAGAAACTCTCCCATGTTGCCCCAGCTCACCATGACGACGTTCGCACTGATCCTTCTTTCTCTTCCTGAATTATGCAAGAGCCCATTCCACCAAACTTCAAGCTTTCCTAATTTAAAAGCTATGATAGAACCTCTAATCCGATCAATCACCTGAAGGCCTTTCGGATCATGATGCTGCTCTATGGCACATCAGATGCCATCTTATGCCAAGCTTTCCCATCTGCCTTAAAAGGAGTAATAAGAAACTGATACTCGACATTGAAGCCAGGTACGATCTTCTTCTTCAATCAAATGAGTAATCAGTTTGCAGCTCACTTCATCAACAGCCAACATCCCCATCAAGGTTCAAATTCTCTGATGAATATTAAGCAGAAGAAGGGAGAATCTATCCAGGCTTATGTCACTTAGTTTAATGTTGCTGCATTGGAGGTCCAAAATCTGGACCAATCTATTGCAATGGCCGCACTCAAGGATGGCCTTCAGAAGAATGATTTGTTATTCTCCCTAGAGAAGAAGTACCCTAGAAACTTTGCTGATCTGCTAGCTCGAGCTGAAGGATATGTCCGAATGGAAGAAACCTTCAAATTGAAGGATGAGGAAGCCATAGGAGAGCAGCAGGCGTGCGAGTCTAATAGACCTACCGCTGAGAGAGGGCCGAACAAAGTTCGATCATGCTCACGAACTCCCTAGGAGCACAAGCGAGGTCGAACTCCTCGAGCTCATCATCAAAGAAGCTCCGATAGAAGGGCACAAAAAAGTTCTCCCTCCAGAAGGTTCCACAACTATGCCTCCCTTAATGCTCCTAAAACTCAAGTTCTAATAAAAATTAAGAATCAACTATCAAGACTAAAAAAATTACGATCTCCTCCGAACAACTACAATCAAAGCAAGTACTGTTTGTATCATCATAATGACGATCATGATACCAAGGAATGTTTTCAACTTCGGGACTAAATTGAAGAACTGGTCAAGCAGGGTTGTTTGGACCGATTCCTACAGTATCGGTTCAAGAGGATAGGAGAGCAACTAAGGGCTCTTTTGCAATCGAAGAAGACCTAGGGGGAGGGGTCTCAAAGAAACCAATCTCAGCATGGAAGTATCAATACCATGGTCGAGGGACATCGGCAAGAAAAGATATAAAAGAGCTACATCGCTTTTGCAAATAGGAGAGACCCAGGGGGACGGATCTCAAAGAAACCAATCCCTATGTGGAAGTATCAATAACATGATTGAGGGACATTGGCAAGAAAAGATATAAAGAAGCTACATAGTGTCAAAATTAAAATTTTAAAAACTTGCAATATCGTTGACCACTTTTCAATAGAAAATTCTTATTTCAACATTCCAGTCTTTTATGAACTATAACAGGAAAAGATTAAGCTGCACTTCTTTTAGACTAGATAGAAGGCTTCTGGTATAGGAGATAAGATCTCATTCAACATCGATCGAAGATAAGATCTCCTCCGAGCTTCAACTTCAACGGAAGATAAGATCTCCTTTAACCTCGATTGGAGATAAGATCTCCTCTGAGCTTCAATATCAATAGGAGATAAGATCTCCTTCAACCTTAATCGGAGATCTCCTCCGAGCTTCAACCTCAGTTGGAGATAAGATCTTCCCCGAGCTTTAATGTCAATAGGAGATAAGATCTCCTTTAACCTTGGCCAGAGATAAGATCTTCTTCGAGCTTCAACCTCGATCGAAGATAAGATCTACCCCAAGCTTCAACGTCAACAGAAGATAAGATCTCCTTCAACTTCGGCTGGAGATGAGATCTCCCCCGAGCTTCAACCTCGATCAGAGATAAGATCTCCCCCGAGCTTCAACCTTAGTAGGAGATAAAATCTCTCCCGAGCTTCAACCTCTGCTAGAGATAAGATCTCCCCTAAGCTTCAACTCCAACAGGAGATAAGATCTCCTTCAATCTTGGTTGAAGATAAGATCTCACTCGAGCGTCAACGTCAACAGGAGATAAGATCTCCTTCAACCTCGACTGGAGATAAGATCTCTTCCGAGCTTCAACGTCAACATCAATAGGAGATAAGATCTCCCCCGAGCTTCAACTTTGGTTGGAGATAAGATCTCCCCCAAAGCTTCAACTCCAACAGAAGATAAGATCTCCTTCAACCTCGGTTGGAGATAAGATCTCCCCCAAGGTTCAACGTCAATAGGAGATGAGATCTCTTTCAACCTTGATCGAAGATAAGATCTCCTCCGAGCTCCAATCTCGGCTGGAGATAAGATCTCCCCCGAGCTTCAACCTTAATAGGAGATAAGATCTCCTTCAATCTTGGTTGGAGATAAGATCTTCCTCGAGCTTCAACCTCGATTAGAGATAAGATCTCCCCCAAGCTTCAATTCCAACAGGAGATAAGATCTCCTTCAATCTCGATTAGAGATAAGATCTCCTCTGAGCTTTAATGTCAATCTCAATAGGAGATAAGACTTCAACCTCGACTAGAGATAAGATCTCCCCTGAGCTTCAACGTCAACATCAACAGAAGATAAGATCTCCTTCAACCTCGATAGGAGAAAAGATCTCCCCCAAGCTTCAACTTCAATAGAAGATATGATCTCCTTCAACCTCGATTGGAGATAAGATCTCCCCCAAGCTTCAACCTCAATAGGAGATAAGATCTCCTTCAACCTCGGTCGGAGATAAGATCTCCCTCGAGCTTCAACCTTGGTTGGAGATAAGATCTCTCCCGAGCTTCGACGTCAACCTCAATAGGAGATAAGATCTCATTCAACCTCGATTGGAGATAAGATCTTCCTTGAGCTTCAACATCAACCTTAATCGGAGATAAGACTTCAACTTCAGTTGGAGATAAGATCTCTCCCGAGCTTCAATGTCAACATCAATAGAAGATAAGATCTCCTTCAATCTCGATCAAAGATAAGATCTCTCTTAAGCTTCAAATTCAATAGAAGATAAGATCTCCTTCAGCCTCGACTAGAGATGAGATCTTTTCCGAGCTTCAACGTCAATGAAAGATAAGATCTCCTTCAACCTCGGTTGGAGATAAGATCTCTCCTGAGCTTCAACCTTAGTAGAAGATAAGATCTCTTCCGAGCTTCAATCTCAATGGGTGCAGAGCTCAGAAAAGAACTTCGACAATCGTCTTTTTTTTGTACTCCCTTCCTTCGAATTTCGAACTCGGTAGTGTGGAGACTATTATTAAGGATAAGCCTTACTCCAATCGAAGTGTAGTCTGATGCTTAGCCTAATGTAACTGACAATCATGGAAGAGCTTCGATCTAAAATTCTTCCTTCAGCAGTCGAACCCCAGTCGAGCTCCATCTGAACTCCTTTCGGAGCCCCTAGCGATCAAACTCCTTCCATCCTTCTTCTTCAGTCAAACTCCTCCAGCAGTCGAGCTTCTTTCGAACACCTCCAGGAGTTGAACCCCTCTCAGACTCCTCCAGTGATCGAACTTCTTTCAGACTTCTCCTTCAGCAAAATTTTTTCTAGGAGTCGAACTCCTTCTAGACTTCACCTTCAATCGGATTCCTCCAAGAGCCAAACTCCTTTCGGACTTCTCCTTTAGTTGGATACCACCAGTAGTTGAACTCCTTTTAGACTTCTCCTCCAGTCAAACTCCTCCAGGAGTCGAACTCCTTTCAAGCTTCTCCTTCAGTCAAATTCCTCTAGGAGCCAAATCCCTCCCAGACTCCTCCAATGGTCGAACTCCTTCCGAACTTCTCCTTTATCTAAATTTCTTCAGGAGCCGAACTCCTTTCGAACTTCTCCTTTGGTTGAATTTCTCTAGGAGCTGAAATCCTTTCAAACTTTCCCTCTAGTTAAATTTTTTTAGGAGCCAAACTTCTTCCAAACTTCTTCTTTAGTCAAACTTCTCCACCAGTCAGACTCCTTCTAGACTTCTCCATCAGTCGAACTTCATCCATATTATTCTAATAGATTACTTTCTGATTTCAACTAGCATTTCTCTCGGATGATCCCCTCTAGTCGTATTCTCTTTAGGAGTCTGAACTTCTCTAGAAATGATATATGTCAAAGCTCCTCACCAACCAATGCTTGCTTCATTGAAACTTTGACTATTAAATCTCAACGAATGGACACATCACGATAATGGACACCTCTCTTCATAATAAACTCCACGTGGCCTCGAGCGGCCTACTACCGAAAGGTTACGATTGTCATTATCAGTCTACTATGGACGATACCTCTCTCCGTAATAAATTTCATGTGGCCACGAGCGGCCTATTATCGGATGGTTATGATAGGCTTCATCTATAAAAAGGGATCCTCCAGATAGATTTTCTCTAAGCTCTCTTCTCTTTCCCAAAAACTCTGCTGAATTCTTTTCTGAGCACTCCATTTCTTTTGGCTAGAAGAGCTGACTTGATCATCAGAGGGTCCAGCCGGATGAAAAAAATATGCCCTCAAGCCAATTAATTTTTTGGACTGTTCTTTGTCTTCCAAACTCATGTAATGACATTTTTAATAAATAAAGATATTTATTTCATCATATGCAGTGTCTTATTATTTATTTAAGATTATGATGAATCCTAAAAATTAGGGCTATGATTTTAGGATTATGATGAGATCATATCAGTGAGATCTAAAATCTTAAAATCCTAATTTAAATATTTCTAGTTGATGGAACATTGAGATAGGAATCAATGTTTTTCGGTAAGACTAGCACATTCTTTGCATGCTCGATTGAGAGGATGACTGATCTTAC
Source organism: Cocos nucifera (assembly GCA_006176705.1). Lineage (NCBI taxonomy): Eukaryota > Viridiplantae > Streptophyta > Magnoliopsida > Arecales > Arecaceae > Cocos > Cocos nucifera. Next base: position 152,799 of record QRFJ01001615.1, read on the forward strand.
AATAACTTGTGTATGACACTAATACAAGAATATGGATGCTCATTAGAGAATGAGTTTACTGAACTGATCCAAATCGAGAATATCTAATGGAGTCTTATCTACATGTCAATAGATGGTTCTCATAGTGGAATTTATGCATGTAATCCTTTGACCTAAAATTATCATAGAATTTTGTATATATAAATCCATATTTTGGTTCATACTCATTCATGACTCAGTTATGTACGGGATGATCTGGATATGGTAGATTATATATATGAAGGTTGTGAGTAGGTTAGCATGGAATCGATCTCTCCTGGTAAGAGGAAATAGCATCCTACCTGCTTTAAATAAATGACGATTTAGGAAGACTTTGATCAAAGCATGATGAAAAATTAGAAATGATTTCTAATATTTCATTAAATGAATCATCATCATAAGATCGAAAGAAAAATGAATATGATATTAGGGTTGACATATTTTCATACCCAGAGTCATATTCAGGATGTAGGGAGATCGAAGGATCTAGTTGCATGGTAATTTTCACTGAAGGGTATTTTTGGTATTTCCATCAAAATTTCACAACTTCTGAAAAGTCATGATATGTTGCTAGACGTCAATCATGTCTTGTGGGTTTGATCATGTTAAAATTTTAATTTGATCATTAAATTAGAAAGTATTCTAAATTAAGTCAAATTGGGTTGGCTAGTTTTGACCTAAATCGGTTTGATTGAGTTCTAACCAGATTAGGTCAAATCACATCCAGACTCACTATTAGTTAGATGTGGAACCCAATGGGTCATACACAAAGAGAGTTGATTAAGGGTCCAATTAGATTAGACCATGTTTGCAAGATGAACATGCTAGCACATGTAGCAAACCCTAGCACCTAGTTTCAAATTGGATTCGAATTGGCTTCCGATTTGGGCTAATTTAGATCCGATTTGAGCCAAATAAGATTTGGTCTTGAATTGGATTAATCTAGACTGATTGGGCTTCAGTTGGGGTGCCACATACCTAAATCCCATGTGCCAGAGAGTCTCTCTCTTGTGCATGGAATGTTTTTCATGCGCAAAGAATTTTTGGCGCATGGAATTAGTTGGCGCCTACCTTCTTTGACTTTTTTCATTTTGTTATGTCACGTAAGTTTTTATATTGACATGGACATCAGATATGGGGCATAGAAGAGTACTTCTACAGATGAAATACTTCATTATTATTTTGAGAAGGGACTCTTTGTCGCCTAGGAATTATTGCCGCCCAACACTCCTTGCCGCCCTCTCATCCTTGACGCCTGTTGGGACTTTGACTATTCAAAGTTCATCTTCATGCCTTCTTGCTGAATGGGTGTCCCTTTAAGGGCAATTAGATGGCCATCTTATCTGATCCAAGCCCTTTAATTTATGGTGCCATTTATTTTTTGCATCACGACTCTTCATAGAAAATCTACGTAGAATTAGTCCGAAGAGTCCTTCTATTTTAAGACACCTCTTGGACTGTCTATGTAATTTTAAATGATGCAAATTTTAGATGCGTGTGAGATATGATGATGGGGTGTGAGATATTGATGAGAAAAGGGCATGAGAAATTTAGTTGGCACCCCTACGTACATTATAAACATGGGTGCGCACCAAGAGTCTTAAGTGGTGTGAAAATTATCTTTCTTTCTTACAAGAGATTCTTTTTGTCCAATTTTCTTTCTTCCTTTCTCTTGTCTAGACATTGACCTTATAGGGACAAGAAGTCATCTTAAGACTAAGAGATTAGGAAGGAAAATTAAGAAGACAAAAGAAAAAGAAAGATAGATAAGGAGAAGCAAGGAAGGTGACAAAAAGGCTAAAGAAGGTCTTGGCCTTTTAATTAAAGTTCTTATTATTAGATCTCTAATTATATAAATCAGAGGTGCTGGTGTCTTGATCAAGTCTCTGTGTTGATCAATGTTGGAGGGTGAACACGTGGTCTCCTGGTGGAAACCCTGACGGACTGCTACCGACTATCTGGATCAATTTAGGGTTTAGCGATAAGAGGTTTGTTCTAATATTTTCTTTTATATTATAAATGCATGTTATATGATTTAATTACTAATGAGGTGGTCCTAGGGTTTGAATTTGGTTTATATGATTTCATATTTTTTGCTTTGAAATCCGTGCTTCCATCCTGTACACCAATCCCATCAGTGGTATCAGAGCAAGCTTTGTTAGGTTAAATCATATAATGCTTTGCTTATAATATAATGACACAAAAAAAAAGTATGATATATTTTTTTTTATGTTTATTTGCATGTTATTTGTGTGATGAGATCATATTTTTTTATTTATCATAACGAGTTTATGATGTATATATTATTCTGTAAAGGTTGCCCTGATATAGTGGAAAGTATTCACTATATAATGATGGTTGTCCTAGAATAATTATACATGTTAATAGATATATATAAATTTTATTATAATTGATGCTATTAGGCATTTAGTTTGATTTAAATCAGAATGTGCATCAACACTTTTTAAAACCCTTTTTAAAAAATTATATTAAGTTGTAGTGTAATTAATCTATAGCTATATCAGTTGGGATGTATAATTGATCAATCGATGTCTAGGATAAATGATTCATGATTGATAAAGAGAACGTGATTTTTTAATTGATTCTGTTGTCTGACCTGGCCAATTTATTGGTGTCTAAGAAAAGCAATAGAACTCCCATTTCTCTCCCACTTACCTGACCGATTCGATTAATTTAATTCTAGATTGAAATGCTTAGTATTATATTCACTACATTAAGGCCTTCCTTCATACTAGGTTCTTATTATGTCAAAAACCATATTAGTTTTGTTGTGTAACCATAAGATCTATCATGGAGAATGATGTAATATTAATCTAGTGCATTGAGATGCTTACAGCATTTTGAATATACTGCTTTGTTGTGTAACCACAAAAGTAGTCATATTTCATTTTGACTGTATAGAAATGAAGGGTTCTTTTTAAACTAAAACATTAAAGTTTGTTGTGCTAACACAAGGCTATTAATGTTTTAGAGGCAAAAGTTTTTTGAGAGTTGCATAAAATGCAATTGGAAAGAGTTTCCTACCTTTGAACTTATAACAGGTTTGTTGTGCAACCACAAGACCTTTTATAAGGAATTAGGATCTTATTCTCACTAAGAAAATAAGAGGGTTATGATTTTTTGATTAAATAGTGGGAGACATAATTAAATTAAAGTCCTAATTTAATTATGTTTGTCATCATGAGTTGTTTGCTTATATATTGTTCTTTATTATGTAGATTAAATGGCTTCTTCACTTTTCATTACATTCAATTTTGGATTCAAATAAATTGACTGGTCAAAATTATGTTGACTCGATTGAGAAACCTAAAAATAGTACTCAATCAAGAAAAACTCTCCTATATTCTTGATGCCCCTGATCCTAAGCCATTAGAAAATGATGCCATAGATGAAGATAAGTCCACATACAAGATGTGGCAAAATGATTCTCTTACTGTCAAATGCATCATACTTGTCTCTATGAATAATGAATTATAGAGGCAGCATGATAGCATGGACACTCAATCCATATTGCTCAATCTAAAAGAGCTTTATGGAGAGCATAGTAGGACTGCTAGAAATGAGATATCTAAGCAATTATTTCATGCAAGAATGATAGAAGGAACATCCATACAAAATCATGTTTTGATGGTAATTAACCTAATCACTCGATTGAGTCTATTAGATTTTGTTATGGATGAAGAGTTAAATCAGAATTTGATCCTGCAATCACTCCCAGAATCATTTTCTTAGTTTGTCGTGAACTATCATTATGAACAAACTGAATTCCTCCTTACCTGAGCTGTTAAATATGCTCAAGACAGCAGAAAGCCATATCAACAATAATAAGGCTCCTCTTCTTCTTGTGGATGGGATCTCCAAGAAGAAGGTAGGCAAAAAGGGTTCAAAGACAAGGTTGAATCTTAAAAATGGTATAAATAAGAAGAAAAAGGGGAAGAAGGTCTCCGAACAGACGACCTATTTTCACTACAGCAAAATAGGTCATTGGAAGAGGAATTCCAAGGCTTACCTTGCAACCATGAAGTCTGGTGCAAATAATGCACCAAAAGGTATGTATGAGATACATACTATATTATCATTAAATTCTTTCATTTCAAATTCTTGGGTATTAGATGCCGACTGTGGTTTTCATTTCTACAAATCTTTATAGGGGCTGTAGAAAATTAAGAGTTTGAAGAAAGGTTACTTCAAGCTCTATGGCACTAGAGGAGAGTCTATCAAAGCAGAAGCTGTAGGGACAAATATATTGAAGTTACGTTATGGGAAGATCTTAGAGCTTACAAATTATTATTATATGCCTAAGATCATTAGAAATATTATATCTATACCCTTGTTATTAAAACAAGGTTATAGTTTTAATGTAATGAGCGAAGGTTGCTCGATCAAATATTCTAATGAAAATATTTGTTTTGGCATATTTAGCAATGGTTTGTTGACTCTATGTTTGGATGACAATATATTTCATATTGATGAAAATAGAAAACGTAAGAGAGATTATATAAATAATACTTTACTTTGGCATTGTCGATTAGGTCATATTAGTGAGGCTAGGATTAACAAGTTATACAAAGAAAAGTTCTTTGATCCTTTTGATTATAAATCATTGGAAACTTGTGAATCATGCTTCATGGGTGAAATGACCAAGATTCCATTTAGTGGACATGGAGAAAGGACAAATGAGTTATTAGGACTTGTACATATGGATGTATGTGATCTTATGACAACTCAAGCCAGAGGAGGATACTCTTGTTTTAAAACATTCACTAATGATTTATCTAGGTTTGGATATGTGTATCTCATGAAACACAAATTAGAAGCCTTTAATAAATTTAAAGAGTATCAAAGTATGGTCGAAAAGCAAACTGGACAATGTATAAAAATCCTTCGATCTGATCGGAGAGGAGAATACTTATCTAGTGAGTTTCTAGACTATCTTAAAGTTATTGAATTCTCTCTAAATGGACACCTCCCTATACACCATAATTAAATGGTGTAGCTGAAAGAAAAAATCGTACCTTATTAGATATGGTATGGTCCATGATGTGTTTCACTGAATTACCTATTTTCTTTTGGGGTCATGCTCTGGAGACTGCAATTTACATCTTGAACAGAGTTCCTTCTAAATTTGTATCTAGTACTCCATATGACATATGGAGAAGTAAAAAATCTAATCTTAAGTATCTTAAGATATGGGGTTGTACAGCTTATGCAAACGAAATTATGGACATAAACTTGATGCTAGATCAGACAGATGTCTATTTATAGGATATCCTAAAAATAGTATAGGATATTTATTCTACCATCCTACTGTACAAAAGGTATTTGTAGGTAGGCATGCCACTTTCATGAAAAAAGAATTTATCCTAGAAAAGGGCAGTGGCACAAATATTGAACTTAGTGAAGTTCAAGAAAAACAAATAGAAATTTCTCATCCATATAATCACATAAAAGAATCAGAATACATAACTCCTATCCGTAAGTCTAAAAGAGTACAAAATATACCTATGAGGTATGATTTCATTATTGAGAACAATGAAGCCTAAGTTATTGAGAAAGACGAACCTCTGATCTATATGGAAGCAGTCAAAAGTAAAGACTCTTACAAATGGCTGGCTGCCATGCAATCCAAAATAGAATCCATGCACACCAACAAACTATGGACTTTCGTGGATAAACCAGAGGATATAAATCTTATTGGATGCAAATGAATTTTTAAGAAAAAGATTGGAGCTGATGGTCAAATTGAAACCTATAAGGCCAGATTGGTGGCTAAGGATTTTAGGCAAAAACAAGGGATTGATTATGATGAAATATTTTCACCTATTGTCATGCTCAAATCTATTCGGATTATGCTTGCTATAGCAGCATACCACGATGATGAAATATGGCAAATGGATATAAAGACTGTCTTCCTTAATGGTTTCCTTGAGGAGGAGGTCTATATGTTACAACTGAGGGATTTGAGTCAAATGAGAGACCAAATTAGGTATGCAAGCTTAAGAGATTCATTTATGGATTAAAGCAAGCATCAAGGAGTTGGAACATCTATTTTGATGAAACAGTAAAAGAGTTTGGTTTTATCAAGAATGTTGATGAACCATGTGCGTACAAGAAAATTAGTGGGAGAACCATAGTCTTCTTGGTTCTGTATGTAGATGACATACTCCTCATTGAGAATGATATCCCAATGTTACAATCAGTCAAATTATGGCTATCAAATAAGTTTTCCATGAATGATTTGGGAGAAGCATCCTGTATACTAGAAATAAAGATCTATAGAGATAGATCAAAGAGGATGCTAGGCTTATCCCAATCAAGGTATATTGACTTAATACTGAAAAGATTCAACATGGATGGGAGTAAAAGAGGTTATTTATCCATGGGTCAAGGCATACATCTCTCTAAAAAGATGTCTCCAAAGACACCTGAAGAGAGAAATAGAACGAGTTCTATTCCTTATGCTTTGGCTGTTGGATCAATAATGTATGCCATGTTATGTACAAGGCCTGATGTTGCTTATGCTTTACGCATTGCAAGTAGATTTCAAGCTGATCTAGAAGAAGATCATTAGAAAGCTGTGAAAAATATTTTTAAGTACTTGAGAAGGACTAAAGATATTTTTCTAGTATATGGTGCTTTTGATCTTAAATTAGAAGCATATTCTGATTCTAATTTTCAATCAGACCTAGATGATAGCAAATTCATTTTTGGGTATGTCTTTACTCTGAACGGTAGAGCAGTAAGTTGGAAGAGTACTAAGCAGCCAACTGTAGCTGACTCAACCACTGAAGCAGAATACATAGCTATAAATGAAGCCGCCAAGGAAGCTGTCTGGATGAAGAAGTTCATCACTGAATTAGTTGTTATTCCTAAAATTGAGAATCCGGTACCACTTTATTGTGATAATACTGGAGCTGTTGCTCAAGCAAAGAAACCAAGGTCTCATTATAAATCCAAACACATTCTGAGATGCTTCCATCTCGTTTGAGAAATTATTGAAAGACAAAATGTAGTCATAGAATGAGTGGACACAAAGAACAACATAGCAGACCCATTCACTAAGGCTTTACCACTGCAACTGTTTGATCACCACCTTGATTGTATGGATTAAAACATAAGGGCAACTGGCTTTAGTCTAAGTGGAAGATTGAAAGAAATATGCCCTCAAGCCAATTAATTTTTTGGGTTGTCTTTATCTCCCAAACTCATGTAATGACATTTTTAATAAATAAAGGCATTTATTTCATCATATGTAGTGTCTTATTATTTATTTAAGATTATGATGAATCTTATAAATTAGGGCTATAGTTTTAGGATTACGATGAGATCATACCAGTGAGACCTAAAATCTTAAAATCCTAATTTAAATATTCCTAGTCGATGGGACATTGAGTTAGGGATCAATGTTTTCCAGTAAGACTAGCACATTCTTTGTATTCTCGACTGAGAGGATGATTGATCTCACAATAACTTATGTATGACACTAATACAAGAATGTGGGTGCTCATTAGAGAATGAGTTTACTGAACTGATCCAAATCGAGAATATCTAATGGAGTCTTATCTACATGTCAATAGATGGTTCTCATAGTAAAATTTGTGCATGTAATCCTTTGACCTGAAACTATCATAGAATTTTATATATATAAATCCATATTTTGGTTCATACTCATTCATGACTCAGTTATGTATGAGATGATCTGGATATTGTAGATTATATATATGAAGATTGTGAGTAGGTTAACATGGAATCGATCTCTCCTGGTAAGAGGAAATAGCATCCTACCTACTTCAAACAAATGATGATTCAGGAAGACTTTGATCAAAGCATGATGAAAAATTAGAAATGGTTTCTAATATTTTATTAAATGAATCATCATCATAAGATTGAAATAGAAATGAATATGATATTGGGGTTGACATATTTTCATACCCAGAGTCATATTCAGGATGTAGGAAGATCGAAGGATCTAGTTGCATGGTAATTTTCACTGAAGGGTAGTTTTGGTATTTTCATCAAAATTTCACGTCTTCTGGGAAGTCATGATACATTGCTAGATGTCAATCATGTCTTGTGGGTTTCATCAAGTTAAAATTTTAATTTGATCATTAAAATAGAAAGTATTCTAAATTAAGTCAAATTGGGTTAGCTAGTTTTGACCTAAATCGGTTTGGTTGAGTTCTAACCAGATTAGGTCAAATCTCACCCTGACTCACTGCTGGTTTGATGTGGAACCCAATGGGTCACACACAAAGAGAGTTGATTAAGGGTCTAATTGGATTAGACCATGTTTGCAAGATGAACATGCTAGTACATGTAGCAAACCCTAGCACCTAGTTTCGAATTGGATTCGAATCGGCTTCCAATTTGGACTAATTTAGATCCGATTTGAGCCAAATAAGATTTGATCTTGAATTGGATTAACCTAGACTGATTGAGCTTCAGTTGGAGCATCAAATACCTAAATCCCACATGTCAGAGAGTCTCTCTTGCGCATGGGAAGTTTTTCATATGCAAAGAATTTTTGGCGCATGGAATTAGTTGGCGCCTACCTTCTTTGACCTTTTCCATTTTGTTATGTCACATAAATTTTTATATTGGAATGGACATCAGATATGGACATCAGATATGGAGCATAGATATGGGGCGTAGAAATACTTCATTATCGTTTTGAGAAGGGACTCTTTGTCGCCTAGGAATTCTTGCCGCCCAAGACTCCTTGCCGTCCTCTCATCCTTAACGCCTCTTGGGACTTTGACTATTCAAAGTTCATCTCCACGCCTTCTTGCTGAATGGGTGTCCTATTAAGGGCCATTAGATGGCCATCTTATCTGATCCAAGCCCTTTAATTTATGGCGCCATTTATTTTTTGCATCGCAACTCGTCGTAGAAAATCTATGTAGAATTAGTCCAAGGAGTCCTATTTTAAGGCACCTCTTGGACTAAGTCTACATAATTTTAAATGGTGTGAATTTTAGATGGCTGTGATATATGATGATAGGGCATGAGATATTGATGAGGAAAGGGCGTGAGAAATTTAGTTGGCACCCCTACGTACATTATAAATAGGGGTGCGCACCATGAGTCTGAAGTGGAGTGAAAATTATCTTTCTTTCTTACAAGAGTTTTTTTTTGTCTAATTTTCTTTCTTTCTTTCTCTTGTCTAGACCTTATCCTTATAAGGACAAGAAGTCATCTTAAGACTAAGAGATTAGGAAGAAAAATTAAGAAGACAAAAAAAAAAGAAATATAGATAAGGAGAGGCAAGGAAGGTGACATAAAGGCTAAAGAAGGTCTTGCCTTTTAATTAAAGTTCTTATTATTAGAACTCTAATTATATAAATTAGAGGTGCTGGTGTCTTGATCAAGTCTCTGTGTGGATCAACATTGGAGGGTGAACACGTAAGCACCTGGTGGAATCCCTGACGGACTGCTACCGGCGATCAAGGTCAATTTAGGGTTTAGCGATAATAGGTATGTTCTAATACTTTCTTTTATATTATAAATGCATGTTATATTATTTAATTGCTAATGAGGTGGTCCTAGGGTTTGGGTTTGGTTTATATGATTTCATGTTTATTACTTTGAAATCCGTGCTTTCATCCTGTACACCAATCCCACCACCGGAGCCACCACCATCGACTCCGAATGGGACTTTGTTTTGCAAGTCACCGATGGTGACCTCTTCTTCCTCAGCTCCAGCTTGATCTAGCATCAACCAAATTCTATGCCAACAGATCATGATATGTCTTATTTCCATATGAAACTGAACCTAATTGAGTCACACAAACAAAGATTTGGATCTAGATGTCGTCAGTTGAGCTAACCCAGTTTAATTGATTTGTATTAGATACAATCAGGTTCAAAAAAATTATGCTAGCACATTATTGAGCCTGACTTTCTTCTTCCATAATCTTTTTGATTTATCTCTACTGAGTCAAATTAGATTTGGCTCATCCAAAAATCCTATATGGGTTTGTCCTAAAGGAAATATCCTATTTTTTGCTTCAGTATTGTTCAGATTTGATTGGATCTGAAGAGATATTTTTTAAAAAAAAATTAAAAATCCTAATCAGATATGAGATATCTTAAATTTGATCCTATAGATCTGATATTAAAACTAAAATTAAAATTAAATCTTATTTAATTTTCTTACCTTGGTTGGGTAAATAGCTTTTACCCTGCCAATGATCTATTGTCACCTGGGATTCTGGATGTAGCCACACAATTGCCTAGCCTCTACTGGAGTCCACTCAAGCAAGATCTAGATGCCCTCTTCTTGTGGATCTAATCTCAAAAGATTAGATCTGGATCTAATTTGTGAAGCCTTCAAACAAACTTTGAAGGCAATATCCTATCTCTTGATCTAGATCATCCTGTCTTATTTTATCTTCAGCTTTTCTCAACTTTTGATGGCTAAAACCTCACCAACTCTGGTGTGGACGTGGAGAAGAGAGGGAGGAGCTCTAGATGGGGTGTGGAGGAGGTTTATGATGGCAGCATATGGGCGTGGTGATTAAAGGATTAAAATCCTAGGGTGTAGGGTCTTTAAATAGACTCCTATGCCACCTTAGAGTCCCATTTCATCAAGCAATCAAATTGCTTGATAACATAAGAATTTAGAGCTGATAGCCCACATTCCCAACCTGATTTCTATCAGTTTTAGTGGACCAAAAACATCTCCAAAGGTGGTGGCATGAAGGGATAAGGAAGAGTCCAGGGCGCCTAGGACTCTTCGCTCAAGAGTTTGATCCAAATCAAACTCTATCTTAACACAATCTAGGCGACTCCAAAAATCATCAAATTTGACACAACCAAAGTATGACTCGAGCCCTATCACATATCCAAAAATTAGAGGAAAACATTTCCTAAAAAATTTTCTAGAAGGCTCTGATCCTTTGACCCTTAATTATCTCAATTGGGTCAACTATTAACCCTAGTCCAATTGCATTTCAAAATGGATTTATTTCTAGAATTTATCTAACTTGGATAAATTCTAGCTAGATGAAAATAAACCCATTTACAATCTAGGCATTAGTCAAATCAAATTTGACTCAATAGAGATTGATCAAAAAAACTACAAAAGGAGAATGTTAGGCTCAATCGTGTGCTAGCATGATTTTCTTAAACCTGATTGGATCAAATCCAAATCAATCGAACTAAGTAAGCCCAATTGATCATATTTAAATCTAAACTCTTATTTGTGTGATCCAGTTAGATTCAGTTCTGTATGGTAATGGAATATGTCGCGATCTCTATCATCGACATCATCAAAATATCTTTCGATGGACCAAAACTTTCTCGATTCACACAATTAGAATGATCGATCATTAAGATTATTCTAATTGCTCCCAAAATCCACTAGTGACATCTAACAGTATATGGTGGCATTCTATTAGAACTAAAAATGAATCTCTTGGTGTAGCTACCAATTGGGAATTATGTCCCAAAGTCAATCATCAGCCTGTTGATCGTTGAGCTATTTCGTAATTATAATTGATCTATAAAAATATTTTGACATCTTTTTCATCATATGTTTACATCTTCTAATGAACTTCATTATTGTGATGAAGTCTTTAGGACTATTTAGTTTCGATAAAGAAAGGATTTATCGATTAGTCCTTAAATTTGTTCACGATCAAATGATAGGCTATTAATTAGGATAACAGTGTCCATCGAGCATAGGTCGCTATATGCCATATAAGTTAGTTGTCCTCTTAACCAAAGAGTGTGAAGACACTGATATAATATACAGATGAGATGTATGGGTACATAGTCATTGAATGTGACTAACTCTAGAGCATTATGCTATCGAGAATGTCTTTGATGGGATATAGGTATAAGTATCCCTTAGACCTAAGATCACCTCAGTGACTTGCAAGCAACTCATTATGCTTTGGTACTGGACTAACTAAATTTTTAATTCAGCAATGAAAGGCTTTTGGGCATAGTCAAGTACTTATGAAGTTGAAGTATGATCAAGATGGAATTGACCACTCCAAGAGTTGGAGAAGAATGTATCATTGTATTTTAATATAGTAAAACCTTGGCTAGGGTAATCCATCAAATGTATTTGATATTTTAAAATACAATGTAGACAACCTGATCAGAGTTAATAGTTTAAGTCTGAGGTGTCCTACAAGCATTATGGTCAAGGGGATGAATTATATGGAAACTATATCCATATGGATTCTAAGGATGGTGTTCTACACCTTTGACCTATCCGATCGTCGGATATCATTGATAGATGGTCACTTCGATTGGTATAAAAATTTATTTTTATGCTACTAATTTAGATTCAGACCTATGAGGTCACACATATTAGAGCTTACGATCTGATCAGATGGTTGATAAATAATTAAAAATCATTCTAGGGTTAAATAATCAATACGATCGGTGTTTAACCTAGTGCAAGTATTGCAGGAGGATCGATTAGCAATTGGATTGCTAATTGGCTTAATTTGATTAAGCCAATAGATTGAGATTAAGTTTAATTAAATATGATTTAATTAAATTTTATTTGGGCTTGATTGGATTAAGTTCAATTGATTTATTGGATAAGCGAAGTGCAAGAAAGAACTAGTCCTAGTCTAACTAGGATTCGGATTAACCCAATTTTCTAATTTGATTAGAAAATAAATCAAAATTAAATCTAATTTAATCTAATTTAATTAATTACTTAAATAATTTAGGGCCTTATTTAATTGTGTTTGTTTAATTTTGATTTTATTTGGTTAAAAGATCTTGTTTGACCAAGTTAAAATAGAAGTCCTAGTGTGACTAGGACTCCCTATCACTTGCGCCACTTAATCCTCACACCCCATGCCCTTTTTGTTTTATTTCTTACGTGAAAATTCTTTACTCCCATGTCTTCTCATGCTCTCTTTCTCTCCTCCTTTTCTCATAAGGTAATTTGTTGGAAGACCAAGTCAAAAGATGAGTTAGTTTTGCTTAAGATTCAATAAGATAGAATCCTTGTTGACCAAAACACCTTCCCTTAAGTGCCACCCCCTTTTTTAATTAATTCTTCTCTTATTCTATGAATATAATCTCCTTTTTTGTGTGCCCTCCCTTGTCGGTGCATGCCAATAATTGTGGAGGAGGTGCCCAACCAAGAGTTGGGCGCCCTAACAACTTCCCATGTTTGGATATTCCTAGTCTAGGATTTTGATCTTACTTGGACTCTTCTTTTTCTTTATTTATTGGATAAATTTTATTCTAATTTTTTTATGAAATATAGAGCTTTGAGAGAGATTTGGGATGTGAAAAAATTAGAGGAAGAGGGTCCTTGGGCATGGGGGTTCCATAGGCACCAAACTAGGTATCTAGGTGAGAGAAAAGAGAAGAAAAAGAGGATCTTCTTCTAGGGCTGTTTTATTTTTAATCTCTCCTCCCTTTTTATGAGTTTCTCTGAGAGAGTCTCAAATCAGTAAACTCTTATCTTCCTTCTCATATTTTGGAGAGTCTAGATTTTGAAGAATGGAGCATCGGATTGACCATCAAAGAAGGATCAGCATAGTACTAGCATGCTATGCTGATTTTCTGCATCGAACTTCAGATCAGAGATCGTAGGCTCGTGTGGATGACTCCTAGAGGGTGGATGCATGTGTGGCTCATGACTTCATCCTCAAGTCTTGATCAGCAAGTTAGAACATCTAACTTGCTCAAGTAATAGATCCGATCTATTAACTTCATACCTACATTTGATGTAGTATAGATCTAGATTGATTTGATCAACCTTTTACTTTTTTATTTAATTTTAATTTTTGATTTAATATCTAAGATTTAGGTATTTATATATTTATTTAAATAAATATTTAATTTATTTAAATCTTTCATTGTAAGATCTTGAAAAAGTTTTCAAGATCTACATGTAAAATCCTAGATCTGGTTCCTTCAATTGGTATCAGAGCAAGATTGTTATTACATAATTTTTATGCATATTTAGATTATTTTTTAGATTAAATCTAATTTATAATCTAATTATTAAATCTAAAATTAAAAAAAAATTTAGATCTCACGAACTACCATAAGGTTGTCCTGCTGTAAGGTTTACCCCTTATAGTTAATAGATTATCCTAGTTCGTGATGATCTGACTCTAATCATAAATTTATTAGATTTGATCTAATTTTATTTATAATTTAATAGATTTAAAAAAATTTTAAATCTAAAAATAAAATATTTTAGATTGCACGGACTGTCATAAGGTTGTGCTGCTGTAAGGTTTATCCCTTATAGTGAATAGGTTGTCCTAGTACATGCTGATCTAATATATTGAACACAAAATTTTAAATTAGATCTAAAAAATTTTATGACTTGATTAAAAATATTTTAATCTAATTTTAATCTTTATAAATATATTATATTTGATCTAGGAAGATTTATGATTGATTATTATTGAAAGTGTTTCAATTACATTAACCTATTTAGATTAGATCTAAAGTAGATTCATGTTTATGTTACTTGCATATTGATTATGAATCAAACATGTAACTTGGTTGATAGAACCATATTGTAAAAATATTTTACAAACATGAAAACTATTTTCAAAAAGCCAAACCCCAACCCTCAACCCAAAACTTAATTAAGAAATAAGAAGTTATTTGATTAGGTTCTAGAATTGTAAATTGAAGATCCTATGACACGAATCATAACACATTGGGTTAATGGGTTAGTGGGGATTAGGTCCATTAATTCGGTAAGACCCAAGGTTAGATTAAAGAATGGACTTAATTAGAGAATTGACTAAATCTAATCAACTATTATCTTAGATTAGGTCAAGGATTCTCTAGATCAATTGCAATAGTTGTAGTTGGTCAAGTCCATGTCTTTAAAATGACCCAAGATGGACTTGATTCTTGGCTATGTGGTCTAGCACGAACTATTAGATTGATCTAATTGAAACTAATTAAACCAGTTGGTATCTAAGGTAAACTAGACCAGTGGTTTTTAATTAGCAGCTCGCTTATCTGGCCATTTCTAATGGTGTCTAAGGTAAGCCTGGCAGACCCTTCGACTGATTGAACTTACCTGGCCTCTTGGTGAGATTATGTTTTGATCAGATCGTTTAATTATTTAAGCTGACCCATGTCAGCTAGGTAAATTGGTTTGACTGATTTAGGTGCTCCTAGACCAGCCTATTAATGATCTCCCTTAAGTTGACTTGGTGAAGTTAGTGGGAGAATCATGACAAGTTGGTTAATCTAACCTACTCACTTCTATAAATTAAATTCTTTAAAATTATTAGGTCCCTAAAATAAAATAGTTATATGATAACTGGATCATAGCCTTCCATTAAAGTGGATGATAATGAGTCCATCAGTTGGATAATTATTTGAGGCCCAAAGGCCTGGTGCTTATCGATTGATGGAATTATCATTTATTATATGATCTCTTGGATACATCTTTCTAAATGGTGGTCAGGTGGGCCAACCAAAGTTGGGCCTGATCATTCATTGGTTGGATGGACCAAGTATGATCATGTTAATGGTTGGACCTAACTGGACCCTTTTTTGAGAAGGCCAAAGCCAACTGATCAGGGTCTGGGGCAAAATTTAATTACTAAAATTTATTTAAAGAAATAATTGGTTATGAACCTACCCTTAGATGAACATGGGTGGGCGAACCAATGTTGGGCTCATGTACAGTCTATGTGGATTCTAGTATCTACTAAGAAATTAAGATAATTCCTCAAATTAGAGGTAGAGGCTACCAATTCGAATAAAATAGTAGAAAAAATCTTTTGATTAAAGTCCAAATCTTTAGATTTAATAAATCAATTACTAATTAGATTTTAGTTTTCCTTTGTGCAGACATGGCCACTTTTCTATCGCTTCGATCATTATTGGATAATGATAAGTTGGTGGGACCTAACTTCGGTAGCTGGTATCAAAAGTTAAAGATTATTCGAGAGCATGAATGGATCCTATATGTACTGACGTATCCTACACCTAAGGAGCCAACTGCCAATACATGTGGAACAGTCAGAGATACTTATCAAAAGTGGCTCAATGATAGAACTATGGTGCACTGCATTATGCTGGCTGCAATGAGCGACGAGTTCGATCGTAGGTTTAAGATAGCTCAGCCAAATAAAATATTTCAAGTGTTGGAGGATTCTTTTGGTGCATCCAATGACGTTGACAAGCATAAGACTAGTTACACCATCTTCAATGCCAGAATGCAGGATGGAGCCTCTGTCATTGATCATGTACTATATATGATCGAGCTGATAGAGCGCTTAAATAAACTCGGCTTTTTCTTGCATGAACAACTTGGAAAAGATACAATACTGAACTCGCTGCCAAAGTCCCATCTCCCTTTCCTTACTCATTATAGAATG
The DNA here is from genome assembly GCA_006176705.1 of Cocos nucifera. NCBI lineage: Eukaryota > Viridiplantae > Streptophyta > Magnoliopsida > Arecales > Arecaceae > Cocos > Cocos nucifera. The sequence goes on from QRFJ01001615.1 coordinate 169,181, forward strand.
ACAAAGCCTAAAGTAAACTACCATAGCTTACTATGGTTACTTCATAACTTTGAGAAGGATCACCAGCTCCATAAAGAGTCGGTGAACTTAGTGGGAGGTTTGTCTTTTGGTTTTCAACCCTTTAGAAAAGGGAAGAAGAACAAGAAGAAGAAAACAAAGAAGGTGTAAGTTTAGACTGGGACATAGTGCAGGGCTAGAGCAGGAAGATCAAGCCCGATAAGAGTCAAGCTGAATACTTTTTTTGCAAGAAATAAGGGCACTGAAAGAGGAACTATCCTCAGTACATTGCCTCTCTGGACCTGAATAGGCAGAGAAAGAAGCAAGCTATTGCTAGACAAGGTATTTATATGATAACTCCTTGCAATTTCTCTACTTGTGATATTACTGACTGGGTATTTGATATTGATAGCCCTTACCATATTTGCAATTTGTTGCAGGAGTTGCAGGTCAATTGAAGATTCGAGTAAGGCGAGAGATTCCTAAACATTGGAGATGGAAGACTAGTTCCAATTCTAGCTTTAGAAATTTTGAAACTTGTATTTGAATCCCATACCATTGTTCTTAGTGATTGTCATTTCTATCCTAGTTTCTTTTTAAATATTATTTCTATAGGCCTTTTGGTCATGTACAATTATGAAATTTCAATAAAGAAATGAGTTTGTAATGTCACTGTGAATGGTGTTACTACATTCTATGGATAATTGAACAATGGTGTATATATGTTATCACAACCTATTAATATAGTCTATTCTACTGACAAGCACCCTAGATTAGATAGTGTATCAGATATATACTTATGGCACTATAAGCTAGATCATATAAATAAGAACAGGATAAACATGTTGACTCAAGAGGGAATCCTCAAAGTCAATGATTGTGAATTACTTCTAACCTATGAGTCATGTCTTCTTGGTAAAATGCTCAAATCACCTTTTACTGAAAATGGTGAGAGAGCCAATGAGCTCTTAGCTCTAAGCATCAGACTAGACTTCGGCAGGAGCAGGATTTATCCCCAACAATAGCCTCCCTACTTTCGAGTATGAAATTCGAAGGAAGGGAGTACAAAAAAGATGACTGCCAAAGTTCTTTTTCGGACTCTGCACCCATTGAGACTGAAGCTCGGAGGAGATCTTATCTCCAATCGAGATTGAAGAAGATTTTATCTCCTGTTGAAGTTGAAGCTCGAGGAAGATTTTATCTCCAGTCGAGGTTAAAGGAGATCTTATCTCCTATTGACGTTGAAGCTCGGGGGAGATCTTATCTCCAGCTAAGGTTGAAGAAGATCTTATCTCCTATTAACGTTGAAGCTCGGGAGAGATCTTATCTTCCATCGAGGTTGAAGGAGATGTTATCTTCTGTTGATGTTGAAGCTTGGGGGAGATCTTATCTCCAACCAAGGTTGAAGTAGATACTATCTTCTATTAAAGTTGAAGCTCGAGAGAAATCTTATCTTCAATCGAGATTAAAGGAGATCTTATCTCCTGTTAATATTGAAGCTCGGAGGATATCTTATCTCTAATCGAGGTTGAAGGAGATCTTGTCTCCTGTTGACATTGAAGCTCAAGGGAGATCTTATCTCCAGCTGAGGTTGAAGGATATCTTGTCGGGGCCTCTTCTCTCACCTCGTCTAAAATGAACAAGGCCTTTGACTTTACTCACGTTAGGACGAGGTTCTCCTCCTATTCCTAATGAGCTGTAGGGGCACATTAGGGCTATTATGGGGGCCTCCCCTCTCACCTCATCCAAAATAAATGAGACCTTCGACTTTGCTCATGTTAGGATGAGGTTCTCCTTCTGTTTCTAATTGACTGTAGGGGCACATTAGGGGTTGTCGGGGCCTCTCGGGCCTCCTCACCTCATCTAAAATGAACGAGGCCTTCAACTTTGTGCATATTAGAATAAGGTCTCCTCCAAAATGGACGTAGGGGCATATTAGGGCCATTGTCGGGGCTCTCTCCTCACTCGTCTAAAATGAAATGAGCCTTCGACTTTGCTCATGTTAGGACAAGGTTCTCCTTTTGTTCCTAATGGGCTATCGGAGCACATAAGGAATGTTGTCAAGGCCTCTTCCCTCATCTCGTCTAAAATGAGCGACACCTTCGATTTTGCTCACGTTAGGATGAGGTTGTCCTCCTATTCCTAATGGGCTATAGGGGCACATTAGGGCCATTGTCAGGACCTCTCCCCTCATCTCGTCTAAAATGAACAAGGCCTTTGACTTTGCTCATGTTAGGATGAGGTTCTCCTCCTGTTCCTAGCATGGCCACTTTTGATTGCTTTTTTCCTATCATCACATAGTTTTTGCATCAAGAAATAATAATATTAAAATGGAGGAGTTTTATTGAAGAAAAATTACTGGTAGTGCATTCTTAGATTTTCTAAATTTCAAAGTCATGGAAGCGTTGTTCCTTCGAGCTCCTTCAGGCAATAAGTTTCGGGTCGGACGACCTCTTCTATTTCATACGGGTCTTTCCAATTCTTAGATATGTGTGTCCTAGAAGCTAGAATTGGCTAATAGTTGTTATACACATCTAAGGGCAAAATTATAATTTTGACTATAAATAATAAAATGGGTTATTTTCTATCATAGTGTATATTTGAAAGTATCTGTGATACATCTCTTGAGTTAATGATAATGACAGTTCATATTTTCAAGAGTTAAAAATTTAAGACATTAATTTTCATTATTAACTCATAAAATGTTTTCGACCATAGGATCATCATGAGGATGGTGATTGATTCCGAAGGTTGGTGTATGATTGCTTCTATGGGATAGATAAGTCTTAAGTATATGATGTAGAGACACCAGAGTGAGAGTATAGGTACTCATTAGAGAATGAGGGCACTGAGCATGACCACCTCGAGCAGTCATGAGAAAGTCTACCTTCTCATTAATGACTGGTTTGAAGCTACAGTGGTGTGTCTAATTCTTTGACCTGAGGTGCATCGGTAGTTCACCTTGAGAGTGTTATAGTTTGACTACACCATAACTCATCTTCTAGCCATTTGGAATCCTGAGGTGTATGTTGGCTATAGCATGTTCAGTATAGAAATTGGATTGCACCGATAGGAGATCTATCTACCTCGGTAGATGAGGAGCAGCCCTATGATGGTCATGAGAATCAAGTCTACAAGTCCATGGCCATGGCAAAGTAAAATAATAGAAAGAGATTCTATTAGAATTTTTACATTGTACTTGAATCGAATGATTAATTCATATGACAGAAATTAGGGTTTGACAAGATCACCTTAACCCTAATCCGATCGAAGCTCAAGATAGAGGAACTTAATCACACAGGTGATTATATCGAGAGGTTCATTTTTAGTTCTGATGGGTTGTCACCATATACTGCTAGGTATCACTGGTGAATTTTGGGAGCAATTAGAATGATTTGAATGATCGATCATACTAGTTGTCTGAATCAGAAAAGTTCTGATCCATCGGAAGGTGTTTCAATGATGTCGATGATAGAGATCATGACATATCCCATTACCATATGGAACTAAACCTAACTAGGTCACACAAACAAGAGTTTGGATCTAGATATCATCAATTGAACTAACCCAATTCAATTAATTTGAATAAGATTTAATTAGGTTCAAGGAAATTGTGCTAGCACACGATTGAGCCTAATATTCTCCTTTAACAATTATTAAAAATTTTCTCGACTGAGCTAAATGTGTTTGGGCTCACTCAAAAATCTTTACTTGATCTGACTGGAGCTTGTCCAGGTTAGAAAAGGATTGTGTTAAATTATGAGATAAATTTGAGACAACATCTGCCATTTTCCATCACCTGCTAAATCTTGTCTTTTGACTTTGGTCAAATGTTGACCTTTGACACTTTGACATCTACCCATGTATCATGCACCCATAGGAGAGAGCTTTGACCCTTGTCCCCCTGCTAAATAGTAGAAAGGCAAGGGACACATGCCTAGGGAGGCATGCGGCCAAAGAGGATAAAGATTGAAGTCCCATATGGATGGGACTTCAGTTGCTTCATGGTTTCAAAGTAGGTGGCGCCAAAGACTCATCTTTGACCAATCTTGGTACCACCTAAGGAGGTTTGTGAGGGACTCTAATTTGATTGGATTAGATGTTGTCATTCCATCAATCAGATTTAGATCTGATTGCACAAAGAGTCATGATTAGCCGGGATGATGTGGCACTGCATGGCGTAGTAGGATCTATATAAATCCTATCTATGCCTAGGATTTAGAGCTTCTACCCTTTGCCCATGCTACATAGCCCCTCTCTCTCCTTCTTCATGCCTTCCTCTAATTCTCTCTTTCCTCTCTATGCCCAAAAGGTTTTAGGCTTCAATTTGTTGTGATCCAAGCAAGAGAAAGGCGACAGGAAAGAAAGAAGGCAACACTGCTACAAAATACGACACCCGATCTTCAAAAGCTATTTTGAAGACCTTCAAGATCAAATTCAGATCTAATTTTTAGAAGATAGATTGAGAAGAAGAAGATCTTCAGATCCTATCCAAGTGGATACTAGTAGAGGTCAAGCGCTTGCATGGCTACATCCAGAACCTCAGACAAACATCAGGATCATCATCGGATAACAGGATTACCCATAACAAGGTACAATTAAATTAGATTTAATTTATTTTTATTTTTTATTAGATTGATAAAATTAAATTTGAAAAATCTTAGATCTAATTTCGATTTAAGAAATTTTTTTTTAAAATATTCCTCTTAATCAAATTAGATCTGAACAAATCTGACTCGAAAAATAGGGTTTTTCCTTCACTAAAGAAATTCGAGAGTGGTTCGGCCGCTGGAGGAGTTTGGCTAGAGTTCGACCGCTGGAAGAATTCTCAATCAAAACTCTTTCATGATTACCAGTTATATTAGGCTAAGCATCAGACTGGACTTCAGCAGGAGCAGGATTTATCCCCAACAAGTACATACTGATGTATATGGGCCAATGAGCACATATGCCAGAGGTGGATATGTCTACTTCATCACTTTCATAGATGATCTATCCAGATATAGATATGTCTATTTGATGAAATATAAGTCGGATTCTTTTCAAATATTTAAATGATTCTGAAGTGAAGTAGAAAAATAAACTGGAAAGAGTATTAAAACTCTTCGATCTGATTGAGGAGGAGAATATCTTTCTGATAAGTTTCTCACATATTTAGGAGAGAACGAAATTCTCTTCCAATGGACTCCTCCTGGAATACCACAGTATAATGATGTGTCTGAAAGGAGGAATCAGACTTTGTTAGACATGGTCTGACCCATGATGGGATTTGCCACCTTGTCGATATCCTTCTGGGGATATGCACTCGAATTGGCTTGTTATCTATTAAATAGGATTCCAAGTAAGTCTGTAGTTAAAACCACATATAAGATATGGATAGAGCGTAAACTAGCACTTTCACATCTTAGAGTTTGGGGGTGCCCAGCTTATGTCAAATGGTTAGTTACAGACAAACTTGGATCTAGGTCTGATAAGTGTACATTCATAGGGTATCCAAAGGATACTATTTCTACCATGCTGATGAACAAAAGGTGTTCGTTAGCCTTAGGGCAATCCTTTTAGAAAAGGAATTCCTTGGCGAAGGAACTGTTGCCTCTAAGGTTGAACTTGATGAAGTTCAATAGATAGAAAGTCCGACATAGAATATTGAACCTAAGTCAGATTTGATCAGATCAGATCCAAAGCCTAGTAAACCCACACCACTAAGGCAATCCAGTAGAGTACCGCGCCATCCAGATAGATACTATATATTCTTGATCCAGGATGATGATCCCATCAAACTCAATGAGAATAATGAGGATCCGATCACTTATAAGGATGCGATGCAAAGATCCAACTCTGAGAAATGGTGAGAAGCCATGAGATCCAAAATGGATTCCATGAAGGTCAATGTTGTATGGACATTAGTTGACCCACCTGAAGGGGTTAAATCCATTGGGTGTAAATGGGTCTTCAGAAGAAAGAGGGGCACAAATGAAAAGGTGGAGACCTATAAAGCATGTCTGGTTGTCAAGGGGTATCATCAACGTTATGGTATTGACTATGATGAGACGTTCTCCCCTGTGGCAATGCTCAAGCCCATTTAGATCATGCTTGCCATTGTTGCCCATCTAGACTGTGAGAGCTGGCAAATGGATGTGATGATAGCTTTCCTGAATGAAGAGCTGACCAAAGAGATGTATATGATACAACCTAAAGAGTTCATATCCACAGATGAGTCTAAGATGTGCAAGCTTAAGAGATCCATTTATGGATTGAAGCAGGCATCTCGGAGTTGGAACAAGCATTTTGATAAAGTGATCAAAACATATGGCTTTGTTAAGTATGGAGAAGAACCCTGCATTTACAAATGGGCAAATAGTCCAGCAGTGGTGTTCCTTATTTTGTATATGGATAACATTCTCTTAATCGAGAATGATATCCCCGTACTATAAGGAATAAATATCTGATTGTTATCATAGTTTTTCATGAAGGACTTCGGTGAAGCATCCTACATCTTAGGGATGAAGATATATAGGGATAGATCTAAATGGATGCTTAGTATATCTCAGTCCACGTACATAGAAACTATGTTGAAGAGGTCTAGCATGGAGAATTTCAAAAAGGGCTATCTCTTGATAGGCCAAGAAATTTCTCTCTTTAAGAAGGATTTGAAGGAAAATTCTGATTTTCCAGACCAGGTTCGTTCAGATCTGATCAGATCAAGAGATATATTTCAAAATTTTTTCTCTTTGATCTAGATCAGATCTGGGATGTTTTAAATTTGATTCTTATTATTTTAATATTTAAAATAAAATTAGATAAATTAAATCAAATTTAATTTATCTTGAAGTGGGTAATCCTATTATCCGATGATGATCCTATGAGTAGCAGAAGATTCTGGATCTAGCCATGCAAGTGCCTGACCTCTACTGGCATCCACTTAGGCTGGATCTAGAAATTCTCTTCTTCTCTATCACATCTTCAAAAATTAGATCTGGATCTGATCTGAAGGATCTTCAAAACTCCTTTTGAAGATCAGCAGTTGTCCTTTACAGCAGTACAGCCTTCTAGCTTTCAATCGCCTTTCTCTCGTCTGGATTGCACCAACCAAGGTCCAAAATACTTTTGGACGTGGAGAGGAGAGGGAGAAGGTGGGTCTGGCATGGAGGAGGAGAGGAGAGGTAGCCTTGGGGCATGGAGATCTGTCAAATGCTCTTTCAGTTGGGCGCAGGGTCTTATTTATAGATTAAGCGTGATCCAACTCCTCTTCTTTCCAACCAATCACAACCCTTTGTAAAATCAGATCTAAATCTGATTGGTAGGAATAGAGTCCCCTAGATTCCTTCTTAGAGGGTGCCAAAGACCAGTCAAAGTTGATTCTTAGGAGAACTCTAATCAGAATCCAAAAAGGAGATGGAGTCCCTATCCAACAGGGACTCCTGGGCTCCTCCAGCTTGTGCACATGCCAAGGGTGGCGTGCGCCCTCCTCCATGCTAGGTTCTGATAGGGGGATAGGCCCCCACCAGCTCTCCAATAGGTGCATGACACATGCACAGAAGTCAAAGTATCAATGATCAATGTTTGACCAGTCAAAGGTCAACTTTTGACCAAAGTCAAAGGATGAAAAATGGCAGGTGACCAAAAATGGTAGGTATTATCTTACAAAATAAGACAACCCATTTCTAACTTGGACAAGCTCCAGTCAGACAAAGTAAAGGTCTCTAATTGAGCACAAACTCCTTTGGCTCAGTCAGGACAACTATTTATGATAGTAAAAGAAGAACGTTAGGTTCAATTGAGTGCTAGCACGATTTTCTTGAACCTAATTGAATCTCATTCAGATCAATTGAACTAGATTAGTTCAATTGATGATCACCAAATTCAAACCCTTGTTTGTGTGACCTAGTTAGGTTCAGTTCTGTATGGTAATGGGATATATCATGATCTTTATCATCGACATCATCGAAACTTCTTTCGATGGATCAGAACTCTTCTGATTCGAATAGCTAGATGAATTGATTGTCTAAATCAATCTAATTGCTCCCAAAGTCCATCAGTGACACCTAGCAGTATATGGTGGCAACCCATCAGAGCTGAATACGAACCTCTTGGTGTAGCTACTTGTGTGATTAAGTTCTTTTATCTTGAGCCCCGATCAGATTAGGGTTAAGGTGAACTCGTCAAACCCTAGTCTCTGTCATATAATGTAATCATTCGATTCAAGTCCAATGTGAAAACCTAAATAGAAACTCTTTCTATTATTTCACTCTGCCATGGCCATGGACTTCTGGACTTGATTCTCATGATCATCATAGGGCTGCTCCTCTACCATCGAGGTAGATAGATTCCATCTTGATGCTATCCAATTCCTACAATGAACATGCTATAGCCAACATACACCTCAGGATTCCATATACTAGAAGATCGAGTAATGGTGTAGTCAAACTATAACACCCTCAAGGTGAACTGTCGATGCATCTCAGGTCAAAGAACCAGACACACCACTGCAGCATCGAGTCAGTCATTGATGAGAAGGTAGACTTCCTAATGACTACTCGAGGTGGTCACGCTCAGTGCCCTCGTTCTCTAACGAGTATCTGTACTCTCGCTCTGGTGTCTCCACACCATAGACTCAAGACTCATCTACTAAAGAGAAGCGATTGTATACCAACCTTCTGGATCAATCACCATCCTCATGATGATCTTATGGTCGGGAGCATTTTATGAGTTAATAATATTATTCATGTTTTAAATTTTTAACTCTTGAAAATATGAATTATCATTACCATTAACTTAAAGGATGTATCACAGACACTAAATACACATATGTGATAGAAAATAATCCATTTTATTGATTTTAGTCAAAATTATAATTTTGACCCTAGAAGTGTATTACAAGTGTCAGCCAATTTTGATTTCTAGGGCACATATACCTAACAATCTCCCACTTGTCCTAAAGCCAATTGGCTACAAGTCTAAGTCCCATCTTCTAAGGTGGGCTTCGATCTTCTGCTGGCCCAATGGCTTTGTAAGCTGGTTTGCCACATTGTCTGTGGAGTCAACTCTCTTGACCTCGACGTAACTCTTCTTGAGGTAATCGCGGATGAGGTGGTATCGCCGCTCAATGTGCTTGAATTTCTAGTGAGACCTTGGCTCCTTAGCAAGGGCTATGGCGCCATTATTGTTGCAGTATAGAGGAATGGCATCTGATGGCATTACTCCAATTTCTGCAGCAAACTTTTTATACTAGAATCCTTCCTTCGTAGCCTCTGATGCAGCAATATATTCTACTTCCATGGTGGAATCTGCTATCACAGTTTGCTTGAAACTCTTTCAGCTGACAGCACCACCATTGCACGCAAACAGACTCCTAGATGTTGACTTTAGATCAGCTACATTGGACATAAAATCCGAGTCTATGTATAACTGGACTTGGAGTTCTCCGTTACCAAAGACCAACATCATATCCTTAGTTCTTCTCAAGTACTTAAGGATATATTTCATAGAAGTCTAGTGTTCTTCACCTGGATTTGACTGATATCTGCTTGTGACACTCACAGCATGGGCTATATCAAGTCGTGTGCATAGCATGGCATACATGGAGCTCCCTATTGCAAAAGCATAAGGAATCTTGCTCATGCGTTCTATTTCCTTAGGTGTGCTAGGGCACATCTTCTTGGAAAGATGAATACCATGTCTGAAGGGTATTAATTCCCTCTTAGAGTTTTCCATACTAAACCTCTTTAGTACTTCTTCTATGTACATCTTCTGTGAAAGTCCTAGCATCCTATTCGGTCTATCCCTATAGACCTTAATTCCTAGAATAAAGGATGCTTCACCTAGGTCTTTAATGGAGAATTTCTTGGACAACCATAATTTGACTGTTGTCATTATGGGAATGTCATTCCCAATAAGGAGGATGTCATCCACGTACAATATGAGGAAGACAACAACACTCCCACTGACCTTTTTGAAGACACACGGTTCCTCTTCATTTTTGATGAAACCAAATGTTTTGATCACATCATTGAAATGAGTGTTCCAGCTTCAAGATGCTTGCTTAAGTCCATATATGGACCTTTGCAGCTTGCAAACCTTGTGATCAGTATCACTGGATGTGAAGCCTAGCGGCTGTTCCGTATAGATATCTTCCTCAAGATATCCATTCAAGAACGCCATTTTCACGTCCATTTGCCATATTTCATAATCGAAATAGGCTGCAACAGCAAGCAATGTGTGGATGGATTTAAGCATAGCAACTGGGGAAAAGGTATCCTGATAGTCAATGCCTTTGGGTTGACTATAACCTTTTGCCACTAGTCTAGTCTTGAATGTCTCCACATTCCCATCTGCACCAATCTTTCTCTTGAAGATCAATTTACACCCAATAGGTACTATACCTTCTGGTGGATCTACCAAGGTCCAGACTTGGTTTGAGTGCATCGAGTCAATTTCTGACTGCATTGCCTCTAGCCATTTCTCGGAGTTGATATCTGATGTTGCCTCGTTGTAGGTTTCGGGATCATCACCATGAGCACCATTACCTACGAGGAACATTTTCTCTACTTTCTCTAAAATAATACTTAAGTATCTTTCAGGGGGACGGAAAACTCTTCCGATCTACGAGGTGAAGGAGGTAGTGTTCTTATTGGCTCAACCTGATTTGGTTCCAATTGGTCCTTAGCTCATTGTACTTGTGAGACTTTCTCATCAAGCTTAATCTGCTTTCCAATGCCACTATCTTAAATAAACTATTTTTCAAGAAAGATGGCATGTCGACTCATAATCACATTATGGTCTTCTGGAATGTAGAAATAGTATCCTAATGACTCTTTAGGATATCCTATGAATCGAGCTCTAAAGGACCTAAACTCTAACTTGTCTGCTTGTTGTCTTCTGACATGAGCCGAACAACCCCAAATTCTGAGATGACTCAGACTTGGTTTCTTACCATGCCATATCTCATACGGTGTGGTAGGAACGGTCTTAGAGGGAACCCTATTCAGTAGATGAATAGAAGTTAACAATGAATATCCCCAAAAAAAATCAGGAAGATCTGTGAAGCTCATCATGGATCGGACCATATCCAATAGAGTCCGATTTCTCTGTTCTGAAACCCCGTTGAGTTGAGGTGTTCCTGGTGGAGTCCATTGAGAGACTATGCCATTATCCTTGAGATAGTCTAGGAATTCCCAGCTAAGGTATTCACCTCCTCGATCTGATCAAAGAACCTTAATGGATTTTCTAATTTATTTTTCTATTTCATGTCTGAATTCTTTAAACTTTTCAAAAGCTTCAGACTTGTGTCTCATAAGATACACATACCCATACCTAGACAAATCATCGATAAAGGTAATAAAGTAGACAAAATTGCCTCTGGCCGGCACATCAAATGGGCCGCACACATCAGTATGTACTAGGCAAGAAGATCTGTAGCCCTCTCACCATGTCCTACAAAAGGGAGTTTGGTCATTTTGCCTTGGAGACAAGATTCACAAGTTGGATATGACTTGGAAGTCAATGGACTCAATAGCCCATTTTTCTCCAATTTGTTAATCATATCTTCTGCTATATGACCTAATCTTAGGTGCCATAGATATCTGTCATTTGGACTATCTCTAGGTCGTTTGGCATTCACGTTTTGCTCGATAGTTAGAATAGGTACATCAATATATAGCTGATAAAGACCATTAATAAGAAAACCATTTGTAATTTTATTTCTTTCATAAAGAATGTTACAATGGTCCTTAAAGAAGGTAATCACATAGCCTTCTTATGCTAAGCATTAAACAGAAATCAAATTCCTACTAGCTGCAGGCACATAATAATAGTCTTTCAAAACTAAGTCTAAACTAGATGGTAATCGAAAAGAGTATGTTCCCACCACCACTACAGCAACTCTTGCTCCATTACCGATGCGTAGGATCATGTCTCCACCACTCAGCCTCCTACTATCCTCAAGACCCTGCATGGAAGTGCACAAATGAGCACTAGAACTAGAGTCAAGCACCCAACTGGATGCATAAGAAACCGTAAGGTTAGACTCAATAACGAGCATACCTCCAAAAGGACCTTCCTTCTTGTTCTTCAGGGTGGCCAGGTAAGTAGGACAGTTTTGCTTCTAGTGGCCGTTGCTGTTGCAATGGAAATACTTATCTTTGGCAGTGGCTTTCATCTTCAGCTCTACCTTCTTCTTCTTTGCTCCTTCCACCTTCTACTTTTTCATAGACTTCTTTTTTCTTCCATAAGACTTTCTTTTGGAAGAAGTCCATTCCATATCAAGAACTGAGCCTTTAGAATCTTTCATAGAAAGCTCAGCGGTGATCAGCATATTCATTAATTCGGCCAAAGAATTTTGAAGTTTATGCATGTGGTAATTCATGATGAATTGCCCATATGCATTAGTCAAGGATTGTAGAATAATATCATTCTGCAAATCCAAGTCTAACTTCACACCGAGCTTCTCAAGCTCTTCCATGTCCTTGATCATCATCAGATAGTGATCTTGGACTGACTTCCCATCACGCATCTTAGCCTTAAAAAGTCATTTCGTAACTTGATACTTGGCTGTGCGACTTTGTTCACCAAACATCTCCTGCAGGTGAGCCAATATTTGGCGAGCAGTTTTGATATCTTCATGTTGGCGCTAGAGCTCATCAAACGCCCAACATATAATATCTGGCCTTATTATCTTTGTCTATCCATTTTTTCAGAGATTTTCTCTATTCAGTGGATGGATGAGCTGGTAAGGTGAGAGGGTCCTAATCCAAAACATGGGTTAACTTCTCAAAATCCAAAATGATTTTGTAGTTTCTGAGCCAATCTTTGTAATTGGATCCGATCAGCCTATGTTTGTCCAGGATACGTGCCAATGGGTTGGACGTAGACATTTCCTATAGAGAGTCAAAGATTCTAGTTAGATACTATAATTATGACTTGACCAATTTATTTAGAGATTTTATTTTTAAATAAATTAACTCCCACTATTTTCTCGAATCCCTACACTCCCTCTGTAGAGATGTGAAAATCTCCAAGATTAATGATTTCTAGTGGGTGGTGCGGTCTCACCAACTTACTCATCACCTCATCTAACAGTTATTGGTGATGGGTTAGCCAATGAGTGAACAACTCTTGTTCAATGATTCTCTAATCATAGTGTACCCAAACTTGGTCTCTAATTCATGAATCTCACCGTATCTAGAATATTGATCCACTCCTTAGTTAAGTCAGACCCACTATTTGTACAGACTGGATTCCTAATTGAGTCTCTCACCGTATCCAGAATATTGAGCCCAACTCATCCTCCAGCCCATAGCATCCAATGCCTAATAGATATGGTTGCATCTTTTCGGTGCAACTGAGCCACTGTATCTAGTCGAGAACAATCAACCCCAGAAAGGGCCCGCATATCTACAATGGTGGAAGACCTCGGACTCTTTTATGAGTTAATAATGATTATTCATGTCTTAAATTTTCAACTCTTGAAAATATGAATTATCATTATCATTAACTCAAAGAATATATCACAGACACTAAATACACATATGTGATAGAAAATAACCCATTTTATTGATTTTAGTCAAAATTATAATTTTACCCCTAGAAGTGTATTACAAGTGTCAGCCAATTCTGGCTTCTAGGGCACATATATCTAACAGGATTGTCCGACAACTCCTGAAGAGAGAGAGCGTATGATTAGAATCTCATATGCTTTGACAGTGGGATCTATTATGTATGCTATGACATGTACGAGATCAGATGTGGCACACTCACTAGGAGTGGTGAGTAGATACTAGTCTGATGCTGGACAAAATCACTGAAAGGTGGTTAAAACCATCCTTAAGTATTTGAGAAATACTAAGGACCAATGGTTGGTTTTTGATGAGTCAGATCTAAAGCTTGTGGGGTATATAGACTCCAGCTTTCAATCTGACCATAATGACAGCAATAGTGTATCAGGGTATATCTTTACTTTAAATGATGGAGCTATCTACTAGAAGAGTTCCAAGCAGCATACAATGGCTGACTCTATTTATGAAACAAAGTACATGATAGCATCAGATGCAGCAAAGAAAGCTGTGTGGCTGAGAAAGTCCATCACCGAGCTCGTAGTAGCACCCTCCATTGATGGTCCAGTCCTGCTCTACTACGATAGCACTAGCATATTAGCTCAAGCAAAGGAACCGAAGGAACACCAGTAGACAAAGCACATTCTACACTACTTTCATTTGGTCCATGAAGTCATGGATCATGGTGATGTCGACCTTTAGAAGATCGATGGAAAGAAGAACCTAGCTGACCCCTTCACTAAAGTCCTGGCTATCAAGGAGTTCAACAACCATAAGTCGAAGATGGGTATCAGATATTGTGCCAAGTGGCTTTAGGATAAGTGGGAGATGTTGAGAATTGTGTCTCAAAGCCAATCGTTAGCCTATTGATGGTTGAGCTATTTTGTAATTATAATTGATTTATAAAAATATTTTGGCATCTTTTTCATCATAAGTTTTCATCTTCTAATAAACTCTATTATTGTGATGAAGTCCTGAGGACTATTTAGTTTCGATAAAGAGAGAATTTATCGATTAATCTTTAAATTTGTTCACAACCAAAAGATAGGCTGTTAATTAGGACAACAGCATCTATTGAGCATAGGTCGCTATATGCCATATAGGTCGGTTGTCCTCTAAACCAAGGAGTATGGAGACACTAATATGGCATATAGGTGAGATGTATGGGTACATCATCATTGAACGTGACCAACTCTAGAGCATTCTACTATTGAGAATGTCTCTGATGGGATATAGGTATAAGCATCCCTTAGACCTGAGATCACCTCAGTGACTTGCAAGCAACTCACTATGCCTTTGTATCGGACTAACTGAATTTCTAATTTAGCAACAAAAAGCTTTTGAGCACAGTCAAGTACTTGTGAAGTCGGAGTGTGATCAAGATGGAATTGACCACTCTAAGAGTTGGAGAAGAATGTATCACTATATTTCAATATAGCAAAATCTTGGCTAGGATAATCCATCAGATGGATTTGATATTTTCAAATACAATATGGACAACCTGATCAATATTGATAGTTGAACTCTAAGGTGTCCTACGAGCATTATGGTCAAGGAGATGAATTATATGGAAACTATATCCACATATGTTCTAAGGATGGTGTTTTACACCTTCGACCTATCCGACCGTCGGGTATCATTGCTAGATGGTCACTTTCATTGGCATAAAAATTTATTTTCATGCTATCGACTTAGATTCGGACCTATGAGATCACACACATTAGAGCTTATGATCTGATCAAATGGTTGATCAACGATTAAGAATCGTTCTAGAATTAAACAATCAATACGATAGGTGTTTAACCTAGTGCAAGTGATGCAGGAGGATTGATTAGCAGTTGGATTTCTAATTAGCTTAATTTGATTAAGTCAATAGGTTGAGATTAAGTCTAATTAAATATGATTTAATTAAATTTGGTTTGGACTTATTTGGATCAAGTCCAATTGGTTTATTGGATAAGCCAAGTGCAAGGAAGAACTAGTCCTAGTCTAACTAGGATTTGGATTAACCCAATTTTCAAATTTGATTAAAAAATAAATTAGAATTAAATCTAATTTAATCTAATTTAATTAAGTCCTTAAATTGGTTAGAGTCTTATTTAATTAGGTTGGTTAATCTTGATTTTATTTGGTTAAAAGATCTTGTTTGACTAAGTCAAAATAGGAGTCCTAGATACTAGGACTCCCTATCACTTACGCCACTTAATCCTCACGCCCCATGCCCTTTTTGTTTTATTTCATCCATGAAAATTCTCCACTCCCATGACTTCTCATGCCCTCTTTCTCTCCTCTTTTTTTCATAAGGCAATTTGTTGGAAGACCAAGTCAAAAGAGGAGTTAGTTTTGCTTAGGATTCTGTAAGATATAATCCTTATTGACCAAATCACCTTTCCTTGAGTGCTGCCCCCTCTTTTAATTAATTCTTCTCTTATTCCATGAAAATAATCTTTTTTTATGTGCACCCTCCCTCATTGGTCTACACCAATAATTGTGGAGGAGGTACCTAAGAGTTGGGCGCCCCAACAACTTCCCATGTTTGGATATTCCTAGTTTAGATGATCTAACTTGGACTCTTCTTTTTCTCTATTTATGGGATGAATTTTCTTCTAATCTTTTTGTGAAATATAGAACTTTGGGAGAGGTTTGGGGTGTGAAAAATCAAAGGAAGATGGTCCTTGGTCATGTCGGTTCCATAGGCACCAAACTATGTGTCTAGGTGAGGGAAAAGAGAAGAAGAAGAGGATCTTCTTCTAGGGCTATTTTATTTTCAATATCTCCTCCCATTTTATGAGTTTTTCTGAGAGAGTCTTAGATCAGTAAATTCTCATCTTCCTTCTCATATTTTAGAAAGTCCAAATTTTAAATAAGGGAGCATCAGATTGACCGTCGAAGAATGATCAGCATAGTACTAGCATGCTGCGCTGATTTCCTGCATCGAACTTCAGATCAGAGATCGCAAGCTCGTGTGGATGACTCCTAGAGGTCGGACTCGTGTGCAGCTCATGACTTCATCCTCAAGCCTGGATTAGCAAGTTAGAACATCTAACTTGCTTAGGTAATAGATCTGATCTAGGTTGATCTGATCAACCTTTTACTTTCTTATTTGATTTTAATTTCTGATTTAATATCATGCCTTGATCATGTAATAAATTTAAGATCTAGGTATTTATATATTTATTTAAATAAATATTTGATTTATTTAAGTCTTTCACTGTAAGATCTTGAAAAAATTTTCAAGATCTACCTGTAAAACCCTAGATCTGGTTCCTTCACTCTCTATGTGATTGGATTCTTCTATCTTGAGCCCTGATAGGATTAGGGTTAAAGTGAACTCATCAAATCCAACATCCGTCATATAAATTAATCATTCAATTCTAGTCTGATGTGAAATCCTAATAGAAGCTCTTTCTATCATCTTCACACTACCATGGCCATGGGCTTAAGGACTCAATTTCATGATCATCATAGGGCTACTCCTCATCTACCGCGGTGGATAGATCTTCTATTGGTGTAATCCAATTCCTATAATGAACATGCTATTGCCAACATATACCTTAGAATTTTGAATGGCTAGGAGATCGAGCTATGGTGTATAGTCAACCTATAATACCCTCAAGGTGAACTATCAATGCACCTCAAGCCAAAAAATCAGACACACCACTACTGCATCGAGCCAGTCATCGATGAGAAGATAGAATTCCTTATGACTGCTCGAGGTGATCATGCTTAGTGCCCTCATTCTCTAACGAGTATTTGTACAGTCGCTCTAGTGTCTCCACACCATAGACTCAAAACTCATCTACCCTAAGGAAGCAATCATACACCAACCTTCTGCATCGATCACCATCCTCGTTATGATCCTATGGTCAGGAGCAATTTATGAGTTAATTATGAAAATTCATATCATAAATTTTCAACTCTTAAAAATATGCATTATCATTACCATTAACTCATAGGATGTATAATAGATACTTTAAATATACACACAGTGATAGAAAATAATTTTTTAATTAATTTATAGTCAAAACTATAAAATTGCCCCTAAAAGTGCATTACTTGTATTTAGCCAATTTGGCTTTTTGGACACACATCTAACAAACTTCCACTTGACCTAAAGCCAATTGGCTACAAATCTATGTTCCATCTTCTTAAGATGGGCTTCGATCTTCTACTATCCTAATGGCTTTGTTAGTGGGTCAACCACATTGTCTGCAGTATCGACTCTTTTGACCTCGATGTATCCCTTCTTGAGGTAATCGCGGATTAGGTGGAATCGCCACTTTATGTGCTTGGATTTTTGGTGAAACCTTGGCTCCTTAGCAAGGGCTATCGCACCATTATTGTCATAGTATAGAAGGATGGCATCCACTGGCATCACTTCAAGCTCTACGATGAACTTTTTGTACCAGAATACCTCTTTCATTATTTTTGATGCAGCGATGTATTCTGCTTCCATGGTGGAGTCTACTATCACCGTCTGTTTGGAACTCTTTTAGTTAATAGCACCATTATTACACATAAATAGACTATCAGATGTCGAATTTTTATCATCTATGTCATACATAAAATTCGATTCTATATATCCCTGGATCTAGAGTTCTCCATTACCAAAGACTAGAAACATATCCTTAGTCCTTCTCAAGTACTTAAGTGTATATTTCATAGAAGTCTAGTGCTCTTCACTTGGATTTGACTGATACCTACTCATGATACTCACAGCATGGACAATATCAGGTCATGTATATAGCACAGCATACATGAGGCTCCATATTGCCGAAGCATAAGGGATCTTGCTCATGCGTTCAATCTCCTCAAGTGTGTTAGGGCACATCTTGTTGGAGAGATGAATGCCATGTCTAAAGGGTACTAGACTCCTTTTGAAGTTTTTCATGCTAAACCTTTTTAGCACCTCCTCTACGTAAATCTTCTATGAAAGTCCTAGCATCCTATTCGGTCTATCACTATAGACCTTAATTCCCAAAATAAAGAATGGTTCTCCTAAATCTTTCATAGAGAACTCTTTAGATAACCACATTTTAACTATGATCAACATAAAAATCTCATTCTTAATTCGAAGGATATCATCCACATACAATACGAGGAAGACAACAGCACTCCCACTAAGCTTTTTGAAAATACATGGCTTCTCCTCATTTTTGATAAAACCAAATGATTTGATCACATCATTAAAACAAGCATTTTAGCTTTAAGATGCTTGCTTAAGTCTATATATGGATCTTTATAGCTTGCACACCTTGTGATCACCATCACTAGATGTGAAATCAAGCGGCTATTCCATATAGATATCTTTCTCAAGATATCTATTTAAGAATATCATTTTCACGTCCATCTACTCTTGGGAATATGTGCTCTTCCCACATGGATCGACATGACCGCTAGTGATTAGCCAAGCAATAAGAAAGTACTTCTCAGAGATTATTGCAGAAGCATGATCAAATAAATCAAGAAATAAAGAAGAAGAGAAGAAGAGATTTTCGAAAGAAAAGAGCTTTTATTCAGTATACTTCAGCACACTTATAATCTTGACCTATTTTTAGTATATATACTTTACAAAGGGTTAAGCCCAAGCTCAAAGAAAAACTCCCTAAATTCAGACAACCCACATATACAAAATAATAACCTACGAAAATTGAGCCGACCCAATTTCAGATTGAGTCGGCTAACTTGCGACTGGGTTGGCTCAGTCTGGGACTGAGCCAATTCAGTTGTGTACCATGATAATAGCCCAAAAATGCTATTTTCTATCTAGACTTTCTTCTAAGACCTAGCCGACCCAGTGATGGACTGAAACGATCCAGTTTCCAGCTAAGCTGGCTTAGTCTCAAAGTGAGCCGGCCTAGTTTCTGAACTTTACTATTGAGACTGATTCTTCTTCCAACTCGCTTCCATCTTTTCATGACCTATCTTCTCATGTTTTCAAGACTTGGGAGTGCCACTTCTGAGTTCACATTCTTCACCTCAGTGCTTTCAAGTTCTTGTGAACTCATCTCTTCTCAACAGACCCATCCGTGCCACACATCTCTGAAAGCTATCTCTGAAGAGTACCTTCGTGAGTGCTTCAGACTGATTCTTCTTGATATGGACTTTTATCAGTTCCACTTCACCTTCCTCCATCAGCTCTCTGATCTTGTGGTACCTCACATCTATATGCATTATGCGTGCATGATAGACTGGGTACTGTGCCAACAATAGAGCACTCTGACTATCACCGAATAGTGTAACCTTACTCTGTTCCACCCCCAACTCATCAATTAGCTTCCTAAGCCAAAGGGCTTCCTTTGTAGCCTCCATTATTCCAATATACTCGGCCTCTATGATAGACAAGGCTGTGATTGGCTTAAGGGTTGATCTCCAAGACACTGGTCCACCATATACGCAGAAGAGGTATCCAGTAGTAGACCTCCTTGTATCAAGATCACTAGCATAATTTGCATCAACAAATCCTTCCAAAGGACCTAAACATTCATACATCTTCACAGATTGTTATCCAAATCCTTCTGGCTATCCACCAAACACCAAACCATAATCTCTTGTTCCATGCAGATATCTCAATATCCATTTCAATGCTTTCTAGTATTCCTTCCTAGGGTTAGCCATGTATCTACTAATCATGCTCACATCGTGTGCTATATCTGGTCCACAGCACACCATAGTATATATCTCACTACCTACAGCATTTGCATAAGAAAATCATTCCATGTACTCTCTCTCCTCTTCTGACTGGGGGGACTGTAACTTAGAGAAAGACATATGGCTCGGCAGTGGCGTCTTTGTAGGTTTGGCTTTCTCCATCTCAAACCTCTTCAAAACCTTCTGGACATACTTTCCTTATGACAAATGGAGCACTCCTTTGCACCTATTTATGCAAATCTCCATTTTAAGAATTTTCTCAGCTGGACCCAAATCTTTCATCTCAAATTCAGATGATAATGTCATTTTCAACCTTTTCACAGCATCCATGCTTCTACTGGCTATGAGCATATTATCTACATACAATAACAGGTATAGGACATCCTCCTCATCTACATTCTTGATGTAGACACAATAATCATGTTCACATCTACTGAAATCTAGGCTCAAGACAAAGCTATCAAACCTTCGATATCACAGACGAGAGAATTATTTCAAGCCATACAAAGACTTTCTGAGTAAATACACCTTTTCTTGCTATCCCATCTCCATGAAATCTTCTGGCTGCTTCATGTAGATTCTTTCTTCCAAAGTCCCATGAAGAAAAGCCGTCTTCATGTCCATCTATTTCAATTCCATGTTATGCTGTGCCACCAGTGATAACAAAATTCGAATAGATGTATGATGCACCATAGGAGAGAATTTCTATGTAGTCAATCCCTTCCCTTTATGAGTATCCCTTTGCTACCAGCCTTGCTTTGAATTTGACTCCACCTTGTTCTGAAGGTGCTTCTTTCTTTATGAACACCCACTTTGAGCCAATAGGTTGAGCACCCTCTAGAAGATCCACCAGCTACCATGTTTGATTCTTCTCAAGTGATTCCATCTCCTCTATCATGGCCTGCATCTACGAATCTTGATCCTTACTCTCCATGGCATAATTCTCTGGATCTCCATTAGTAGTGATGAGTGCATAGGAGATAATCTCATTAATGCCATATCTGACTGGCCTCCTAATAGTACGCTGGAGTTTGGTCAAAGCCACTCCCACTAGCACATCTCTGCTTGATGTCTGTGGCTGCTCCTGCACATCTATCTGAACTGCCGGCTCTGTATGCTAATTTTCAATCTGAGATAATACTTTTCTACCTAGCTCCACCTCAATAGGAATACTCCTATAAGTGGATGTAACCTGCATGCCATCATTCTCTGACTAGCCACTGCTGTTTATCTTTGTTTTCCTAGTTCCATTTATCCCAAACCTCCTCAAGATGCTCTTCTCATCAAAGATAATATCCCTATTGATCACTACTGTGCCTGAGAGTCCCACAGTAGGTACCCCATGACTCTTTGTGGATATCCTATGAATGTCATCTTTTGAGATTTTAGATCCAATTTGCTCATCTCGATTGCCTCCACATGTACATAAGCTATGCAATCGAAGACTTTCAGGTGGCCAAGCTCCACCTTCTTTCCACTCCAGACCTCCTCTAGAATGCCTCCATTCAGCTTATAATGAGGGGACCTATTCACAAGAAAATAAGAAAATATTAGAGCATCACCCCAAAAGGACTTTGGAAGTGATGTCTACAACCTCAAACTCTATGCCTTCTCGGTCAGTGTTCGGTTCATCCTCTTCGCGACACCATTCTACTGGAGAGTCATCCTCACTGTTTAATGGTGTTTGATGCCATTTTTCTCATAGTACCTTCTGAACTCCAGGCTAGTATACTCTCTTCCATTGTCCGACCTCAGACACTTTACCTATCTCCCTGACTCCTCTACTTCAGCTCTCCAGGCTTTGAACTAGGCAAACATCTCTAATTTTTCTCTGATCAGATAAACCCACACCTTCCTTGAGAAATTATCAATGAAAGTAACAAAGCATTTTGCCCCATCTCTAGCTGATATAGGAGCTAGTCCCCACACATCTGAGTGCACTAAATCTAGCACTCCCTTGTTGCGCTTGATACTTCTGGCAAACTTCATCCTATGCTGTTTGCCAAAGATACATAGCTCATAATGATATGTATCATCCTTCTTTAGGGCTAAGATCATATCTGTTCTGCTTAGTTCTATGAGCCCATGGTCACTCATATGATCCATCCGATAGTGCCACAGTCGATATAAAATCTGCTCCTCCTGTGCCACTGCTAACACCTCTACACTATCATTTACCACTGAGCCTTCCATTTTATAAAGATTGTTGCTCAGTCTTCTACCTCTCTTCACCACCAAAGCTCTCTTAGAAATTTTTAGACATCCACTCCCAGCCTCGCTACTAAAAGTATAACACTACTCCTCCAAGTAGCCCAAAGAAATCAATTTTTTTTTCAACTTCGGTAGATGCCTGATATTTGATAATGTACGAATGATTCCATCGTACATCCTCACCCTAATAGAGCCAATTCCAGCTACTTTGCATGGATGATCATCTTCAAGGCTGACACTTCCACCATCGACCTTTTGGTAGGTAGCAAACCACTCTCGATGAGAAGTATAGTAGTGCGAGCATGCTGAATCTAATATCCACATAGTATCATACTCTATGGATCTATTTGATACAACTAGCAGATCTTCTCCACTACTCATAGAAGCTGTATCATCTTTCTTGCTGGCCTTCTCTTTTTTTAAATTCACAAGGGGATAATCTCTCCTCAGGTGTCCAGACTGATGACATTTATAACATTTCAATGTCATCTTCTTCTGATCGTGAGACTTTGATCTGCCCTTGGATTTTTCTCTTATCTTCTCCTTTGATCTTTCCTATCTTTCGTTCACAGCCAAGATCTCAGACTTAGGGTCTCTCTTGCAAATCTTCTCCCTTTGCTCATTTGATCTGAGTACACCAACAATCTCTTCATAGTTTAGGGTCTCCTTCCCATAAACTAAAGTTGTTATGAGACCATCATACGAACCTAGGAGAGAACATAATAGCAGCAATGCCCGATCCTCCTCATCGATCATCACATCCAAACTCATCACCTTAGAACACATCTGATTGAACCTTTGGATATGTGCAACAAGATCTCCATCTTCGGGCATCCTTAGACTATACAGCTATTTCTTCAACCATAGCTTATTCGTCATGTTCTTCCCTATGTATGTGTTCTTCAGTCTCTCCCAGAGCCGCTTTGCCATAGTCTCTATGCAAACCTCAGGCAAAACTTGATCGACCAAGCACATTCGGAGTGTGCTAAAAGTAATTTCCTCCAACTCTTTTCAGTCCTCAGCACTAATCTTTTTCGGCCTTTCTTTTGTCAAGACCTTGAAGATCCTCTGCTGAACCAACAAGTCCTTTACTCTTTGCTGCCATAAGGTAAAGTTTCCCTTACCGTCGAACTTCTCAAAATTCACCTTGAATCTACTTAATCCCATGACTTCAAACAAGACAAGAACAGATCCCTAACATCCTTCACGATCTCACACACCAGTAAAACTATCCTTCAATGAAGATCTAACTAACCCTAGATCCTCTTTCCAAACTTCTGTATCACCGTTCCTCCATGTAAACAATCTCCACCATAATCTAGAGACAACCACGAAGCAAACTAGAAGTTTTTAGGATAAAATCTGGTGTAACAGATCTTGGATATAGTAAATTCTAGGTGTCTTCCTTCCTTCCATGCAACATAGCTCGGATACCAAATGTTAGGAATATGTACTCTTCCCATATGGATCGGCATGGCCGTTGGTGATTAGCCAAGCAACAAGAAAGTACTTCTCAGAGATTGCTAAGAAAATATGATCAAATAAATCAAAGAACAGAGAAGAAGAGATTTTTGGGAGAAAAAAAATTTTATTCAGTATATTTCAGCAAAGTTACAATCTTGACCTATTTTCAGTATATATACTTTACAAAGGATCAAGTCCAAGCTCATAGAAAACTCTCCAAATCCAAACAATCCACGTATATAAAATAATAACCCATAAAAATTGAGCCGGCCCAATTTCAGACTAAGCCGGCTAACCTGCGATAGGGTCAGCTCAGTCCCAAACTAAGCCGACCCAGTTGTGTACCATGCCAATAGCCCAAAAATATTGTTTTCTATCTAAATTTTTCTCTAAGAGTTAGCTGACTCAGTCTTGGACTGAGCCAACCCAGTTCCTAACTGAGCTGGCTCAGTCTCAAAGTGAGCCAGCCCAGTATCTGAACTTTACTATTGAGACTGATTCTTCTTCTGGCTCGCTCCCATCTTTTCATGACCTATCTTCTCATGTTTCCAAGACTTGGGAGTGCCACTTCTGAGCTCACATCTACCATATTTCATAATCAAAATTGGCTACAATAACAAGCAATGTGTGGATGGATTTAAGCATGGCTAATGGCGAAAAGGTATCCTGATAGTCAATGCCTTCGCACTGACTATACCCTTTCGCTTTGAGCTTGGCTTTGAAAGTCTCTATATTTTCATTGGCACCTATCTTTTTCTTGAAGATCCTTGTATACCCAATAGGTACAATACCTTTAGGTGGATCCACCAAGGTTCTGACTTGGTTTGAGTGTATTATGTCAAGTTCTGACCATATTGCCTCTAACCATTTCTTGGAGTCGATATCTGATATTGCATCATCATGATTTTGGGATCATCATCATGAACTGCATTTTTTATGAGGAACATTTTCTCTATATCCTTTGAAATAGTACCTGAGTATCATTCAGGAGGACGAAAAACCCTAGTTGATTTTTGAGATGGAAGAGGTAGTGTTTGGACTGGCTCAATCTAATTGGGTTTCATAGATTTCTTAGCTTGTTGCTCTTGGGAGACTTTCTCCTCGAGCTTGATCTATCTTCTAATGCCACCATCTTAAATGAATTAATTTTTTAAAAAAATGGCATGTCGATTCACAATCACATTATGGTCTTCTGAATGATAGAAATAATATCCTAACTACTCTTTAGGATATCCAATAAACCAAGCTCTAAAGAACCTAAATTCTAACTTGTTCACCTACTGCCTTTTGACATGAGCCAGACAATCCTAAATTCTGAGGTGACTCAGACTTAGTTTCTTACCATGTCATATCTCATACGGTGTGGTAGGAATGATTTTAGAAGGAACCCTATTCAGTAAATATATAGCAGACATTAGATTATATCTCCAAAGAAACTTTAGGAGGTCCGTGAAGCTCATCATGGATCGGATCATATCTAATAGGATCCAATTTTCTCATTCTGAAATTCCATTGAGTTGAGCTATTTCAGGTGGAGTCCATTATGAGACAATGCCATGATCCTTAAGATAGTCTTGAAATTTTTGACTAAGGTATTCACCTCCTTGATTTGATCGAAGAATCTTAATAAATTTTTCTATTTATTTTTCTACTTTGAGTCTGAATTTCTTGAACTTTTTGAAGGCTTCAGACTTATGTTGCATCAAATACACATAACCATACCGAGATAAATCATCAATAAAGGTGATGAAATAGATATAATTGCCCCTGGCCAGCACATCAAATGGACCGCACACATCTGTGTGTACCAGGGCAAGTGGTCTTTGTCCCTTTTCTCATGTCCTATAAAAGGGAGCTTGTCATTTTTTCATGAAGGCATGATTCACAAATTGGATATAACTCAAATGTCAATGGACTCAATAGCTTGGATTTCTTCAATTTGTTAACCCTATCTTCAGCTATATGACTTAGCCTAAGATGCCACAGATATCTATCATTTAGACTATCCCTAGATCGCTTTGATCCTATGGCATTCATGTTTTGCTCGATATTGAAAATATAAACATCAATATGTAACTGGCAGAGACCATTAATAAAAAAATCACTTGTAATTTTATTTTTTTCAAAAAGAATATTATAATAGTTCTTAAGAAAACTAATTACATAGCCTTCCTATGCTAAACATAAAATAAAAATCAAATTCCTACTTATTGCAGGTACATAAAAATAGTTCCTATATGCTAAATCTAATCCTGATGGTAGTTAGAGAGGATTGGTTTCCATGATCACAGCGGCAACTTTTGCTCCATTTTCAAGGTGTAGGATCATCTCACCATTCCTTAACCTCCTGCTCTCCTTAAGACCCCACATAGAAGTGTATAAGTGAGCACTAGAACTAGAGTTAAGCATCCAACTAAATGTAGAAGAAACCATAAGGTAAGATTCTATAATGAGCATACCTCTAGAAGAACCTGCCTCCTTCTTGTTCTTCAGGCTGGTCAGGTACAGAGGGCAGTTTTGCTTCTAGTGGTGGTTTGTGTTGCAAGGAAAATATTTTTTCTTATTAGTAGTCTTCTTCTTCGGCTCTCACTTCTTTTTCTTCTCACTTTCAGTTTTCTGCTTCTTCACGATCATCTTCTTCTATCCAAAAAACTTTCTCTAAGAAGAAGTTGTTAGGAAATGTGTCCTAAAGCTAATCATCTAATTGATAGATGATTGAAATTATTATATGAATTATCTAATAATATTAGTTATGTGGCTGATTCATCATAAAAGTTCTATCTTCATTAAATGAACTCATAAATTATGATGAAGTCCTTAGAACCACAATCAATCAATAAAGGAGGATTTATCGGATGGTTCTTAAATTATTCATGACCAAATGATAAGTTATTAACAGGAACGATAACTTATCGAGTGTAGGTTGCTGTATGCCATATACGTTGATTGTCCTCATAATCAAGTGGTGTGGAGATACTGGTATGGCATCCAGATGAGATGTAGGAGTATATCAGCATTGAATGTGACCAATGTAGCACTCTACTATCAAGAGTAGCTAGCTAAGGTCAATGGATATAAGTGTCCCTCTGACCTGAGATTACCACGGTGACTTACAAGCAACTCACTATACTTTGGTGCCAGACTGCCTATATTTTTAATATAGGTTCGAAAGATTTTTGGGTATAGTCAAGTACTTATAAAGTCAATGTGTGATTCAAGTTAGGATTGACCACTTCTGATTAATTTCAAGAATAGAATGACTCACTGTGTTTCAATTTAGCGAAACCTAGGCCTAGGTAATCCTCATGAGGTGTCACAAAATTTGCAAAATTTTGAGACACAATAGAGATGAATTGTATGAGTATTTGACAGCATACTCAAAGTCATCTTGAGCATTATTGATCATAGAGATGAATTATATAGTAACCATGGGCCAGGGTTCTAAGAATGTTGCTTTGCATATATTCGACCTATTCGGACGTCGGAAACCATTGCTAGATGGTAACGTTGATTGGTATAGAAATTGATTTATGTGCTACTGGCTTAGGTTCGAACGTATGAGGTCACACATATTAGAGCTTGTAACCTGATCAGATGGTTAATCGATGATTGAAAATCGTTCTAAGGTCAATCCATCAATACGATTGGTGTTTGACCTAATGCAAGTATTGCAGGATGATCGATTAGTAATTAGATTGCTGATTGACTCAATTTAATTAAGAAATCAAGCTTAGATCAAGTCTAATTAAATTAGATTCAATTAGAATTGATTTAGATTTAATTAGATTAAATCTAATTGGTTTATTGGATAAGCCAAATGCAAGAAAGAACAAGTTCTTGTTAGACTAGGACTTGAGTACACCTGATTTCTAATTGAGTTAGAATATAAATAAAAATTAAATATAATTTAATCTAATTTAATTAGACTCCTAATTGGATTAAGATTCTCTATTAATTATGTTGACACAAATTCGATTAGAATTGGGTTCAAAATGGTTTGACCAAGTTTGCACTGAAGAGTCCTAGTTAGACTAGGACTCTTCCCTTCTCATTTTCCTTACGTCTAAGAAAGCCCACGGCCACCTTTTATTTTTCTAATGTTAACATGAATACTTCTCATGTTAAGGAAGGTATTCCATGCCCCCAACCTGGTTGGTTTCAGAATAATTTTTGACTTGGTCAATTTAAGAAAGTTGTTAAGATTTGAATTCTATTTGATAGAGTTCTAGAATTCTAAAACACTACCTCTCTCTCTATGAAAACTAACCCTCGCCCACTATTACTTTTTGTGTGCCTTTTTCTTTGTTTTGTATGTGGGATTTCTGGTGTTCACACTTGAAGAAAAGGGAGGGGCATCCAACATAGGATTCTTAATATTCCTTCTAAAACTAGGTTTTGACCTAGTCAAAAGAAGGCTCTTGTGGGATGCCTCCTAAGAATAGTTTTTGGGCATCAAAACTCAAAGATATTCCACAACAAAAACCAGGGAAAAGTGAGGAGGAGTGTGGAGGTTTGAGGCACCAAGAATCTTGAGGAGAAAGCTTCTTTAAGACATCAAGTGTTGATGTCTTGTAGGGAAAAGGTAAGAGAGAAGAACGTCTTCTCTTATAGTTTTATTTAAAGGTTTTTTTTGTCCTTAATTCTTTGTGATTTTTATATGATAAAAATCTAAGAGGGAGAAAGGATTAGGGCATGGGATTTGTGCTCCAAGGTGTCAGAGCATAGAGATTCTTTTTGGACATGATCTGATCATGTCATGATGTGAGAAGAAGAAGAGAAGATGGTCTTCTCTTAGGGTTTTCTTGAGAGCCCTTCTTCTTCATTTTTTGTGAGATTTTTATGAGAAAAATCTGAGGGTGTGAGATTTGAAAAAATAAAAAAAATTCTAGAGAAGAAGGTCTCCTCTGATCCTAGCATAAATATATTGTCAGGACATCAACCGTTGATGTTCTGAAGGAGAAGATTTATCTTCTCCTAAGGTTTTTTCCATATGTTTTTATTTTTGATATATGGGAGATCCAAGAATTGGATTCATCTCTTATTCCTTCTCATGTTCTTCATCTCTTGGTGTGTCCAAGAGATTCGAAGAACATATATTTGATTAACCATCATGAGGGATCCGTGAGAAGCTAGCACTTCGAGTGGATCTTCATTCGACGATCCACCGATCCGTATTGTAGGTTCATGTGGATCACCTGTAGAGATCGGATGCATGTGCGGCTCTAAAAACAACAACAAAAATCAATCACAGTGTTCTCGACCCATGCAAAGGTAAGAGATCTGATTGCTTTGTAACCTAGATATGATATAGGGTTAGATCTAGAATTATTCTAGATCTTGGTATTGATATGATCAATACTAGTTTTGATTAATTTAATTTTAAATATATATTTGCATCATGATATTTTATAGATCCTTGATGTAGGATTTTGTAATATGATTACATGCATATTAAAGATTAAACTGTTTAATCTATGTCTTCCATTGCTTTAATTTAGAAAAAAATTTGAAATCTATGCATGAAACCCTGCATGCTCCCCAACAGCGGTATCAGAGTATCTAGGTTCTTTTATAACATGTTCATGCATGCTTAACAGTAAATCTAAAAATTAAAATTAACTATAAATCATACATACTACCATAAGATTGTCCTATTATAAGGTTAACCCCTTACAATGAAAAGGTTATTCTAGTATGTGCTGATCTGAACCTGAATCATGAATTATTTAGTTTAGATCTAAGAAAATTTATTATTTAATTTTTTTATTTAAATTTAAAATTAAATAAATACTAGATTTATTTTAGATTATTTAGATTAGATATAAATAATATCAGGATTACACATACTGCCATAAGGTTTTCCTATTGTAAGGTTTATCCCTTACAGTGAAAAAGTTATCCTAGTATGTGCTGATCCGAGAAACATAAATCATAAATATGTTAGATGAGATCTAAAATAATTTATAATTTATTTTTAAATTTTAAATCAAATATTAAATGGTTTATGATCTGATTTTGATCATTTAGATGAGATCCATGTGATATGTTTCATGTTTTGATCTAGATCTTCATGTTGCATATGTTGATATGTAGTTTCATTTTTGAATCTAGTTTGCAAATGTATGATATATAAGATTTGTAGAATTTAAATTATAAACTTACTTTCTGCAAAACCATAGATTCAAAATCTTAGGACATGATCGAAACATTGAAACAAATTGGATCTAAAACCATCATTTGAATTTGATTCAAAGTAAAGTGTTTATAATTTGAAAAATATTTCAAATAATAAAATCAAAAATTAGTTCTGAGGTTTCGTAAACTCAAACCCATAAGCCTTGAACTTAATTGAGAATTAAGTGATTGTTTAGGATCTAGGTTTATGACTTGAAGATCCTAAGATAATTTCATAAAACATGGGTTAGAGGGTAATGGGTTAGCTTGATCAGGTCCTTAACTGGATTAGACTTAGGGTTAGATTTAATATGGACTTAGTTAAGAAATTAATCAAATCTAATTAATAGTTAATTGGGATTAGGTCATTTTTTTAGATCAATTCAATAGTTGTAGTTGATCAAAGTCCATACATCTAACAAATGGATACTGAACGTGGCTCAGTGGTCGAGCCCAAGTCTTTAGGTAGATCAAATCAAAACTATAAATTGATTGATGTCTAAGATAAGTCTGGCATCCTAGACCGACGGTTTTTAATTGACAACCTACTTATCTGACTATTTCTGATAGTGTCTAAGGCAAGCTTTGGCAGACCCTCCCACTGATCTTACTTACCTGGCTAATGTGGTTAATCAGCTTTTGATTAAGTTGCACATTGATTCATGCTAACCCATGCCACATCGAAAATCAGTGAGATTGATCTAGGTGCCCATGGACTAAAATTGATCCTAGTCCTCGTCGATGACTTGAGAAGTCAGTAAGAGGACTTGACTTGGTGAAGTCAGTGGGAGCAAATTGGTCCATATTCTTTCTATCCTTAAATCACTAATAATTTAAATCCTCTAAAATTATTAGATCCTTAAAATGATAAAGTTATGAAGATAACTGAGTCATAGCCTTCCATTAAGGTGTTTGATAATGGGTCCACTAACTTAAGAATCATTGCAGGCCCAAAGGTTTGGTGCTTGTTGACTAATGAAATTATCATCCATCATATGACAACTTGGATGTATCTCTCTAATGGTTGTTAGGTTGGCCAACCAAAGTTGGGCTTAATCATTTATTGGTTAGATGCACCAAGTATGGTCATGTTAATGGTTGGACCTAACTAGATCCTTATAGTGGAGGCCAAAGCCTACTGATTAGATTTTTAGGGCAAAATTAAATTACTAAAAATTATTTTGAAAAATAATTAGTTATGAACCTACCCTTAGATGTACATGGGTTAGCCAACAAAAGTTGGGCTCATGTGCAGTCTATACGGATTCTAGTACCTACTAGAAAATTAAAGTAATTTCTTGAATTAGAGGTAGAGGCTACCAGTTCAAATAAAATAGTTGAAGAACCTTAAGACTAAAGTCCAAGTCTCTAGGCTTAATATAATTCATATACTTAGGTCAATGTTCTCTTTTCTCAAATTAAGGCTAAACCCTAATTGCTTCTATCACTGTTAGATAGTGATGACTTATGGGATCCAACTTTGATAATTAGTATCGAAAGTTGAATTTGGTTTAGCTGTATGAATGGGTTTGTATTGGGGCTTCAAAGCCCAGTCAAAATAATTAGTCCAAAATTGATCCAAATCAGGCATAGTGCTTCTACTATAAGAAGTAGGGTCACAGGAGGAAGAATTATCTTGCTTTCCTTGACCATAACAGGTTAAACAAGAGAAAGGAGCAAAAGTTGCTCATTAAAGATGTTATATGATAACACCTTAAAATTTTTCTATATATAATTCTACTACATGGGTATTAGATGCCGGTAGTCTTATGCAATTTATTGCAAAGACTACTAGTAAGTGGGATATTTGAAAATAGTGAGAAATACCTGAATGTTGGGGATGGAAGTCTTGTTCCAATCCTAGCTTTAGGAATTGTCAAGCTTATTTTTAATAGATGTCATTTTAAGTAATTGTCACTATTATCCATCGTTTATGATAAATATGATCACTGATGGCCTTTTGGCTAGGGATAGTTATCATTTATCAATAAAGGGGATTATTATGATATTATTATGAAAAATATTGCAATAATACGTGGGCAACAAAGAAATGATATTTAACATTTACACAGTATGTTAAGTATAATGTACACATCCAAGTTAGATTATGTCATGGATATCTATCTTTGGCATTATAGGCTTAGTCATCTTGATAAGAACAAGATAAATTGGTTAGTTTGAGAAGAAAACCTCAATATTAATGATTGTGAGTCGTTGATAGCCTGTGAATCTTGTCTTCTTGGAAAGATGATAAAGTCATCTTTTACTAAAAAAAGTGAAGGAGTCGATAAAGTTCTAAGTCTATACATAGTGATGTATGTGGACTTGTGAACATAAATACCAAAGAAAGATATTAATATTTCATTGCAGATGACCTATCTGGGTATGGATGCATCTTGAATGAATCATTTGAAATGTTCAAATGATTCAATATTGAAATAGAAAAACAAACTGGATAAGGTATTAAAACTCTTCAATCAGATCAAGGAGGCAGATATTTATTCAGTAAGTTTATGACATATCTAAGAGAGAATAGGATTCTCTCTTAGTGGATTTTTTTTGGAACTCAGTGTATCTGAAAGGAGAAGTTGAACTTTGTTAGACATGATTCAATCCATGATAGGATTCATTAGTCTGCCTATTTCAGGGTTGTACTCTTATGACTACTTGTTTTACTCTGAAATTTTATACCAAGTGAATTTGTTGCATAGACACTATATTGGATATGGATCGAGCATAGACCTAGACTTTCTCACTTTTGGATTTGGAGTTGATCGACCTATGTCAAATATTTGCACACAGATAAACTTAGATACTAGTCCAATAGTTATTTAAGGATGATTAATTCTACCATACTAAAGAACATAAGATATTCATAAGCAATAGGATATTCCTTTCTGGAAAGAAGTTTCTTAGAGAAGAAACTGATGCCTATCAAGTTAAACTTATAAAAGTTTGATTGATAGAAAAGAACCGACGTAATCTAGTAAACCTACAGAATCGAATTTGATCAGATCAAACCCGAAGCCCATTAAAGTATCACCTTTAAGAAGATCCGATAGAGTACCGATTAGCTAGATAGATACTTTAGTATCTAGGTTCAGGATGGTGATCCTATTGAGCTCGATAAGAACAACAAGAATTTGATCATCTATAGGGATATAATGTAGTGGCCTGACTCTAAGAAGTGGCTAGGAGCCATATGATCTAAATTGAAGTCTATGAAATTCAATAGTGTATGGACACTAGTTGATTCACCTGAAGGAATAAAACCCATTGGGTGTGAATGATTTTTTAAAAGAATCAGAGTAGCACAGACTGAAAAGTAAAGACCTATAAAGTCCATTTGGCTATTATCTCAGTTTTGGAACATACATTTTGAACGTATGTCTTTGTTATGAATAAAGATAAACCCTGTATTAATAAGCGGGCAAAATGTTCTGTAGTGTTATTCCTTGTGTTATCTATGGATGAAATTCTCTTAATTGGGAATGGCATTCCAGCATTGCAAGGAATAAAGGTTTAGCTGTCATCTTATTTCTCCATGTATGAGACTAGATATAGTATACTCACTAGAGGTAGTGAGTAGATACTAGTCTGATCCAAGTGAGAGCCATTAAAAGATTGTATAGACAATCCTTAAGTATTTGAAAAATACTAAGATTCAGTGACTCAAATGTGGAAGTACTGACTTAAAACATATGGCTGTTTTAATTTCAATCAAAATAAGATGACAATAAGAGAATGTTGGATCATATTCTAATTGTCGGAGCAATCTACTAGAAAGGTTCCAAGCAGAATACTTTAGCCTATTCAATTAGTGATGTAGAGTATATCATGGCATATGATGCTGCCATGTAAGTTGCATAGTTGCTGAGGTTTATTAGCAAGTTGGGAGTGGCACCCTCTACCAATGGTCCAGTCCTATCGTAGCACTGGAATCATAGCTCAGGCTAAAGAATCAAAGAACAAGCATATTCTACATTACTTTCACCTTAGATATTAGATCTGAGTGACGTCGATCTTTGGAAGATCGATGTAAAAAGAGAACTTGACCGACCCATTTGCCAAGGAATTGGAACTAAGGAGTTCTATGAACTCAAGTGGAAGATAGGATATTTGATATCGTTCTGATTGGCTTTAGTCTAAGTTGGAGTTGTTGAAAAATATGTCATAAAGCTAATCATCTAAGTGGTAGATGATTAGAATTAGTATATGAATTATCTAATAATAATACTTATTTGATTGTTCATCATAAAAGTTCTATCTTCCTTAAATAAACTCATAAATTATGATGAAGTCCTTAGATCCATAATCAATCGATAAAGAAGGATTTATCAGATGGTTCTTAAATTGTTCACGACTAAATGATAAGTTATTAATAAGGATGATAACTTATCGAGTGTAGGTCAATGTATGCCATATGCATTGGTTTTCTTCGTAACCAAGTGATGTGGAGACACTGGTATGGCATCTAGGTGAGATGTAGGAGTACATCTGCACTGAACATGACCAATGTAGCACTCTACTATCAAGAGTAGGTTGCTAAGGCCATTGGGTATAAGTGTCCCTTCGACTTTAGATCACTGTACTTTAGTATCGGACTGCCTGTAATTCTAATATTGGTTCAAAGGATTTTTGGGTACAATCAAATACTTGTAAAGTCGGTGTATAAGTCAAGATAGGATTGACCACTCCTGATTAACTTCAGAAAGAGAATGACTCATTGTGTTTCAATTTAGCAAAACCTAGACCTGGGTAATCCTCATGAGGTGTCATGGGATTTGCAAAATTTTGAAACACAACAAAAATGATTTGTATAATTATTTGACAGCATACTCAAAGTCATCTTGAGCATTATTGATTATAGGGATGAATTATACGATAACCATGGGCCAAGATTTTAAGAATGTTGCTTTGCATACATTCGACCTATCCAGACG
Source organism: Cocos nucifera (assembly GCA_006176705.1). Taxonomy (NCBI): domain Eukaryota; kingdom Viridiplantae; phylum Streptophyta; class Magnoliopsida; order Arecales; family Arecaceae; genus Cocos; species Cocos nucifera. Next base: position 204,171 of record QRFJ01001615.1, read on the forward strand.
TCGGAAACCATTGCTAGATGGTAACTTCGATTGATACTAGAATTAATTTCTATGCTACCGACTTAGGTTCAAACCTTTGGGATCACACATATTAGAGCTTGTAATCTAATTAGATGGTTAATTGATGATTGAGAATTGTTCTAAGGTCAATCCAACAAAACAATTGGTGTTTGACCTAATACAAGTATTGCAGGAAGATCAATCAGCAATTGGATTGCTAATTGGTTGAATTTGATTGAACAATCAGGTTGAGATTAAGTTAAATTAAATTAGATTCAATTAGAATTGATTTATTTAATTAGATTAAATCTAATTGATTTATTGGATAAGCCAATCGTAAGGAAGAATAAGTCCTTGTTAGATTAGGACTTGAGTGCATCTAATTCCTAATTGAGTTAGAACTTAAATTAAAATTAAATATGATTTAATCTGATTTAGTTAGGCTCCTAATTGGATTATAATTTTTTATTAATTAGGTTGACACAAGTTCAATTAGAATTGGGTTCAAAATGATTTGACCTAGTTTGCATTGAAGGGTCCAAGTTAGACCAGGACTCTTCCCTTCTCATTTTCCTTGCGCCTAAGAGAGCCCATGCCCACCCTTTACATTTTCGAGTTAACATGAATACTTCTCATGTTATGGAATGTATTCCATGCCAACAACCTAGTTGGTTTTGGAATAATTTTTGACTTGGTCAATTTAAGAAAGTTGTTAAGATTTGAATTCTATTTGATAGAGTTATAGAATTCTAAAACACTACCCCTCTCTCTATGGAAACTAACCCACGCCCACTATTATTTTTGGTGCACCTTTTTCCTTGTTTTGTACATGGGATTGCTGGTGTTCATGCCTGAAAAAAAGGGAGGGGCGTCCAAGAGTTGCACGCCCCATAGGATTCCTAAGATTCCTTCTAAAACTAGGTTTTGAACTAGTCAAAAGAAGGCTCTTGTGGGACGCCTCCTAAGAAGAGTTTTTGGGCATCAAAACTCCAGGATATTCCAAGGCAAAAACTAGGGAAAAGTGAGGAGGGGCGTGGAGATTTGAGGCACTAAGAATATTGGAGGAGAAAGCTTCTTTAAGACATCAAGTGTTGATGTCTTGTAGAGAAAAGGTAAGAGAGAAGAACGTCTTCTCTTAGAGTTTCATTTCAATGTTTTCTTTGTCCTTATTTTTTTATAATTTTTATGTGATAAAAATCTAAGAGAGAGAGAGGATTAGGGCATTGGATTTGTGCTCCAAGGTGTTGGAGCATAGAGTTTCTTTTTAGACATGATCTGATCATGTCATGATGCGAGAAGAAGAAGAGAAGAAGGTATTCTTTTAAGGTTTCCTTGAGAGCCCTTCTTCTCCATTTTTTGTGAGATTTTTATGAGAAAAATCTGAGGGTATGAGATCTGAAAAAATAAAAACAAGTTTAGAGGAGAAAGTCTCCTCTAATCCTAGCATAGAGATGTTGTCAGAACATCAACCGTTGATGTCCTGAACAAGAAGATTTGTCTTCTCCTAGGGTTTTTTTCATATGTTTTTATTTTTGATTTATGGGAGATCCAAGGGTTGGATTCCTCCCTTATTTCTTCTCATGTTCATCATCTCTTGAAGTATCCAAGAGATCCAAAGAACATTTATTTGATTAACCATCAGGAGGGATCTGCGAGATGCTAGCACTTCGAGTGGATCTTCGTTCGATGAACCTCCGATCTATGATGCAGGTTTGTGTGGATGACCTATAGAGATAGAACGCATGTGTGTTTCCAAAAGCAACAAAAAAAATTAATCACGGAGTTCTCGACCCATGCAAAGGTAAGAGATTTGATCTCTTTGTAACCTAGATATGATCTAGGGTTAGATCTAGAATTATTCTAAATTTAGGTATTGATATGATCAATACCAGTTGTGATTAATTTAATTTTAGATTTATATTTGCATCATTACATATTATAGATTCTTGATGTAGGATTTTGTAATCTGATTACGTGCATATTGTAGATTAAACTATTTAATTTGTCTTCCATTGCTTTAATTTTGAAAAACTTTTGAAATCTATGCATGAAACTCTGCATGTTCCCCAACAGAAGTTTGCTCCACAGCAAATACTGAGCCTTTAGAATCTTTCATGGAAAGCTCAGTAATGATCAGCATGTTCATAAGCTCAGCCAAGGTATTTTAAAGTTTATGCATATGGTAGTTCATGATGAACTGCCCATATGCATTAGTTAATGACTACAAAATTATATCAATATGTAGATCCTAATCTAACTTGACATCGAGCTTCTCAAGCTCTTCTATATCCTTAATTATCATCAGACAATGATCTTAGACCGACTGCCCATCATGCATCTAAGCCTTAAAAAGTCTCCTGGTGACTTGATATTTGGCTGCATGACTCTGTTCATCAAACAACTCTTACAAGTGAGCCAACATTTGGTGGCTAATCTTTATGTCTTCATGTTGGTACTGGAGCTCATCAAACATCGAGCCCAACATGTAATACCTAGCATTATTATCTTCATCCATCCACTTTTCTAGAGATGCTCTCTGCTCAGTGGATGGATAGGTTGATAAAGTAAGAGGATCCACTTCCAACACATGAGTCAACTTCTTGGAATCCAAAATAATTTTGAAGTTCCAGAGCCAATCTTTGTAGTTGGGTTTGGTCAGTCTATAAGTGTCTAGGATACGGACTAGTAGATTGAATGCAGATATTTTCCTATAGAGAGTTAATGTTTCTAGTTAGATTTTATAATTAGACTTAACCAATTTATTTAGAAGTTTTATTTCTAAATAAATTAGACTCCCACTATTTACTCGGATCCCTACACTTCCTTAGCAGAGATGTAAAAATCTCTATGATCAATTGATTTCTAGTGGGTGGTGCAGTCCCACTGACTGGCTTACCACCTCACCTAACAGTTATTGGTGATGGATCAATCGATGAGTGGACAACTCTTGTCCAATGATTCTTTAATCATGGTGCACCCAAACTTGATCTCTAATTCATGAAGTTCACCATACCAGAAATATTGCTCCACTCCTTAATTAAGTCAGATCCATTATTTGCATAAATTGAATTCTTGATTGGGTTCCTCACCATATCCAAAATATTGAGCGCAACCCATCCTCCAACTCGTAGCATCTAATGCCTAATAGACATGGTTGCATCTTTCCGATGTAACTAAACCACTATATCTAGCCAAGAACAATCAACCTTGGGAAGGACCCATACATCTACAATGGTGGAAGACCTATGACTTAATATTTTTTTAGAAAGATTTGATTCAGATCTCTTTATACTTGACTTGACTTAGTCATATTAATTATGACTATAGTGGCATGAATTAGTTCGAATTATTAGCCACTTGAAATAAAAACTAGGTCAACATTAATGGCCAGATAAGTAAGACCGATGAAAGGGATATGCCATTAACTCGACAAGAATGCATTCAGGTTGAGTAGCTCTTAATTAAAAATCAGTCGGTTGTATCTGCCAAACTTACCCTAGACACCAAATTGTCGAATCATAACTAATCGGATTAGCCTACAATCTAGGCTCGAACCATGGAGCCAAATTAGGTCTTGACTTGGTCAACCACATGTGAATGTGAGTCGACCTTGATCCATATTTAATCCTATTGGACTGGTCAATTCTAAGCACTCTTGATCCCACCTAACCAACTCTTGATTCGGTTTGATCAATCGCTAGACCTAATTGAGCTACCCAAGTCCGAATCCAATTTTATGAAGGTATCTTAGATCTAAAAATTTATAATTTTTAGATCTAATTGATTTCATAATCTTAATTCTTAATTAAGTTTTGGTTCATGAATAAAAATATATATTAAAATCCTAGAATTTTAGGATTTAAGGTTTTGCAGAAAAATAAGTTCTGATTTCTGATTAAGGATGAACATGCAGCACCCTTACACACCATAAGGATACCCAATTGAATAGGAGGAGAGGGTCTTTAAACCCTATTATTTTCTTATGACTGGATGGCCAAGAGGAATGGCTTATTAGAAATATATTTTTTACTATAAAATAAGTTAGATCTAAATCATATATCATATATACAATTAATGATCTAACCTATACATGCCTTGCATACATCTCATGTATCATAACTTAATTAAACATGCATTCTTTCAGATCTGATATATCACATATAATATCTAAAAAATAAAATTTAAGTTGATCACATCAAAATAAAACTATTCTAGATAGTTCAAAGAACTATTCTATAACTAGTCTAAACATGCATCTTTCATACGTCATATGAATAAATTAAAAATTAAAAATTATATTTTTATATTTTTTAGAATTGATTACAATATTTATAATATTAAAAAAATAAAAGTAAAATAGATCTAAAATTATATTTAATTAAATTAAAAATATAATTATACTAGACTACAAATAGAACTGTTCTATACCTAGTCTAGTCATGCATCTCATACACTATAGATCTAAATCATTTAATTTTTAATTTTTTAATTTTAGATCTAATTATATCTAATGTGACATCTAAAATTTTTTAATATCATATTATAAATAAAAATAAAATCAAATCTATAATATATTTGAAGAACTGCTAACCTAGCTTTGATACCAGTTGAAGAAAAAATTCCATTTTCTGCCATAAGATCATTTAGATCTGATTGGATCTAAAGGAACATTTCAAAAAAAAAAATTTAAAAAATTTTAATCAAATTTGAGACATCTTGTATCTGATCCTATAGATCTGATATTAAAACTAAAAATTAAAATTAAATCTAATTTAATTTTCTTACCTTGGTTGGGTAAATAGCTTTTACCCTGCCGATGATCTGTTGTCACCCAAGATTCTAGATGTTGCCATGCAATTTTCTAACTTCTATTAGAGTCCACTCAAGTATGATCTAGATGCACTCTCCTTGTGGATCTAATCTAAAAAGATTAGATCTGGATCTAATTTGTGAAGCCTTGAAACAAACTTTGAAGGCAGCACCTTGTCTCTTGATCTAGATCATCTTGTCTTATTTTATCTTCAGCTTTTGTCAACTTTTGATGGCTAAAACCTCACCAACTCTAGTGTGGATGTGGAGAAGAGAGGGAGGAGCTCTAGATGGGGCATGGAGGAGGTTTATGGTGGCAGCATATGGACATGGTGATCAAAGGATTAAAACCCTAGGGTGCAGGGTCTTTAAATAGACTCCTACACCACCTTAGAGTCCCATTTCATCAAGCAATCAAATTGCTTGATAACTTAGGACTCTAGAGCTAAGAGCCCACATTCCCAACCTGATTTCTATTAGATTTGGTCGACCAAAAACATCTCCAAAGGTGGCGGCATGAAGGGATAAGAGTCTAGGGCGCCTAGGACTCTTCCCTTAAGAGTTTGATCCAAATCATACTCTATCTTAACACAATCTAGGCACCTCCAAAAGTCACCAAATTTGGCACACCCAAAGCATGACTTGATCCTATCATTATTCAAAAATCAGAGGAAAGGAGTTCCTAGAAAATTTTCTAGAAGGCTCTGATCCTGTGACCCTCAATTCTCTCAATTGGGTTAACTATTGACCCTAGTCTAATTGCATTTTAGAATGGATTTATTTCTAGAATTAATCTAATCTGGATAAGTTCCAGCCAAATAAAAATAAATCCATTTATAATCTAGGGATGAGTCAAATCAAATTTGACTCAAAAGAGAGATCAAAAAAATTACAGAAGAAAAATGTCAGGCTCAATCATGTGCTAGCACGATTTTTTTGAACCTGATTGGATCTAATCCAAATCAATCAAACTAAGTAAGCCCAATTGATCACATCCAAATCCAAACCTTTCTTTATGTGACTAATTAGGTTCAGTTTCATATGGTAATGGGATATGTCGTGATCTCTATCATCGACATCATCGAAACATCTTTCGATGGATCAGAATTTTTTCAAGTCACACAATTAGAATGATCGATTATCAAGATCATTCTAATTGCTCCCAAAATCTACCAGCGACACCTAGCAGTATATGGTGGCAACCCATTAGAATTGAAAGTGAACCTCTCGATGCAACTACCTGTGTGATTGGGTTCTTCTATCTTGAGCCTTGACATGATTAGGGTTAAGGTGAACTCGTCAAACCCAACATCCATCATTTGAATTAATCATTCAATTTGAGTCCAATGTGAAACCTAATAGAAACTCTTTCTATCATCTTCACACCACCATGGGCACGGGCTTATAACTCGATCTCATGATTATTATAGGGCTACTACTCATCTACTAAGGTAGATAGATCTTCTATTAGTGCAATCTAATTCCTACAATAAACATGCTATAGCCAACATACTGAAGGGAAATCCTGATTTCCCGGTCCAGGTTCGTCCAGATCTAATTAGATCAAGAGATATATTTCAAAAATTTTCTCTTGACCTTAATCAGATCTTGATATGTTTCAGATCTGATTCTTATTATTTTAATAAATAAAATAAAAGAAGATAAATTAAATCAAATTCAATTTACCTGATTTGGGTAATCCTATTACCCTGTAGATGATCCTGATTGCAGCGGAAGGTTCTGGATCTTAGCCACGCAAGCGCCTGGCCTCTACCGGTATCCACTTCGGGTTGGATCTGGAGAATCCTCTTCTTCTCTATCACACCTCCAAAAATCAGATCTGGATCTGATCTGGAGGATCTTCAAAACTCTTTTGAAGATCTGCAGTCGTCCTTTTGCAGCAGCGCAGCCTTCTTGCTTTTGATCGCCTTTCCTTGATCTGAATCGCACCAAACTAAGTCCAAAACACCTTTTGGACGTGGAGAGCAAGAGGAGAAGAAGTTTAGGCATGGAGAAGGAGGGGAGAGGCAGCCTTGGGGCGTATCTAATAGCATTGGAATTAGGGTTGGGCGCAGGGTCTTATTTATAGACCTCTTGTGATCCAACTCCTCTTCCTCTCAACCAATCACAACCCTTTGTGAAATCAGATCTAAATCTGATTGGTTGGAATAGAGACCCCTGGATTCCTCCTTAGAGGGCGCCTAAGACCAGTCAAACTGGATTCTTAGTAGAACTCTGATTGGAATCCAAAAGGGAGGTGGAGTCCTTGTCCAACAAGGACTCCTAGGCGCCTCCTACTTGGGCTCACGCCACCCTTGGCGTGCGCCCTTCTCCTTGCCAGGTTCTGGCAGGGGGACAGGCCCCCACCAGCTCTCCAATAGGTGCATGACATGTGGTCAAAAGTCAAAGGGTGAATGGTCAACGTTTGACCAGTCAAAGGTAGACTTTTGACCAAAGTCAAAGAACAAGAAATGGCAGGTGACCAAAAATGGCAGGTAATGTCTTACAAATAAGACAACCTATTCTGACTTGGACAACCTCCAGTCAGACCATATGAAGGCCTCTGATTGAGCACAAACTCCTTTGGCTCAGTCAGGACAACTTATTTATGATAGTAAAAGAAGAACGTTAGGTTCAATCGAGTGCTAGCACGATTTCCTTGAACCTAATTGAATCTCATTCAGATCAATTGAACTAGATCAGTTCAATTGATGATCACCAGATTCAAACCCTTGTTTGTGTGACCCAGTTAGGTTCAGTTCTGTATGGTAATGGGATATGTCATGATCTCTATCATAGACATCATCGAAACTCCTTTCGATGGATCAGAACTCTTCTGATTCGAACAGCTAGAATGATCGATCATCTAAATCATTCTAATTGCTCCCAAAATCCACCAGTGACACCTAGCAGTATATGGTGGCAACCCATCAGAGCTGAATGCGAACCTCTTGGTGCAGCTACCTGTGTGATTCAGTTCTTCTATCTTGAGCCCCGATCAGATTAGGGTTAAGGTGAACTCGTCAAACCCTAGTCTCTGTCATATGATGTAATCATTCGATTCGAGTCCAATGTGAAAATCTAAATAGAAACTCTTTCTATTATTTCACTCTACCATGGCCATGGATTTCTGGACTTGATTCTCATGATCATCATAGGGCTACTCCTCTACCACCGAGGTAGATAGATCCCATCTTGATGCAATCCAGTTCCTACAATGAACATGCTATAGCCAACATACACCTCAGGGTTCCATATGGCTAGGAGACCGAGTAATGGTGTAGTCAAACTATAACACCCTCAAGGTGAACTGCCGATGCATCTCAGGTCAAAGAACCAGACACACTACTGCAGCATCGAGTCAGTCATTGACGAGAAGGTAGACTTCCTAATGACTACTCGAGGTGGTCACGCTCAGTGCCCTCGTTCTCTAACGAGTACCTGTACTCTCGCTCCGGTGTCTCCACACCGTAGACTCAAGACTCATCTACTAAAGAGAAGCGATCGTACACCAACCTTCCGGATCAATCACCATCCTCGTGATGATCCTATGGTCGGGAGCTGTTTATGAGTTAATAATGATTATTCATGTCTTAAATTTTCAACTCTTGAAAATATGAATTATCATTACCATTAACTCAAAGGATGTATCACAGACACTAAATACACAGGTGTGATAGAAAATAACCCATTTCATTAATTATAGTCAAAATTACAATTTTGCCCCTAGAAGTGTATTACAAGTGTCAGCCAATTCTGGCTTCTAGGGCACATATATCTAACAATCTCCCACTTGTCCTAAAGCCAATTGGCTACAAGTCTAAGTCCCATCTTCTCAAGGTGGGCTTCGATCTTCTGTTGGCCCAACGGCTTTGTAAGTGGGTCTGCCACATTATCTGCGGAGTTGACTCTCTTGACCTCAACGTAACCTTTCTCAAGGTAATCGCGGATGAGATGGTATCACCGTTTGCTTGGAACTCTTCCAGCACAAACAGTCTGCCAGATGTCGACTTTCGATCATCTATATCGGACATGAAGTCCGAGTCTGTGTATCCCTGGACCAGGAGTTCTCCGTTACCAAAGACCAACATCATATCCTTAGTTCTTCTCAAGTACTTAAGGATACATTTCACAGAAGTCCAGTGTTCTTCACCTGGATTTGACTGATATCTGCTTGTGACACTCACAGCATGGGCTATATCAGGTCGTGTACATAGCATGGCATACATGAGGCTCCCTATTGCAGAAGCATAAGGGATCTTGCTCATGCGTTCTATTTCCTCAGGTGTGCTGGGGCACATCTTCTTGGAAAGATGAATACCATGTCTGAAGGGTATTAATCCCCTCTTAGAGTTTTCCATACTAAACCTCTTTAGTACTTCCTCTATGTACATTTTCTGTGAAAGTCCTAGCATCCTATTCGGTCTATCCCTATAGACCTTAATTCCTAGAATAAAGGATGCTTCACCTAGGTCTTTCATGGAGAATTCCTTAGACAACCACATCTTGACTGATGTCAACATGGGAATATCATTCCCAATAAGGAGGATGTCATCCACGTACAATACGAGGAAGACAACAGCGCTCCCACTGACCCTTTTGAAAACACATGGTTCCTCTTCGTTTTTGATGAAACCAAACTTTTTGATCACATCATTGAAACGAGTGTTCCAGCTCCGAGATGCTTGCTTAAGTCCATATATGGACCTTTGCAGCTTGCAAACCTTGTGATCAGTATCACTGGATGTGAAACCTAGCGGCTGTTCCATATAGATATCTTCCTCAAGATATCCATTTAGGAATGCCGTTTTCACGTCCATTTGCCATATTTCATAATCGAAATAGGCTGCAACAGCAAGCAATGTGCGGATGGATTTTAGCATAGCTACTGGGGAAAAGGTATCCTGATAGTCAATGCCTTCACGTTGACTATAACCTTTTGCCACCAGTCTAGCCTTGAATGTCTCCACATTCCCATCTGCACCAATCTTTCTCTTGAAGATCCATTTACACCCAATAGGTACTATACCTTCTGGTGGATCTACCAAGGTCCAGACTTGGTTTGAGTGCATCGAGTCGATCTCTGACTTCATTGCCTCAAGCCATTTCTCGGAGTCGATATCTGATATCGCCTCGTTGTAGGTTTTGGGATCATCACCATGAGCACCATTACCTATGAGGAACATTTCCTCTATATCCTCTGAAATAATACCTAAGTATCTTTCAGGGGGACGGAAAACTCTTTCCGATCTACGAGGTGGAGGAGGTAGTGTTCTTATTGGCTCAACCTGATTTGGTTCCACTTGGTCCTTAGCTCGTTCTGCTTGTGAGACTTTCTCATCAAGCTTAATCTGCTTTCCAATGCCACTATCTTGAATAAACTATTTTTCAAGAAATATGGCATGTCGACTCACAATCACATTGTGGTCTTCTGGAATGTAGAAATAGTATCCTAATGACTCTTTAGGATATCCTATGAATCGAGCTCTAAAGGACCTAAACTCTAACTTGTCCACTTGTTGTCTTTTGACATAAGCCGGACAACCCCAAATTCTGAGATGACTCAGACTTGGTTTCTTACCGTGCCATATCTCATACGGTGTGGTAGGAACGGTTTTAGAGGGAACCCTATTCAGTAAATAGATTGAAGTTAATAATGAATGTCCCCAAAGGAAATCTAGGGAGGTCTGTGAAGCTCATCATGGATCGAACCATATCCAATAGAGTCCGATTTCTCCGTTCTGAAACCCCGTTGAGTTGAGGTGTTCCTGGTGGAGTCCATTGAGAGACTATGCCATTTTCCTTAAGATAGTCTAGGAATTCCCGGCTAAGGTATTCACCTCCTCGATCTGATCGAAGAACCTTAATGGGTTTTCCAGTTTGTTTTTCTACTTCATGTCTGAATTCTTTGAACTTTTCAAAGGCTTCAGACTTATGTCTCATAAGATACACATACCCATACCTAGACAGATCATCGGTAAAGGTAATGAAGTAGACAAAATTGCCTCTAGCCGGCACATCGAATGGGCCGCACACATCAGTATGTACTAGGGCAAGGAGATCTGTGGCCCTCTCCCCATGTCCAACAAAAGGGAGTTTAGTCATTTTGCCTTGAAGACAAGATTCACAAGTTGGATATGACTCAAAAGTCAATGGACTCAATAGCCCATTTTTCTCCAATTTGTTAATCCTATCTTCATTTGCTATATGACCTTCTTGTGCTAAGCATGAAACAGAAATCAAATTCCTGCTAGTGCAGGCACATAATAACAGTCTTTTAAAATAATAAACCAGATGGTAATCAGAGGGTATGTTCCCACGGCTACTGCAGCAACTCTTGCTCCATTACCGACGCGTAGGATCATGTCTCCATCCCTCAGCCTCCTGCTATCCTCAAGACATAGAAGTGCACAGATGAGCACTAGAACCAGAGTCAAGCACCCAACTGGATGCAGAAGAAACCGTAAGGTTAGACTCAATAACGAGCATACCTCCAGAAGGACCTTCCTTCTTGTTCTTCAGGGTGGCCAGGTAAGTAGGGCAGTTCCGCTTCCAATGGCCGTCGCTGTTGCAATGGAAACACTTTCCTTTGCCATCGACCTTTTTCTTCGGTTCTGCCTTCTTCTTCTTTGATCCTTCTACCTTTTGCTTTTTCACAGACTTCTTTTTCTTTCCATAAGACTTTCTTTTGGAAGAAGTCCGTTCCATAGCAAGAACTGAGCCTTTAGAACCTTTCATAGAAAGCTCAGCGGTAACCAGCATATTCATCAACTCGGCCAAGGAAATTTCTGAAGTTTATGCATGTGGTAATTCATGATGAATTGCCCATATGCATCAGTCAAGGATTGCAGAATAATATCGTTCTGCAAGTCCTAAGTCCAACTTCACACCGAGCTTCTCAAGCTCTTCCATGTCCTTGATCATTGTCAGACAGTGATCTTGGACTGACTGCCCATCACGCATCTTAGCCTTAAAAAGTCATTTTCGTGACTTGATATTTGGCTGCGCGACTCTGTTCACCAAACATCTCCTGTAGGTGAGCCAACATTTGGCGAGCAGTCCCGATATCTTCATGTTGGCGCTGGAGCTCATCAGACATCGAGCCCAACATGTAGTATCTGGCCTTATTGTCTTCGTCAATCCATTTTTCCAGAGACGCTCTCTGTTCAGTGGATGGACGAGCTGGTAAGGTGGGAGGGTCCTGGTCCAAAACATGTGTTAACTTCTCTGAACCCAAAACAATTTTGTAGTTCCTGAGCCAATCTTTATAATTGGGTCCAGTCAGTCTATGTGTGTCTAGGATACGTGCCAGTGGGTTGGACGCAGACATTTTCCTGTAGAGAGTCAAAGATTCTAGTTAGATACTGTAATTTTGACTTGACCAATTTGTTTAGGGATTTTATTTTTAAACAAATTAGCTCCCACTATTTTCTCGGATCCCTACACTCCCTCTGTAGAGATGCGAAAATCTCCGTGATTGATGATTTCTAGTGGGTGGTGCGGTCTCACCAACTGACTCATCACCTCACCTAACAGTTATTGGTGATGGGTTAGCCAATGAGTGAACAACTCTTGTTCAATGATTCTCTAATCATGGTGCACCCAAACTTGGTCTCTAATTCATGAATCTCACCGTATCCGAAATATTGATCCACTCCTTAGTTAAGTCAGACCCACCATTTGCATAGACTGGGTTCCTAATTGGGTCTCTCACCGTATCCGGAATATTGAGCCCAACTCATCCTCCAGCCCATAGCATCCAATGCCTAATAGACATGGTTGCGTCTTCCCGGTGCAACTGAGCCACTGTATCCAGCCGAGAACAATCAACCCCGGGAAGGGCCCGCACGTCTACAATGGTGGAAGACCTCGGAACTTAATCTTTTCTTAGGGAGAATTGATTCAGGTCTCATTAAACTAGACTTGGCTTAGTCATAACAATTATGACTAACCTAGTGGCATGGGTCAGCTCGGATTATTGACCACCTCAGATCAGAACTGTGTCAACAGATATGGCCAGGTAAGTGAGACCGGTGGAAGGAATATGCCGTTAACTCGCACAAGAACGCATTCAGGTCGAGTAGCTTCCAATTAAAAACCAGTCGGTCGTCTGTGCCAAACTTACCTTAGACACCAAATTGTTGAGTCAGAACCAATTGGGTTAGCCTACAATCCAGACTCTAACCTCTGAGCCTAATTAGGTCTTGCTTGATCGTGACTCGATCTTGACCCAGACTTAATCCTATTAGGCTGGTCAATTTAAGCATTGTTGATCCCATCTAACCAACTCTTGATTCGGTTTGATCAACCGCTTAGACCTAATTGAGCTACCCAAGCCCGAACCCAGTATTATGAATATGTCTTAGATCTGAAATTCTCAATTTTAGACCTAATTAATATTCCATAAACTTAATTCTTAATTAAGTTGGGTTCATAAACAAAATATGCATAATAAATCCTAGGGTTTCAGGATCTAGGGTTTTGCAGAAAGTAAGTTTTGGGTTTCTGATTAAGGACGAACACGCAGCACCCCTACACGTCATAAGAACACCCCATCGAATGGGAAGAGAGGGCCTTTAAACCCTTCTTCGTTCTTATGACCGGACGGCCAAGAGGAACGCCTTAATCAGGAACATGTAAATCTACAAAACAGTTATAGATCTATATCATATATCTCATATACAAATTTAGATCTAATCAAGGCATATTTTGCATACATCTCATGTATCAAATCATGCATGTTTTCAGATCTAAATTATCACATAATAATCTAAAAAATTAGATTTAAATTGATCTAATCAAAATAAATTCTAATCTAGACAATTATGTAGAACTATTCTACAACTAGTCTAGTCATGCATCTATCATATCTCATATGATATTTAAAATTAAATAATTTTTATTTGCTGTTTATCAGATGTTATTATAACACTTATAATATCAAAAAATAGTAAATAAGAAGAACTTGGTCCTTAGCTCGTTCGTGCTTGTGAGACTTTCTCATCAAGCTTTAATCGCTTTCCAATGCCACTATCTTGAATAACTTTTTTCAAGAAATATGGCATGTCGACTCACAATCAATTTGGTCTTCTGGAATGTAGAATAGTATCCTAATGTACGTCTTTAGGATATCTAATGAATCGAGCTCTAAGGACTCACACTTAACTTGTCCACTTGTTGTCTTTTGACAGATAGCCGGACCAACCCAATTCTGATGATGAACTCAGATTGGTTTCTTACGTGCAGTATCTCTACGGTGTGTAGGAATGGTTTTTAGAGGGAACCTATTCAAGTAAAGTAGCATTGAAGTTAAATGAATTGTCCCTAAAGGAAATCTAGAGAGGTCTGTGAAGCTCATACTAGGGATCGCACCTATCAATAGAGTCGATTTCTCTGCTTCCAAAACCCGTTGAGTTGAGGTGTTCTGGTGGAGTCCATTGCTAGAGACTATGCATTTTCCTTCAAGATATCTAGGAATTCCCGGCTAAGGTATCACCTCCTCGAATCTGATCAAAAGAACTTAATGGGTTTTTCAGTTTGTTTTTTACTTCATGTCTGAATTCTTTTGAACTTTTCAAAGGCTTCAGACTTATGTCTCATAGATACACATACCCTACAGACAGATCATCGGTAAGGTAATGAGTAGGACAAATTGCCTCTGCGCACATCGAATGGGCCGCACACATCAGTATGTATCTAGGGCAAGGAGTCTGTGGCCCTATCCCCATGTCCAAACAAAAGGGAGTTTAGTCATTTTGCCTGAAGACAAGATCACAAGTTGGATATGCACTAAAAGTCATGGAATCATAGCCATTTTTTCTCCAAATTTGGTTAACCTATTTCTTCTATATGACCTAATCTCAGGTGCCATAGATATCTGTCGTTTTGGAACTCATCCCTAGGTCGTTTTGGCATTCACATTTGCTCGATAATAACTCCTTTCGATGGATCAGAACTCTTCTGATTCGAACAGCTAGAATGATCGATCATCTAAATCATTCTAATTGCTCCCAAAATCCACCAGTGACACCTAGCAGTATATGGTGGCAACCCATCAGAGCTGAATGCGAACCTCTTGGTGCAGCTACCTGTGTGATTAAGTTCTTCTATCTTGAGCCCCGATCAGATTAGGGTTAAGGTGAACTCGTCAAACCCTAGTCTCTGTCATATGATGTAATCATTCGATTCGAGTCCAATGTGAAAATCTAAATAGAAACTCTTTCTATTATTTCACTCTACCATGGCCATGGGATTTCTGGACTTGATTCTCATGATCATCATAGGGCTACTCCTCTACCACCGAGGTAGATAGATCCCATCTTGATGCAATCCAGTTCCTACAATGAACATGCTATAGCCAACATACACCTCAGGGTTCCATATGGCTAGGAGACCGAGTAATGGTGTAGTCAAACTATAACACCCTCAAGGTGAACTGCCGATGCATCTCAGGTCAAAGAACCAGACACACTACTGCAGCATCGAGTCAGTCATTGACGAGAAGGTAGACTTCCTAATGACTACTCGAGGTGGTCACGCTCAGTGCCCTCGTTCTCTAACGAGTACCTGTACTCTCGCTCCGGTGTCTCCACACCGTAGACTCAAGACTCATCTACTAAAGAGAAGCGATCGTACACCAACCTTCCGGATCAATCACCATCCTCGTGATGATCCTATGGTCGGGAGCTGTTTATGAGTTAATAATGATTATTCATGTCTTAAATTTTCAACTCTTGAAAATATGAATTATCATTACCATTAACTCAAAGGATGTATCACAGACACTAAATACACATGTGTGATAGAAAATAACCCATTTCATTAATTATAGTCAAAATTACAATTTTGCCCCTAGAAGTGTATTACAAGTGTCAGCCAATTCTGGCTTCTAGGGCACATATATCTAACAATCTCCCACTTGTCCTAAAGCCAATTGGCTACAAGTCTAAGTCCCATCTTCTCAAGGTGGGCTTCGATCTTCTGCTGGCCCAACGGCTTTGTAAGTGGGTCTGCCACATTATCTGCGGAGTTGACTCTCTTGACCTCAACGTAACCTTTCTCAAGGTAATCGCGGATGAGATGGTATCACCGTTTGCTTGGAACTCTTCCAGCACAAACAGTCTGCCAGATGTCGACTTTCGATCATCTATATCGGACATGAAGTCCGAGTCTGTGTATCCCTGGACTTGGAGTTCTCCGTTACCAAAGACCAACATCATATCCTTAGTTCTTCTCAAGTACTTAAGGATACATTTCACAGAAGTCCAGTGTTCTTCACCTGGATTTGACTGATATCTGCTTGTGACACTCACAGCATGGGCTATATCAGGTCGTGTACATAGCATGGCATACATGAGGCTCCCTATTGCAGAAGCATAAGGGATCTTGCTCATGCGTTCTATTTCCTCAGGTGTGCTGGGGCACATCTTCTTGGAAAGATGAATACCATGTCTGAAGGGTATTAATCCCCTCTTAGAGTTTTCCATACTAAACCTCTTTAGTACTTCCTCTATGTACATCTTCTGTGAAAGTCCTAGCATCCTATTCGGTCTATCCCTATAGACCTTAATTCCTAGAATAAAGGATGCTTCACCTAGGTCTTTCATGGAGAATTCCTTGGACAACCACATCTTGACTGATGTCAACATGGGAATATCATTCCCAATAAGGAGGATGTCATCCACGTACAATACGAGGAAGACAACAGCGCTCCCACTGACCCTTTTGAAAACACATGGTTCCTCTTCATTTTTGATGAAACCAAACTTTTTGATCACATCATTGAAACGAGTGTTCCAGCTCCGAGATGCTTGCTTAAGTCCATATATGGACCTTTGCAGCTTGCAAACCTTGTGATCAGTATCACTGGATGTGAAACCTAGCGGCTGTTCCATATAGATATCTTCCTCAAGATATCCATTTAGGAATGCCGTTTTCACGTCCATTTGCCATATTTCATAATCGAAATAGGCTGCAACAGCAAGCAATGTGCGGATGGATTTTAGCATAGCTACCGGGGAAAAGGTATCCTGATAGTCAATGCCTTCACGTTGACTATAACCTTTTGCCACCAGTCTAGCCTTGAATGTCTCCACATTCCCATCTGCACCAATCTTTCTCTTGAAGATCCATTTACACCCAATAGGTACTATACCTTCTGGTGGATCTACCAAGGTCCAGACTTGGTTTGAGTGCATCGAGTCGATTCTCTGACTTCATTGCCTCAAGCCATTTCTCGGAGTCGATATCTGATATCGCCTCGTTGTAGGTTTTGGGATCATCACCATGAGCACCATTACCTATGAGGAACATTTCCTCTACATCCTCTGAAATAATACCTAAGTATCTTTCAGGGGGACGGGAAACTCTTTCCGATCTACGAGGTGGAGGAGGTAGTGTTCTTATTGGCTCAACCTGATTTGGTTCCACTTGGTCCTTAGCTCGTTCTGCTTGTGAGACTTTCTCATCAAGCTTAATCTGCTTTCCAATGCCACTATCTTGAATAAACTATTTTTCAAGAAATATGGCATGTCGACTCACAATCACATTGTGGTCTTCTGGAATGTAGAAATAGTATCCTAATGACTCTTTAGGATATCCTATGAATCGAGCTCTAAAGGACCTAAACTCTAACTTGTCCGCTTGTTGTCTTTTGACATAAGCCGGACAACCCCAAATTCTGAGATGACTCAGACTTGGTTTCTTACCGTGCCATATCTCATACGGTGTGGTAGGAACGGTTTTAGAGGGAACCCTATTCAGTAAATAGATTGAAGTTAATAATGAATGTCCCCAAAGAAAATCTGGGAGGTCTGTGAAGCTCATCATGGATCGAACCATATCCAATAGAGTCCGATTTCTCCGTTCTGAAACCCCGTTGAGTTGAGGTGTTCCTGGTGGAGTCCATTGAGAGACTATGCCATTTTCCTTAAGATAGTCTAGGAATTCCCGGCTAAGGTATTCACCTCCTCGATCTGATCGAAGAACCTTAATGGGTTTTCCAGTTTGTTTTTCTACTTCATGTCTGAATTCTTTGAACTTTTCAAAGGCTTCAGACTTGTGTCTCATAAGATACACATACCCATACCTAGACAGATCATCGGTAAAGGTAATGAAGTAGACAAAATTGCCTCTAGCCGGCACATCGAATGGGCCGCACACATCAGTATGTACTAGGGCAAGGAGATCTGTGGCCCTCTCCCCATGTCCAACAAAAGGGAGTTTAGTCATTTTGCCTTGAAGACAAGATTCACAAGTTGGATATGACTCAAAAGTCAATGGACTCAATAGCCCATTTTTCTCCAATTTGTTAATCCTATCTTCTGCTATATGACCTAATCTCAGGTGCCATAGATATCTGTCGTTTGGACTATCCCTAGGTCGTTTGGCATTCACGTTTTGCTCGATAGTTAAAACAGGTACATCAATATGCAACTGATAAAGACCATTAACAAGGAAACCATTTGCAATTTTATTTCTTTCATAAAGAATGTTACAATGGTCCTTAAAGAAGGTGATCACATAACCTTCTTGTGCTAAGCATGAAACAGAAATCAAATTCCTGCTAGCTGCAGGCACATAATAACAGTCTTTTAAAACTAAGTCTAAACCAGATGGTAATCGCAGAGGGTATGTTCCCACGGCTACTGCAGCAACTCTTGCTCCATTACCGACGCGTAGGATCATGTCTCCATCCCTCAGCCTCCTGCTATCCTCAAGACCCTGCATAGAAGTGCACAGATGAGCACTAGAACCAGAGTCAAGCACCCAACTGGATGCAGAAGAAACCGTAAGGTTAGACTCAATAACGAGCATACCTCCAGAAGGACCTTCCTTCTTGTTCTTCAGGGTGGCCAGGTAAGTAGGGCAGTTCCGCTTCCAATGGCCGTCGCTGTTGCAATGGAAACACTTTCCTTTGCCATCGACCTTCTTCTTCGGTTCTGCCTTCTTCTTCTTTGATCCTTCTACCTTTTGCTTTTTCACAGACTTCTTTTTCTTTCCATAAGACTTTCTTTTGGAAGAAGTCCGTTCCATAGCAAGAACTGAGCCTTTAGAACCTTTCATAGAAAGCTCAGCGGTAACCAGCATATTCATCAACTCGGCCAAGGAATTTTGAAGTTTATGCATGTGGTAATTCATGATGAATTGCCCATATGCATCAGTCAAGGATTGCAGAATAATATCGTTCTGCAAGTCCAAGTCCAACTTCACACCGAGCTTCTCAAGCTCTTCCATGTCCTTGATCATTGTCAGACAGTGATCTTGGACTGACTGCCCATCACGCATCTTAGCCTTAAAAAGTCATTTCGTGACTTGATATTTGGCTGCGCGACTCTGTTCACCAAACATCTCCTGCAGGTGAGCCAACATTTGGCGAGCAGTCCCGATATCTTCATGTTGGCGCTGGAGCTCATCAGACATCGAGCCCAACATGTAGTATCTGGCCTTATTGTCTTCGTCAATCCATTTTTCCAGAGACGCTCTCTGTTCAGTGGATGGACGAGCTGGTAAGGTGGGAGGGTCCTGGTCCAAAACATGTGTTAACTTCTCTGAACCCAAAACAATTTTGTAGTTCCTGAGCCAATCTTTATAATTGGGTCCAGTCAGTCTATGTGTGTCTAGGATACGTGCCAGTGGGTTGGACGCAGACATTTTCCTGTAGAGAGTCAAAGATTCTAGTTAGATACTGTAATTTTGACTTGACCAATTTGTTTAGGGATTTTATTTTTAAACAAATTAGCTCCCACTATTTTCTCGGATCCCTACACTCCCTCTGTAGAGATGCGAAAATCTCCGCGATTGATGATTTCTAGTGGGTGGTGCGGTCTCACCAACTGACTCATCACCTCACCTAACAGTTATTGGTGATGGGTTAGCCAATGAGTGAACAACTCTTGTTCAATGATTCTCTAATCATGGTGCACCCAAACTTGGTCTCTAATTCATGAATCTCACCGTATCCGGAATATTGATCCACTCCTTAGTTAAGTCAGACCCACCATTTGCATAGACTGGGTTCCTAATTGGGTCTCTCACCGTATCCGGAATATTGAGCCCAACTCATCCTCCAGCCCATAGCATCCAATGCCTAATAGACATGGTTGCGTCTTCCCGGTGCAACTGAGCCACTGTATCCAGCCGAGAACAATCAACCCCGGGAAGGGCCCGCACGTCTACAATGGTGGAAGACCTCGGACTTAATCTTTTCTTAGGGAGAATTGATTCAGGTCTCATTAAACTAGACTTGGCTTAGTCATAACAATTATGACTAACCTAGTGGCATGGGTCAGCTCGGATTATTGACCACCTCAGATCAGAACTGTGTCAACAGATATGGCCAGGTAAGTGAGACCGGTGGAAGGAATATGCCGTTAACTCGCACAAGAACGCATTCAGGTCGAGTAGCTTCCAATTAAAAACCAGTCGGTCGTCTGTGCCAAACTTACCTTAGACACCAAATTGTTGAGTCAGAACCAATTGGGTTAGCCTACAATCCAGACTCTAACCTCTGAGCCTAATTAGGTCTTGCTTGATCGTGACTCGATCTTGACCCAGACTTAATCCTATTAGGCTGGTCAATTTAAGCATTGTTGATCCCATCTAACCAACTCTTGATTCGGTTTGATCAACCGCTTAGACCTAATTGAGCTACCCAAGCCCGAACCCAGTATTATGAATATGTCTTAGATCTGAAATTCTCAATTTTAGACCTAATTAATATTCCATAAACTTAATTCTTAATTAAGTTGGGTTCATAAACAAAATATGCACAATAAATCCTAGGGTTTCAGGATCTAGGGTTTTGCAGAAAGTAAGTTTTGGGTTTCTGATTAAGGACGAACACGCAGCACCCCTACACGTCATAAGAACACCCCATCGAATGGGAAGAGAGGGCCTTTAAACCCTTCTTCGTTCTTATGACCGGACGGCCAAGAGGAACGCCTTAATCAGGAACATGTAAATCTACAAAACAGTTATAGATCTATATCATATATCTCATATACAAATTTAGATCTAATCAAGGCATATTTTGCATACATCTCATGTATCAAATCATGCATGTTTTCAGATCTAAATTATCACATAATAATCTAAAAAATTAGATTTAAATTGATCTAATCAAAATAAATTCTAATCTAGACAATTATGTAGAACTATTCTACAACTAGTCTAGTCATGCATCTATCATATCTCATATGATATTTAAAATTAAATAATTTTTATTTGCTGTTTATCAGATGTTATTATAACACTTATAATATCAGAAAATAGTAAATAAGAAGATCTAAAATATGATTTAATCAGATTAAATCAAAGACATGCAAAACTATTCTATAGAACTATTCTATTCTAGAACTAGTCATGCATATCTTCATGTTCTTAGATCCAAATCATTTAATTTTAATTTTTCTGATTTCAGATCTGATCACATCTCATGTGACATCTGAAATCACTTTATTTTCTAATTAAAATAAAATTAAAATCAGATCTAAACAATTTAGAACCATGGCTCTGATACCAGTTGAAGGGAAATCCTGATTTCCCGGTCCAGGTTCGTCCAGATCTGATTAGATCAAGAGATATATTTCAAAAATTTTCTCTTGATCTCAATCAGATCTTGATATATTTCAGATCTGATTCTTATTATTTTAATAAATAAAATAAAATAAGATAAATTAAATCAAATTTCAATTTACCTGATTTGGGTAATCCTATTACCCTGTAGATGATCCTGATTGCAGCGGAAGGTTCTGGATCTTAGCCACGCAAGCGCCTGGCCTCTACCGGTATCCACTCGGGTTGGATCTGGAGATCCTCTTCTTCTCTATCACACCTCCAAAAATCAGATCTGGATCTGATCTGGAGGATCTTCAAAACTCTTTTGAAGATCTGCAGTCGTCCTTTTGCAGCAGCGCAGCCTTCTTGCTTTTGATCGCCTTTCCTTGATCTGAATCGCACCAAACTAAGTCCAAAACACCTTTTGGACGTGGAGAGCAAGGGGAGAAGAGACTATGGCATGGAGAAGGAGGGGAGAGGCAGCCTTGGGGCGTATCTAATAGCATTGGAATTAGGGTTGGGCGCAGGGTCTTATTTATAGACCTCTTGTGATCCAACTCCTCTTCCTCTCAACCAATCACAACCCTTTGTGAAATCAGATCTAAATCTGATTGGTTGGAATAGAGACCCCTGGATTCCTCCTTAGAGGGCGCCTAAGACCAGTCAAACTGGATTCTTAGTAGAACTCTGATTGGAATCCAAAAGGGAGGTGGAGTCCTTGTCCAACAAGGACTCCTAGGCGCCTCCTACTTGGGCTCACGCCACCCTTGGCGTGCGCCCTTCTCCTTGCCAGGTTCTGGCAGGGGGACAGGCCCCCACCAGCTCTCCAATAGGTGCATGACATGTGGTCAAAAGTCAAAGGGTCAATGGTCAACGTTTGACCAGTCAAAGGTAGACTTTTGACCAAAGTCAAAGAACAAGAAATGGCAGGTGACCAAAAATGGCAGGTAATGTCTTACAAATAAGACAACCTATTCTGACTTGGACAACCTCCAGTCAGACCATATGAAGGCCTCTGATTGAGCACAAACTCCTTTGGCTCAGTCAGGACAACTTATTTATGATAGTAAAAGAAGAACGTTAGGTTCAATCGAGTGCTAGCACGATTTCCTTGAACCTAATTGAATCTCATTCAGATCAATTGAACTAGATCAGTTCAATTGATGATCACCAGATTCAAACCCTTGTTTGTGTGACCCAGTTAGGTTCAGTTCTGTATGGTAATGGGATATGTCATGATCTCTATCATAGACATCATCGAAACTCCTTTCGATGGATCAGAACTCTTCTGATTCGAACAGCTAGAATGATCGATCATCTAAATCATTCTAATTGCTCCCAAAATCCACCAGTGACACCTAGCAGTATATGGTGGCAACCCATCAGAGCTGAATGCGAACCTCTTGGTGCAGCTACCTGTGTGATTCAGTTCTTCTATCTTGAGCCCCGATCAGATTAGGGTTAAGGTGAACTCGTCAAACCCTAGTCTCTGTCATATGATGTAATCATTCGATTCGAGTCCAATGTGAAAATCTAAATAGAAACTCTTTCTATTATTTCACTCTACCATGGCCATGGATTTCTGGACTTGATTCTCATGATCATCATAGGGCTACTCCTCTACCACCGAGGTAGATAGATCCCATCTTGATGCAATCCAGTTCCTACAATGAACATGCTATAGCCAACATACACCTCAGGGTTCCATATGGCTAGGAGACCGAGTAATGGTGTAGTCAAACTATAACACCCTCAAGGTGAACTGCCGATGCATCTCAGGTCAAAGAACCAGACACACTACTGCAGCATCGAGTCAGTCATTGACGAGAAGGTAGACTTCCTAATGACTACTCGAGGTGGTCACGCTCAGTGCCCTCGTTCTCTAACGAGTACCTGTACTCTCGCTCCGGTGTCTCCACACCGTAGACTCAAGACTCATCTACTAAAGAGAAGCGATCGTACACCAACCTTTCGGATCAATCACCATCCTCGTGATGATCCTATGGTCGGGAGCTGTTTATGAATTAATAATGATTATTCATGTCTTAAATTTTCAACTCTTGAAAATATGAATTATCATTACCATTAACTCAAAGGATGTATCACAGACACTAAATACACAGGTGTGATAGAAAAATAACCCATTTCATTAATTATAGTCAAAATTATAATTTTGCCCCTAGAAGTGTATTACAAGTGTCAGCCAATTCTGGCTTCTAGGGCACATATATCTAACACATACACCTTAGAATTTCGAATGGCTAGAAAACCAAGTTATGGTGTAGTCAAACTATAATACCCTCAAGGTGAATTGTCGATGTACCTCAAGTCAAAGAACCAAATACACCACTACAGCATCAAGCCAGTCATCGACGAGAAGGTAGACTCCCTTGTCACTGCTCGAGGTGGTCACACTTAGTGCCCTCATTCTTTAACAAGTATCTATACTCTTGCTCTGGTGTCTCTATACTATAGACTCAAGACTCATCTATCCTAAGAAAGTGATCGCACACCAACCTTCCGAATCGATCACCATCCTCGTGATGATCCTATGGTCAGGAGCAATTTATGAGTTAATTATAAAAATTCATATCTTAAATTTTTAACTATTGAATATGAATTGTCACTACCATTAACTCATAGGATGTATTATAGATACTTTAAGTACACACACTATGATAGAAAATAATTTTTTATTAATTTTTAGTCAAAATTATAAAATTGCCCATAGAAGTGTATTACAAGTGTTTAGCCAATCTAGCTTTTAGAGCACACATCTAACATGTCCTGGTCTGACTGGAGCTTATCTAGATCAGAAAAATATTATCCTAGTCCATCAGACGGGAATAGGATAAGACCTGCTAATTTCTTGATCTTTTAGGACAAGGATCAAAGGTTGATCCGAATGCAAGAAAGAAAGGGCAAGGGGGTGTGCTCCCCTAGAGAATTATAGAGACATACACCCCTAAGTGATTTCTCAAGAAAGGAGAGGGCACACGCCCCCGTAGGCGTATGCCCCATATGGATAGGGGTTTTAGATTTGACTAGGTCAAAGAGTTTGATAGAGATCAAACTATAGGAAGAGTCCCCTAGACCTTGACTTCTTCCTTTTCTCCCTATCTATTTTATGTGATAATTTTTAATTATTTTTGGATGACAAAACCAGGTAGGGACCTGATATTTGGCATGGGATATCAGGCCTAGAGTCCTAAATAATAAAGCAATTTGATGCCTTGATGGAAAGGGACTCTAAGGTGGCATAGGGTTCTCTATAAGAACCCCTGCACCCTAGGGTTCTCTAATTTTTCCCTCCTCCATGCCAATTGCTGCACCCCCTCTTTGTTCCATGCCGTCCTCTCCTGCTCCTCTTCCTCTTCTCCACACCTAATAGGTTGGGTGAAAAAAGCAAAGAAAATCAAGGGCTTTTGGCAAAAGGATTCAAGGAAAGAGACGTCGGTGTTCGTGAGATAAGCGCACTGCCTTCAAGTTTTGTATGGAAGGCTTTACAGATCAGATCTAGATTTGATCATTGGAGATCATATTCAAGAGAAGAAGACATCTAGAAACAGCCCACGTGGACTCTGGTAAAGGCTAGGCACTTGCGTGGCTAGATCTAGAACCCTGAGTTACGATAGATCATCATCAAGATAACAATTACCCTGAGTAGGTAACAAATCTTCATCTAGATTTAATTTTAATTTTTGTTTTTAATATCAAATCATAAGGATCAGATTTGAAAACTCTCAAGTCTAATTAGAATTTATAAAAAAATTTATAATTTATTTGCTATAAATCAAATCAGATCAGATCGATCCTACGATGGAAAACTAGGTTTTCCTTCAACTGGTATCAGAGCCAGGTTCATAGTTCTTTAGATTAGAATTTAATCTAATTTTTATTTTATTTTTGATCTAATATTAAGAATTTTGATATGTCACATTAGAAGTTATTAGATCTAAAATCAGAAGATTAAAATTTTAAATAATATATGAGATATGTTTTATGCATGTCTAGACTAGGTTTATAGAATTATTCTACGAATTATCTAGAGTAGAATTTTATATGATATGATTATTTTTAAAATTTTATTTTTTAGATTTTATATCTAATATATCAGATCTGAGACATACATATGTTAGATTAATTTATTAAATAATCATATATGCGATATATGACATGCATGTCTAGACTAGTTTTTATTATTCTATATAATAGATAGTCAAGAATAAATTTTTGTTTTGATATGATCAATTAAACTTTTATTTATCAGATATTATATTAGATATATCAAATATGAAAAGATGCATATTTGGTTTATTTTTGATACATGAGATGTATACCAAGCATGCATAATTAGATCTATAATTTTATATAAGATATATGTTATAGATCTAAAAGTTTTTGTAGAGTAATTAAAATTTTTGATTAAGGCATTCCCCTTAGCCATCCTATCATAAGAGTAAGAAGGATTTAAAGACCTTCTCTTTCCATTCAATAAGGTGCTCTTATGGAATTTAGGGGTGCTGCGCATCTATCCTTAATCAAAAATCGAAGAACTTATTTTTTTGCAAAATTTTAGATCATAAAATCCTAGAATTTTTCTACATATTTTATTTATGAACCCAAACTTAATTAAAAATTAAGATTATAAAATCAATTAAATCTAAAAATTATGAATTTTTAGGTTCAAGATACCATCATAAATTTGGGTTCGGATATGGGTAGCTCAATTAGGTCTAGCGGTTGATCAAACCGAATCAAGAGTTGGTTAGGTGGGATCAAGAGTACTTAGAATTGACCAACCTGATAGGATTAAGTTTAGGTCAAGATTGACTCATAGTCACATGTGGTCAATCAAGTCAAGACCTAATTTAGCTCCATGGTTCGATCCTGGATTGTAGGCTAACCAGATTAGTTCTAGTTTATAAATTGATGTCTAAGGTAAGTTTGGCAGATACGACCAGTGGTCTTTAATTGGAAGCTACTTGACTTGAATGTATTCATAGCGAGTTAATGGTATATTCCTCCCACTGATGTCACTTACCTGGTTGACTGAATCAATTCAGTTCTGATTTGAGGTGGCTAACGATTCAAGCTAACCCATGCCACTAAGTTAGTCATAATTATTATGACTAAGTCAAGTCAAGTTTAAAAGACCTAAATCAAATCTTTCTAAAAAAATATTAAGTCATAGGTCTTCCACCATTGTAGATGTGCAGGTCCTTCCCAAGGTTGATTATTCTCGGCTAGTTATAGTAGTTCAGTTGCACCAGAAAGATGCAACCGTGTCTATTAGGCATTAGATGCTATGGGTTGGAGAATGGGTTGGGCTCAATATTTTAGATACGGTAAGGGATCCAATCAGAAATCCAATTTGTATAAATAGTGAGTTTGACTTAACTAAGAGTTGGAGCAATATTTTGGACACGGTGAGCTTCATGAATTAGAGATCAGGTTTGGATGCACCATGATTAGAGAATATTGGACAAGAGTTGTCTACTCATCGGTTGATCCATTATTAATAACTATTAGGTGAGGTGGTGAGCCAGTCGGTGGACTGCAATACCCACTAAAAATCTATGATCACAGAAATTTTCACATTTTTCCCAAGGAAGTGTAGGGATCCAAGAAAATAGCGGGAGCCTAATTTGTTTAAAAATGAAACTCCTAAATAAATTGGTTAAGTCTAATTAGAAACTTTGACTCTCTATAGGAAAATATCTATGTCAAATCCACTAGCCCGAATCTTAGACACCCATAGACTAACCAAACCCAATTATAAGGATTGGCTTAGGAACTACAAAATTATTTTGGATTCTAAGAAGCTATCTTATGTATTGAACTAGGACCTATCCACTTTACCAGCCTGTTCGACTGTGGATCAGAGAGCATCTATGGAGAAATAGAAGAATGATGATAATAAAGATAGGTACCATATGTTGGGCTTAATATCTGATGACTTATAGCGCCAACATGAAGATATCAAGACTGCTCAGCAAATGTTGGCTTACCTACAAGAGTTGTTCGGTAAGCAGAGTTGCGTAGCTCAGTGTCAAGTCTCCTAGAGACTTTTTAAGGCTCAAATGCATGATGGGCAATCAGTCCAAGATCATTGTTTAACAATGAATAAGGATCTAGAGGAGCTTGAGAAGCTCGGTGTCATGCTTGATAAGGATCTATTGATTGATGTGATCTTGTAGTCCTTGACTAATGCATATGGATAGTTCATCATGAACTTCCATATACATAAGATTCAATATACCTTGGCTAAACTCATGAATATGCTTGTTATTGTTGAGCTTTCTCTGAAAGATTTAAAGGGCTCAGTACTTACTATGGAGAGGACTTCTTCCAAGAGAAAATCTTTTGAAAAGAAGAAGAAGTTTGCGAAGTAGTAGAAGGTAGAAGGTGGGAAGAAGAAAAAAAAGACAACGAAGAAGACCACCGACAAAGAAAAGTATTTCCAGAGTAATACCAATGGCTATTAGAAGTAGAACTGCCCTTTATACCTGACCAGCTTGAAGAACAAGGAGCCAGGTCCTTCTGGAGGTATGCTCGTTATTGAATCTAACCTTATGGTTTTTTCTACATTCAGTTGGATGCTTGACTCTGGTTCTAGTGCTCACTTGTGCACTTCTATGTAGGATTTTGAGGAGAGCAGGAGGCTGAGGGATGGTGAAATGATCCTATGCATCAAAAATAGAGCAAGAGTTGCTGGTATGACTGTGAGAACCTACCCTCTACGATTACCAATAAGATTAGATTTAATTCTTAGGGACTGTTATTTTATGCCTGCAGTAAGTAGAAATTTGATTTTTGTTTTTTGTTTAGCGTAGGAAGGTTGTGTAATTAGCTTTCTTAAGGACCACTATACTATTCTTTTTGAAAGAAATAAAATTATAAGTAGTTTCTTAATTAACGGTCTCTATCAATTGCATGTTGATGTATCTATGTTAAATATCGAGCAAAACGTGAATACCGTAGGATCTAAGTGACCTAGAAATAGTTTAAATGATAGGTATCTTTGGCACCTTAGGCTAGGTCATATAGCTAAAGGTAGGATTAACAAATTGAAAAAATTTGGACTTATGAATCTATTAACTTTCGAGTTATATCTGATTTGTGAATCATACCTTCAGGGCAAAATGACCATGCTTCCTTTTGTAGGATATGAAAAAAGGACCATGGACCTACTTGTTTTAGTACATACAGATGTGTGATGCCCATTTGATATGCTGGCCAAAGGTAATTTTGTCTACTTCATTATCTTTACTGATGATATACCTCGGTATGGGTATGTATAATTGATGTGACACAAGTCTGAAGCCTTTGAAAAGTTCAAGAAATTTAGATATGAATTAGAAAAGCAAATCAAAAAATCTATTAAAATTCTTCAATCAGATCGAGGAGAAGAATATCTTAGTCAAAAATTCCTAGACTATCTCAAGGATAATGGCATAGTCTCATAATTGACTCCATCTGGAATACCTCAACTCAATGGGGTTTCACAATGGAGAAACCAGACCCTATTAGATATGGTTCAATCCATGATGAGCTTCACGGATCTGCTTGAGTTTCTTTATGGACATAGTCTTATAACCGCAATCTAATTACTAAATAGGGTTCTCTCTAAAATCATTCCTATCACACTATATGAGATATAGCATAGTAAGAAACCAAGTTTGAGTCATCTCAGAATTTGGGATTGTCTGGCCCATGTCAAGAAATACCAGGTGGATAAATTAGAGTCTGAGTCATTTAAAGCTTGTTCTGTCAAATATCCTAAAGAGTTATTAGGATATTACTTCTATCTTCTGAAAGATCATAATATGACGGTGAGTCGACACGCCATTTTTCTTAAAAAATAGTTTATTCAAGATGGTGGCATAGAGAGATAGATTAGACTCAAGAAGAAGGTCTCTAAAGAACAACAAGCTAATGAACCTGAGGAACCCAGTCAGTCTTAGCCAATTTAAACACAACCTCCTCCACCTCATAGATCAAGTAGAATTTTCTATCCACCTAAGAGGTACTTAGGTACCATTTCAGAGAATATAGAGAAAATGTTCCTCATACAAAATAGGGTTCATGGTGATGATCCTAAAACTTATGACAAGATGATATCTGATATCGACTCTGAGAAATGGTTAGAGGCAATGATGTTAGAGATTGACTCAATGCGCTCAAACCAAGTTTGGATCTTAGTAGATCCACCTAAAGGTATTGTACCTATTGGATGTAAATAGATCTTCAAGAGAAAGATAGGTATCAATGGGAATGTAGAGACATTCAAAGCTAGGCTTGTAGCGAAAGGTTATAGTCAGCAAGAAAGCATTGATTATTAGAACACCTTTTCGCTAGTAGCCATGCTAAAATCTATCCATAAACTATTTGCTATTGCAGCCTATTTCGATTATGAAATATGATAAATGGACGTGAAAATAATGTTCTTAAATGGCTATCATGAGGCAGATATCTATATAGAACAGTCGCTTGATTTCACATCCAGTGATAGTAATCACAAGGTCTGCAAGCTGCAGTGGTCCATATATGGACTCAAGCAAGCATCTCAGAGCTGGAATGCTCATTTTAACGATATAATTGTTGCCCAAGTATGGCTTCCCAAGAGAGGGGATAAATTGGATACTTAAAATTTAAATTTGAGATATGAGCAAATTAAACTAGTAATATACTTAAATAAAAAAAGCAATATAATGTGCAGTGAATGAAAGTAATAGAACAATAACGCACAATCACAAACACAATAATTTTATAGTGGTTCGGTGCCAAACTCAGCACCTACATCCACTCCCTAAGTAAACCACATAGGAATTTAACTATAATCACAAGACTTGATTACAGTCTGATTATTTTACTTGTATTTATAATGCAACCCAATTGATTTTGATCTTGGCTCACCAACCACAACTATATAATGATTATTTTTTTGAGCTAACAATCAGTCTCGATTAGTTTTAACTTTGGTTTACCAATTAAACCATACTATGTTCAACTCTAGACTTGGACTAACCTAAGTTTCTCACCCCAAGAAACTTAAAATAAAAGAATATATAATAAACAAAAACAAAATCAAACTCTTTGAAGCTTAAAATAAGAAATTTTAGGAGCTTAGCTTATTGGCTTGATTTCTTTTCTTTGATTACTTGAGGGAAGTAGTAGATAATCTTTGATAGTAATAGCCTAACCTCTCTTAGAGTGAGAATGTTGGAAAGACAAAAGTATGTCGAAAGATTACTCCATCCTTTTCACTATATTGCTCACACACTTAAATACACTGAAAATTTGCTTGAAAGCTCTCTTTGCTAGTTCAAAAGTTGTCTTTCTTGTCCAAAATATTTTCTTAAGTATTTCTAAGGTTTCCCACCATTACAAGTTAGCTAGAAGGACTTTTGAAAGTGATCTCGCTGTTGAAAGACCGAAAATAGCGATTGGGAGGTGTGTGGACTGAAAAAGCTATGAAACTAGAAACTAGCCATTACAGGCATTGGGCCAACTTAATTTTTGACTAGGTCAGCTTAGTCCAAACTAGGTTAGCTCAGTCTCAAAAATTCTGAAAAATCTATTTCTGTCATCTTCTATTTTCTAAGACTAGGATGGCTACTTTTCTAACTGGGTTGGCCTAGTTGTCACTGGGTCGGCTCAGTTGAAAACTAGGTCGGCTCAGTCCCCTGGATCATAAAACATCTTGCTTTTTGTCCTTTCTATCTTTTGCTTCAACTGAGACTAGGTCGGCTTAGTCTCAGACTAGGTTAGCCCAATTTGTGTGCCATGCGTGCCAAATACTATTTATGACCCTTTCTTCTCCAATTTACTTTGTAGGTTAGACTTGCCTTTTTGCCTTGATTTATCCTTCATTAAAACCTCTTGAAAGATGTATCCATTCTAAACTATCTTCTCTAAAATCTTGAGTGATGAGTCTTCATTTAAATGAACAAAAATACTTGAATTTTGTGAGCTCTTGAATTTTACGACTACACATCCTCACAAACAACGTTAGCAAATTAACAATCTATACTCAAATGCTTTTGTTATCATCAAAATTAATTTAGAATCAACAATCTTCTCCTTTTTGATGATGATAAAACCTTTTGAGTATAACCTTTTCTTCATATTTCAAAGTGATATATTCATTCAATCTTATCAAAAAACTCATACATCATATTCATTTAGATTTTATCAATTTACATATGCTCCCCTTGAATATGATAAGTATGTTCAAGTCTAAGTCAAATTTTGTATTGCTCTCCCTTACTATGTGCCAAGGTTTTAGTTTAGCAATTAGAGTTATGATTTCTTCCATATTTAGAATTACAATTGAATTGCTATTACTTGCACATTCTTTATTTAGTTCTTACTTAGGTATTACTTAAGTAATGCCCATTCTTTCCATTCTTTTCACTTAATTTGTATTTCAATTTTTAATTATCATTTTATACTCACTTTTCTCTCTCTTTTTGTCATTATCAAAAATTAAACATATAATATAAGAAGAGATTAGATCAAACATAAGAAGAGATACATTTCATTCATTCATTAGGAGAATTTGATACAATGCAATATAAAATCAAACTTCATTCATTCATAGATACAAAAAGTTCCAAGTTCAAAAACTGCTAAAGTTTGAACATTACATATCATGAACATTTACAACCAAAATATTCTAAGTATAACTAAATGGATTCTATATGCAACCTAATCAACACTAGGCTTTGGAGGGTCAGATGAGATTGGATCCATGGATGTTAAAGTATGCTATTTGGCAAACATCTTCCTCGCAGCATTTTCCATCAACGAGGGAAGACCACCTGAGAGTCTATTATATACTCTGGCCAATACGCACTACACTATCTCCTCAATCTGATCCTCATCTAGTCTGATAGTGGACGAAGATGGAGAAGGTGCTGGATGCTGTGGCACGAGCTTTGGCTCATGTTTTTCTTCCACTTCTTCATCTAGCTTCACCCAAACACTATTTACTTTTTTAAACTTCATCCTATGCATCGATTTCAAATTGTAGGTGTCATAATGTTGCACCTTCCTACTAGGTTCTCCTTCCAGACTAACTCCAAAATCCTGAAATATTAAAGTTAGGAACATTCTGTATGGCAAAGCAGGATTCCTCCTTTGGGATGCTTCTTGCATCACCCTCAAAATCAAAGCTAGAAGGTTGAATCTTTCCATCATTAGAATATGATACATAATAGATATGTCAGTCTTATTTAGAAAATCAAATCTTCCTACTCTATGAACTAGAATCCTAGCTAAAATGTGATGGAATAGTCTATGCTCAACTGATAGGTTTCTAACATGAATCTCTTCAAAGTGCATAGCATCTTCCCCACCAAATAGCAACTACAATCCACTTTCTCGATCATTAAGTCTTTTAGCTCCTTTAATGGGTGCCCTAAGTAAATTACCTAATTTCTCCACGATCAAATTGATCTTAACTTTCTTTACCTCTGACTCAAATAAATTAGATCTAACCCTAGCATTTCCATAAAACTCCCTTACTAGATTCGGATAGGTTGGAAGATTAATCCCAGAGCAGAGGTATTCTCATCCTTGATATTTCAAGCTTTCTCCAAACTCCAATCCCTCACTTGCCAAGAAATCAAAGTCCACTCTTCTACCGATTATAACAGCCCTAGAAGAGAGAGGAACCAGTGTGGATGAGGGAGATGGTAGGGAAATCAGAGAATGAGGCTGAGGGGGTTGAGTAGAAGGTCCTGGAGGAGGTGAGGAAGATTGAGATGACCTAGATGAATAGTCTTCTTCGAACTTTGTCTGCCGTTCTTCACCGTAAATCCCTCTTCTTGGCGGTAGAGCTGGACATGTATGCTTAATCCAAGGAGTTATGGTTCATTTCTTGTATGGCATGATTCTAAAATTCCATTCAAATTTGATGGAAATGGATTTCTAGAGGAAGTTTTTTAGGATTCTAGTGTTTTCTTTATAGATGGCTAAGAAGCAAGAAATAAAAAGGCCATCGATCTATCCATTTAAAAAATAGGACATTCGACAACTTAGTCGGCCCAATTTTTTTGTGATGAAAAAACTGAGTCGGCCTAGTACTAGGACGACTAAGTTTTTCTATAAGAAAGTAATGGAACGGCTCAGTTTGGCTTAGACTTGAATATTTTGAGTTTCAAATCCAAAAAATTTCCCATTTATTTTTTTCTAAATAAAATAAAAATTGAATAAATGCAAGGAAACTAACCATATCAAAATCAATCATTTTATCATTTAAAAATCAATTATCACAAGATATTCATTTAACAAATTGGATCAAATAAACTTAATTATTTTTTAATTATGCAAAATCATTCTTCATTCAAAGGTTTAGTAAAGATATCAGCAACTTAATTTTCAGTAGGCACATATTTAAGAAGTATATCATTATTTTGAATATGCTCTCTAATAAAATAATGTCTTACTTCTATATGTTTTGTTCTTGAATGTAATATAGAATTTTTAGTTAATTTTATGATACTTGTATTGTCCAATCGAATAGGAGTGTTATTACAAGTAATACTATAATCTTCTAGTTGTTGTTTGATCTACAATAGTTAAGCACAACAACTCCCAGCAGCAATGTATTTAGCTTCCACCATAGATAAGGCTACTGAGTTTTGTATCTTGATAAACCAAGAGATCAAATTTATTTCTAGAAATTAACATGTACCACTTGTACTCTTTTTATCTAAACAACAACCACTAAAATCTGAATCACTATAACCAATTAAATCTAATGAATATTGTTTAGAGGACCATAAACCAACATCTTGAGTATTTATTAGATACATAAAGATTCTTTTAACTGCTAATACATGTGATTCCTTAGAATTTGATTGATAACACGCACACATACATATACTAATATTATGTCCGATCTACTTGCAGTTAAATATATTAAAGATCCAATCATACATCGATATAGCTTAGGATCTACTACTTTTTCTTTTGGATCTTAATCAAGCTTGCAACTTGTGCTCATGGGAGTGTCATTTTCTTTGACATTCTCTATCCCAACTTTTTTTAACATTTTCATGACGTATTTATTTTGGTTGATGAAGATTCCCTCATTTGATTACTTGATTTGAAGTTTGAGGAAGAAGTTGAGCTCTCCCATCACGCTCATCTCGAACTCACCTTGCATGAGATTAGCAAACTCTCTATACAAAACCTCATTAGTAGCACCAAATACAATATCATTAACATATAATTAGACAATTAATAGATCACTTGATTTTTTATTAATAAATAGTATTTTATCTACATTACCTCTTTTGAAATTATTATTTAATAAGAACTTACTCAATATGTCATACCAAACTCTAGGTGCTTATTTTAATCCATATAGTGCTTTCTTAAGTTTATATACATGATTAGGTAAATCTTGACTTTCAATGCTTGGAGGTTGTTCTACATAGATTTCTTCAATTAAACCATTTAAAAATGTACTTTTCACATCCATTTGAAAAAGTTTAAAATTCATGAAGCATGCAAATGCTAAGAGCAATCTAATATCTTCAAGTCTAGCTATGGATGCAGAAAACTCATCAAAATCAATATCTTCTTCTTGACTGTATCCTAGTGCAACTAATCTAGCCTTATTTCTAATTACATTGCCCTTCTCATCTAGTTTATTTCTAAAGGCCCATTTTGTACCAATTATAAGAAAATTTTTAGATCCATCAACTAATTTTTAAACTTTATTTCTTTTAAATTGGTTTAACTCTTCTTACATTGCAAATATCCAATTTGGATTTTTTTCAGCTTTAGTTATATTTTTAGGTTCTAAATGAGATACAAATGCAATGTAATTCATAGCTTTCCTAAGAGATGATCTAGTTCTAACTCCATGAGATGGATCACCTATTATTAATTTCTTAGAATGATTATGATCATACCTCTATTCTTTTGGTAAATTGGATATACTTTGATCATCTTGAGATTGTGGCATTACTTCTTCAACCTCTTGCTCTTTGTCTTCTTTTTCTTGAGAGGGAGTATCTTCAAATGATATGTCTTTCATTTTATTTTCTAGAATTTCTATATCCACATCAAACTCTATTCTCATGGGAGTGTTCATCAAAATAAATACACAATTTACACATGTCTTGTTATCATTCTCTAATGTATAAACCAAAAAATTCCTATTATTTGTCAATGAGGGAAATCCTAATTTCTGTCAGGTTGTTCAGATCTGATTAGATCAAGAGATATATTTCAAAAATTTTCTCTTGATCTCAATCAGATCTTGATATGTTTCAGATCTGATTCTTATTATTTTAATAAATAAAATAAAATAAGATAAATTAAATCAAATTTAATTTACCTGATTTGGGTAATCCTATTACCCTGTAGATGATCCTGATTGCAGCGGAAGGTTCTGGATCTTAGCCACGCAAGCGCCTGGCCTCTACCGGTATCCACTCGGGTTGGATCTGGAGATCCTCTTCTTCTCTATCACACCTCCAAAAATCAGATCTGGATCTGATCTGGAGGATCTTCAAAACTCTTTTGAAGATCTGCAGTCGTCCTTTTGCAGCAGCGCAGCCTTCTTGCTTTTGATCGCCTTTCCTTGATCTGAATCGCACCAAACTAAAGTCCAAAACACCTTTTGGACGTGGAGAGCAAGGGGAGAAGAGACTATGGCATGGAGAAGGAGGGGAGAGGCAGCCTTGGGGCGTGTCTAATAGCATTGGAATTAGGGTTGGGCGCAGGGTCTTATTTATAGACCTCTTGTGATCCAACTCCTCTTCCTCTCAACCAATCACAACCCTTTGTGAAATCAGATCTAAATCTGATTGGTTGGTTGGAATAGAGACCCCTGGATTCCTCCTTAGAGGGCGCCTAAGACCAGTCAAACTGGATTCTTAGTAGAACTCTGATTGGAATCCAAAAGGGAGGTGGAGTCCTTGTCCAACAAGGACTCCTAGGCGCCTCCTACTTGGGCTCACGCCACCCTTGGCGTGCGCCCTTCTCCTTGCCAGGTTCTGGCAGGGGGACAGGCCCCCACCAGCTCTCCAATAGGTGCATGACATGTGGTCAAGTGGTCAAAAGTCAAAGGGTGTCAATGGTCAACGTTTGACCAGTCAAAGGTAGACTTTTGACCAAAGTCAAAGAACAAGAAATGGCAGGTGACCAAAAATGGCAGGTAATGTCTTACAAATAAGACAACCTATTCTGACTTGGACAACCTCCAGTCAGACCATATGAAGGCCTCTGATTGAGCACAAACTCCTTTGGCTCAGTCAGGACAACTTATTTATGATAGTAAAAGAAGAACGTTAGGT
Source organism: Cocos nucifera (assembly GCA_006176705.1). Classification (NCBI taxonomy): domain Eukaryota; kingdom Viridiplantae; phylum Streptophyta; class Magnoliopsida; order Arecales; family Arecaceae; genus Cocos; species Cocos nucifera. The sequence continues at coordinate 240,857 of QRFJ01001615.1, forward strand.
TCAATCGAGTGCTAGCACGATTTCCTTGAACCTAATTGAATCTCATTCAGATCAATTGAACTAGATCAGTTCAATTGATGATCACCAGATTCAAACCCTTGTTTGTGTGACCCAGTTAGGTTCAGTTCTGTATGGTAATGGGATATGTCATGATCTCTATCATAGACATCATCGAAACTCCTTTCGATGGATCAGAACTCTTCTGATTCGAACAGCTAGAATGATCGATCATCTAAATCATTCTAATTGCTCCCAAAATCCACCAGTGACACCTAGCAGTATATGGTGGCAACCCATCAGAGCTGAATGCGAACCTCTTGGTGCAGCTACCTGTGTGATTAAGTTCTTCTATCTTGAGCCCCGATCAGATTAGGGTTAAGGTGAACTCGTCAAACCCTAGTCTCTGTCATATGATGTAATCATTCGATTCGAGTCCAATGTGAAAATCTAAATAGAAACTCTTTCTATTATTTCACTCTACCATGGCCATGGATTTCTGGACTTGATTCTCATGATCATCATAGGGCTACTCCTCTACCACCGAGGTAGATAGATTCCCATCTTGATGCAATCCAGTTCCTACAATGAACATGCTATAGCCAACATACACCTCAGGGTTCCATATGGCTAGGAGACCGAGTAATGGTGTAGTCAAACTATAACACCCTCAAGGTGAACTGCCGATGCATCTCAGGTCAAAGAACCAGACACACTACTGCAGCATCGAGTCAGTCATTGACGAGAAGGTAGACTTCCTAATGACTACTCGAGGTGGTCACGCTCAGTGCCCTCGTTCTCTAACGAGTACCTGTACTCTCGCTCCGGTGTCTCCACACCGTAGACTCAAGACTCATCTACTAAAGAGAAGCGATCGTACACCAACCTTCCGGATCAATCACCATCCTCGTGATGATCCTATGGTCGGGAGCTGTTTATGAGTTAATAATGATTATTCATGTCTTAAATTTTCAACTCTTGAAAATATGAATTATCATTACCATTAACTCAAAGGATGTATCACAGACACTAAATACACATGTGTGATAGAAAATAACCCATTTCATTAATTATAGTCAAAATTATAATTTTGCCCCTAGAAGTGTATTACAAGTGTCAGCCAATTCTGGCTTCTAGGGCACATATATCTAACAATCTCCCACTTGTCCTAAAGCCAATTGGCTACAAGTCTAAGTCCCATCTTCTCAAGGTGGGCTTCGATCTTCTGCTGGCCCAACGGCTTTGTAAGTGGGTCTGCCACATTATCTGTGGAGTTGACTCTCTTGACCTCAACGTAACCTTTCTCAAGGTAATCGCGGATGAGATGGTATCACCGTTTGCTTAGGAACTCTTCCAGCACAAACAGTCTGCCAGATGTCGACTTTCGATCATCTATATCGGACATGAAGTCCGAGTCTGTGTATCCCTGGAACTTGGAGTTCTCCATTACCAAAGACCAACATCATATCCTTAGTTCTTCTCAAGTACTTAAGGATACATTTCACAGAAGTCCAGTGTTCTTCACCTGGATTTGACTGATATCTGCTTGTGACACTCACAGCATGGGCTATATCAGGTCGTGTACATAGCATGGCATACATGAGGCTCCCTATTGCAGAAGCATAAGGGATCTTGCTCATGCGTTCTATTTCCTCAGGTGTGCTGGGGCACATCTTCTTGGAAAGATGAATACCATGTCTGAAGGGTATTAATCCCCTCTTAGAGTTTTCCATACTAAACCTCTTTAGTACTTCCTCTATGTACATCTTCTGTGAAAGTCCTAGCATCCTATTCGGTCTATCCCTATAGACCTTAATTCCTAGAATAAAGGATGCTTCACCTAGGTCTTTCATGGAGAATTCCTTGGACAACCACATCTTGACTGATGTCAACATGGGAATATCATTCCCAATAAGGAGGATGTCATCCACGTACAATACGAGGAAGACAACAGCGCTCCCACTGACCCTTTTGAAAACACATGGTTCCTCTTCATTTTTGATGAAACCAAACTTTTTGATCACATCATTGAAACGAGTGTTCCAGCTCCGAGATGCTTGCTTAAGTCCATATATGGACCTTTGCAGCTTGCAAACCTTGTGATCAGTATCACTGGATGTGAAACCTAGCGGCTGTTCCATATAGATATCTTCCTCAAGATATCCATTTAGGAATGCCGTTTTCACGTCCATTTGCCATATTTCATAATCGAAATAGGCTGCAACAGCAAGCAATGTGCGGATGGATTTTAGCATAGCTACCTGGGGAAAAGGTATCCTGATAGTCAATGCCTTCGCACGTTGACTATAACCTTTTGCCACCAGTCTAGCCTTGAATGTCTCCACATTCCCATCTGCACCAATCTTTCTCTTGAAGATCCATTTACACCCAATAGGTACTATACCTTCTGGTGGATCTACCAAGGTCCAGACTTGGTTTGAGTGCATCGAGTCAATCTCTGACTTCATTGCCTCAAGCCATTTCTCGGAGTCGATATCTGATATCGCCTCGTTGTAGGTTTTGGGATCATCACCATGAGCACCATTACCTATGAGGAACATTTCCTCTACGTCCTCTGAAATAATACCTAAGTATCTTTCAGGGGGACGGGAAACTCTTTCCGATCTACGAGGTGGAGGAGGTAGTGTTCTTATTGGCTCAACCTGATTTGGTTCCACTTGGTCCTTAGCTCGTTCTGCTTGTGAGACTTTCTCATCAAGCTTAATCTGCTTTCCAATGCCACTATCTTGAATAAACTATTTTTCAAGAAATATGGCATGTCGACTCACAATCACATTGTGGTCTTCTGGAATGTAGAAATAGTATCCTAATGACTCTTTAGGATATCCTATGAATCGAGCTCTAAAGGACCTAAACTCTAACTTGTCCGCTTGTTGTCTTTTGACATAAGCCGGACAACCCCAAATTCTGAGATGACTCAGACTTGGTTTCTTACCGTGCCATATCTCATACGGTGTGGTAGGAACGGTTTTAGAGGGAACCCTATTCAGTAAATAGATTGAAGTTAATAATGAATGTCCCCAAAGAAAATCTGGGAGGTCTGTGAAGCTCATCATGGATCGAACCATATCCAATAGAGTCCGATTTCTCCGTTCTGAAACCCCGTTGAGTTGAGGTGTTCCTGGTGGAGTCCATTGAGAGACTATGCCATTTTCCTTAAGATAGTCTAGGAATTCCCGGCTAAGGTATTCACCTCCTCGATCTGATCGAAGAACCTTAATGGGTTTTCCAGTTTGTTTTTCTACTTCATGTCTGAATTCTTTGAACTTTTCAAAGGCTTCAGACTTGTGTCTCATAAGATACACATACCCATACCTAGACAGATCATCGGTAAAGGTAATGAAGTAGACAAAATTGCCTCTAGCCGGCACATCGAATGGGCCGCACACATCAGTATGTACTAGGGCAAGGAGATCTGTGGCCCTCTCCCCATGTCCAACAAAAGGGAGTTTAGTCATTTTGCCTTGAAGACAAGATTCACAAGTTGGATATGACTCAAAAGTCAATGGACTCAATAGCCCATTTTTCTCCAATTTGTTAATCCTATCTTCTGCTATATGACCTAATCTCAGGTGCCATAGATATCTGTCGTTTGGACTATCCCTAGGTCGTTTGGCATTCACGTTTTGCTCGATAGTTAAAATAGGTACATCAATATGCAACTGATAAAGACCATTAACAAGGAAACCATTTGCAATTTTATTTCTTTCATAAAGAATGTTACAATGGTCCTTAAAGAAGGTGATCACATAACCTTCTTGTGCTAAGCATGAAACAGAAATCAAATTCCTGCTAGCTGCAGGCACATAATAACAGTCTTTTAAAACTAAGTCTAAACCAGATGGTAATCGCAGAGGGTATGTTCCCACGGCTACTGCAGCAACTCTTGCTCCATTACCGACGCGTAGGATCATGTCTCCATCCCTCAGCCTCCTGCTATCCTCAAGACCCTGCATAGAAGTGCACAGATGAGCACTAGAACCAGAGTCAAGCACCCAACTGGATGCAGAAGAAACCGTAAGGTTAGACTCAATAACGAGCATACCTCCAGAAGGACCTTCCTTCTTGTTCTTCAGGGTGGCCAGGTAAGTAGGGCAGTTCCGCTTCCAATGGCCGTCGCTGTTGCAATGGAAACACTTTCCTTTGCCATCGACCTTCTTCTTCGGTTCTGCCTTCTTCTTCTTTGATCCTTCTACCTTTTGCTTTTTCACAGACTTCTTTTTCTTTCCATAAGACTTTCTTTTGGAAGAAGTCCGTTCCATAGCAAGAACTGAGCCTTTAGAACCTTTCATAGAAAGCTCAGCGGTAACCAGCATATTCATCAACTCGGCCAAGGAATTTTGAAGTTTATGCATGTGGTAATTCATGATGAATTGCCCATATGCATCAGTCAAGGATTGCAGAATAATATCGTTCTGCAGATCCAAGTCCAACTTCACACCGAGCTTCTCAAGCTCTTCCATGTCCTTGATCATTGTCAGACAGTGATCTTGGACTGACTGCCCATCACGCATCTTAGCCTTAAAAAGTCATTTCGTGACTTGATATTTGGCTGCGCGACTCTGTTCACCAAACATCTCCTGCAGGTGAGCCAACATTTGGCGAGCAGTCCCGATATCTTCATGTTGGCGCTGGAGCTCATCAGACATCGAGCCCAACATGTAGTATCTGGCCTTATTGTCTTCGTCAATCCATTTTTCCAGAGACGCTCTCTGTTCAGTGGATGGACGAGCTGGTAAGGTGGGAGGGTCCTGGTCCAAAACATGTGTTAACTTCTCTGAACCCAAAATAATTTTGTAGTTCCTGAGCCAATCTTTATAATTGGGTCCAGTCAGTCTATGTGTGTCTAGGATACGTGCCAGTGGGTTGGACGCAGACATTTTCCTGTAGAGAGTCAAAGATTCTAGTTAGATACTGTAATTTTGACTTGACCAATTTGTTTAGGGATTTTATTTTTAAACAAATTAGCTCCCACTATTTTCTCGGATCCCTACACTCCCTCTGTAGAGATGCGAAAATCTCCACGATTGATGATTTCTAGTGGGTGGTGCGGTCTCACCAACTGACTCATCACCTCACCTAACAGTTATTGGTGATGGGTTAGCCAATGAGTGAACAACTCTTGTTCAATGATTCTCTAATCATGGTGCACCCAAACTTGGTCTCTAATTCATGAATCTCACCGTATCCGGAATATTGATCCACTCCTTAGTTAAGTCAGACCCACCATTTGCATAGACTGGGTTCCTAATTGGGTCTCTCACCGTATCCGAGAATATTGAGCCCAACTCATCCTCCAGCCCATAGCATCCAATGCCTAATAGACATGGTTGCATCTTCCCGGTGCAACTGAGCCACTGTATCCAGCCGAGAACAATCAACCCCGGGAAGGGCCCGCACGTCTACAATGGTGGAAGACCTCGGACTTAATCTTTTCTTAGGGAGAATTGATTCAGGTCTCATTAAACTAGACTTGGCTTAGTCATAACAATTATGACTAACCTAGTGGCATGGGTCAGCTCGGATTATTGACCACCTCAGATCAGAACTGTGTCAACAGATATGGCCAGGTAAGTGAGACCGGTGGAAGGAATATGCCGTTAACTCGCACAAGAACGCATTCAGGTCGAGTAGCTTCCAATTAAAAACCAGTCGGTCGTCTGTGCCAAACTTACCTTAGACACCAAATTGTTGAGTCAGAACCAATTGGGTTAGCCTACAATCCAGACTCTAACCTCTGAGCCTAATTAGGTCTTGCTTGATCGTGACTCGATCTTGACCCAGACTTAATCCTATTAGGCTGGTCAATTTAAGCATTGTTGATCCCATCTAACCAACTCTTGATTCGGTTTGATCAACCGCTTAGACCTAATTGAGCTACCCAAGCCCGAACCCAGTATTATGAATATGTCTTAGATCTGAAATTCTCAATTTTAGACCTAATTAATATTCCATAAACTTAATTCTTAATTAAGTTTGGGTTCATAAACAAAATATGCACAATAAATCCTAGGGTTTCAGGATCTAGGGTTTTGCAGAAAGTAAGTTTTGGGATTTCTGATTAAGGACGAACACGCAGCACCCCTACACGTCATAAGAACACCCCATCGAATGGGAAGAGAGGGCCTTTAAACCCTTCTTCGTTCTTATGACCGGACGGCCAAGAGGAACGCCTTAATCAGGAACATGTAAATCTACAAAACAGTTATAGATCTATATCATATATCTCATATACAAATTTAGATCTAACTTCAAGGCATATTTTGCATACATCTCATGTATCAAATCATGCATGTTTTCAGATCTAAATTATCACATAATTAATCTAAAAAATTAGATTTAAATTGATCTAATCAAAATAAATTCTAATCTAGACAATTATGTAGAACTATTCTACAACTAGTCTAGTCATGCATCTCTATCATATCTCATATGATATTTAAAATTAAATAATTTTTATTTGCTGTTTATCAGATGTTATTATAACACTTATAATATCAGAAAATAGTAAATAAGAAGATCTAAAATATGATTTAATCAGATTAAATCAAATGAACATGCAAAGACTATTCTATAGAACTATTCTATTCTAGAACTAGTCATGCATATCTTCATGTAAAACTTAGATCCAAATCATTTAATTTTAATTTTTCTGATTTCAGATCTGATCACATCTCATGTGACATCTAAAATCACTTTATTTTCTAATTAAAAATAAAATTAAAATCAGATCTAAACAATTTTTAGAACCATGGCTCTGATACCAGTTGAAGGAAAAATCCTGATTTCCCGGATCCAGGTTCGTCCAGATCTGATTAGATCAAGAGATATATTTCAAAAATTTTCTCTTGATGTCAATCTAGATCTTGATCTATGATATTCAGATCTGATTCTTATTATTTATAATAAAATAAAATAAAAGATAAATTAAATCAAATTTAATTTTACCTGATGTTGGGTAATCCTATTACCCTGTAGATGATTCTGCTGATTGCAGCGGAAGGTTCTGGATCTTAGCCACGCAAGCGCCTGGCCTCTACCAGTATCCACTCGGGCTGGATCTAGAGATCTTCTCTTTCTTTATCACTTCTCTAAATATCAGATCTAGATCTGATTTGGAGAATCTTCAACACTCCTTCTGAAGATCAGCAGTCGTCTCTGCAGCAGTGCTGCCTTCTTCCTTTTTTTGTCACCTTTCTCTTGCCTGGATTGCACCAAACTAGAGCATAACTTTTCTTGGGCGTGGAGAGGAGAGAGAGAACCAAAAGATGGCATGGAGGAGGGAGAGGGGCAGCCTTGGGTAGTGGGCTAAGAGAGAACTCTTTTTTTTAAAAGTTGGGCGTAGACAGGGTTTATATAAACCCTGCTGCGCCATGCAGTGCCACATCATCCCGACCAATCACGTTGCTTCATGCAATCAGATCTAAATCTAATTGGTGAGATAACATCACCTGATCCAATCAGATGAGAGTCCACTCAATTCATCCTTAGGTGGCGCCAAGATTGGTCAAAGCTGAGTTTTAGGCGCCTTCCTAAGTTGATTCAATGAAGCAACCTAAAGTTCCATCCATATTGGACACCAAGTCATCCCTATCCATGGGCGCACACCTCCCTAAGTGTGCACCCCCTCCTTTCTAATTTTTAGCAAGGGGACAAGCCCCTATCTACTCTCCTATGGGTGCATGACACATGGGCAGATGTCTAAGGGTCAAAGGTCAACGTTTGACCAAAGTCAAAAAATAAGAATTAGCAGGTGTTGTCTCAAATTTATCTCATAGATTAAGATGACCCTTTTTTGTCATGGACAAGCTCCAGTTAGATCATGTAAAGGTATTTGAGTGAGCATGAACATATTTGGCTCAGTCGAGACAACTTTTAATGATGGTAGAAGGAGAACGTTAGGCTCAATCATGTGCTAGCACTATTTTCTTGAACCTAATTGAATCTAATTCAAATCAATTAAACTGGGTTAGTCCAATTGATGATATCCAAATCCAAACCCTTATTTGTATGATCCAGTTAGATTTAGTTCTGTATGGTAATAGGATATGTCATGATCTCTATCATTGACATCATCGAAACACCTTTCAATGAATCAAAACTTTTTTGATTCAGACAACTAGAATGATCGATCATCTAAATCATTCTAATTGCTACAAAAATCCACCGGTGACATCTAGCAGAGTATGGTGGCAACCCATCAAAACTAAAAATAAACCTTTTGATGTAGCTACCTATGTGATTAAGTTCTTCTATCTTGAGCTCCGATCAGATTAGGGTTAAGTTGAACTCGTCAAACCTTAATTTCTATCATATGATTTAATCATTTGATTCAAGTCCGATGTGAAAATCTTAATAGAAACTCTTTCTATTATTTCACACTATCATGGCCATGGGCTTAAGGACTTGATTCTCATGATCATCATAGGGCTGCTCCTCATCCACTGAGGTAGATAGATTTTCTCTTGGTGCAATCCAATTTCTACAATGAACATGCTATAGCCAACATACACCTCAGGATTCCGAATGGCTAGGACACCAAGTCATGGTGTTGTCAAACTATAACACCGTCAAGGTGAACTGCCAATGCATCTTAGGTCAAAGAATCGATACATCACTACAGCTTTGAGTCAGTCATCGATGAGAAGGTAGACTTCCTTATGACTGCTCAAGATGGTCATGCTTAGTGCCCTTGTTCTCTAACAAGTACCTGTACTCTCACTCCAGTGTCTCTACACCATAGACTTAAGACTCATCTACTATAAAGAATCGATTGTACATCAACCTTTTGAATCAATCATCATCCTCATGATGATCCTATGATCGAAAGCATTTTGTGTTAATAATTGATAATTCTTGTCTTAAATTTTCAACTCTTGAATATAAGAATTATCATTACCATTAACTCAAGGGATGTATCACAAACACTAAATATACATTTATGATAGAAAATAACCTATTTTATTATTTATAGTCAAAATTATAATTTTGCCTCTAGAAGTGTATTACAAATGTCAGCCAATTCTGGCTTCTAGGGCACACATATCTAACACAAACTTTCTTAACTTATCTTTACCATTTATAAGAATGAAATATCTGCATCCAAAGATTTTAAAGTATGAAATATTTGGCTTCTTTTTTTTATAGAGTTCATATATAGTTTTCTTTAAGATTGGTTTAATTAGAGCTCTTTTTAACACATAACATGCGGTGTTAATAGCTTCTGCTCAAAAATATTTTGGAAGGTTGCTTTCATAAAGCATGGTTCGTGCCATTTCAATCAATGTTCTATTCTTTCTTTCTACCATCCCATTTTGTTGAGGTGTCCTAGGTGCTGAAAAGTTATGATTGATTCCATTCTTAGGACAAAAATATTCAAATTTTTTATTTTCAAATTTTGTGTCATGATCACTTGTTATATATAAAATATTATATTTTTTTCTTTATGATTTTGTTAAATAGATCAACAAACATATTAAAAATATTATCTTTATGAGATAAAAATAAAATCTATATATATCTTAAAAAATCATCTATTATAATGAAGCCATATCTTTTTTTTCCAAGAATAGTAGTTGAAATAGGTCCAAATAAATCCATATGAAGTAGTTCTAGAGGCGTAGTAGTTGAAACAATATTTTTGGATTTGAAAAAATATTTTGTTTATTTACCAAGTTGGTATGCTTTGCAAATTTTTTTCTTTTCAAAATTTATTTTAGGTAATCCTTTTACTAAATCAAGCTTAATTAATCTTGCTAGTGAGTCCATACTTGCATGACCTAATCTATTATGCCAAATCTAACTTGATTCATTTAGTTCAGCATTCATAGCAATAAGATACTCAATATTTTCATTTTTAAGTTCATCAAGATCAACAATGTAAACATTTCCATATCTTTCTCCTATGAATTTAATGCTTTCATCTAAAGAACTATTTACAATGCAATGAGATGATTTGAATGAAACATTAAAGCCCATATCACAAAGTTGGCTTATGCTAAGTAAGTTATGCATTAATCCTTCCACATATAAAATACTTTCTATACTAGTAGAGGGTGTTATCAAGATATTACCGAGATCAATGATTTTTTCTTTACCGTTGTCTCCAAATGTCACAACACCTCTATTTTTAGCTTTAAGAGAGACAAATTATGATTTATCTTCCATCATGTACCTCGAGCATCCACTATCAAGGTACCACCTTCTTTTAGCTCTTACAGATGCCAAGCACATCTATACAAGCAATCAAGTAAACTTTGGTACCCAAGTTAACTTAGGTCCTTTGGGGTTAGCACAAATGGTTTCTTTTGGAATCCAAATTTATTTTACTTTTGATTTGCTTGAACTAAAAGTTTTGCATTCCATAAATTTATGTTCAATTTTATTACATTTGTAACATGTAATATTTCTACCATAATTTTGAAACTTTGCATATATATTCTTTAATGATTTTTGCTTTCTTAATGGATAATATCCTATACCGGCTTTATCAAAGGTCATCTTTTGATTTTCAATTAATGTTTGTAGATTTTTAGAGCTTAGCATATATCCATCAACTATGGATTTTAATCTTATCACTTTATCTTGTAAGGATACAATCTTTTCATTTGATTCATTTAGATTGCTTTATATTTTCTTCATTTTTTCTTCTATTTAAGCTTTATTTATTTTTAAGGATTGATTCTCTTTCCTTAGTTCTTTGTTCTTATGAGATAGATTTTTAAAATCAAAATGTAAATCATTAAAAGCTTCATACAATTCCTCAAATGTAAATTCAAAAATTGAATCATCTTGGTTTACCTCATCTTCCAATGCCATAAGAAAAAGATTGGCTTTTTCTTCTCTTAGACATTTTTCTTTACTTGACGATGAGTCATCATCATTGCTTCATGCTGCTTTTAACACTTTCTTCCTTAATTTCTTTGAGCTCTTCTTCAACAATGGACAGTCCATTCGAAAATATCCGAGCTTCTTACACTCATAACAAATGATTTGATCCTTCTCTTTGTCTCTTTCTCTTTCTTTGCTACCTTCGCCCTTGATGAAATTTCTTTTTCTTGGTTCAAACTTCTTTCTTCTTTTCTTGAATTTTTTGAACCTTCTAGTAATTAGTGCCATTTTCTCATTATCCTCCAAGTCATCTTCGGAGTTGCTTTTTTCTTCATACATTGATTTTTTCCTCATACATGGCAACAACTTTGAGTGCTATGTTCATCTTTTTCTTTACTTTTCTTCTTTTCCTTGGTTCATGTTCAACTCATGGGTTATAAGTGACCCAATTAGCTCCTCCAAAGTAAGAGTGTTTAAGTCTTTCGCCTATTGAATGATAGTCACTTTTGGCTTCCAATTCTTTAACAAAGACCTAAGAATTTTATGCACATCACTATTAGTATAATCTCTTTCTAGACTTTTTAAACTATTTAGAATATCAGTGAATCTAGTGAATATTTTAGTGATGGTTTCATGTATTTCCATTTTAAATAACTCATATTTATGTATATATTTATTTTTGATTTCTTGACTTGATTAGTATCCTCATAGGTGACTTCAAGTCTATTCTTAATTTCTTTAGTGGATGAATATGTTGATATTTTATTGAACTCATTAGCATCCAAAGCATAATATAAAATATTCATTATTTTGGCATTAAATTAAGCTTTCTTTCTATCATGTTCATCCTAATTCTTTTTAGGTTTTGGGATGGACACTCCATCAATCATGATTGTAGAAGTGTGAGGGCCTAACATTTTGACATTCCACATGTCATAATCTTGTGCTTGGATGAATATCCACATTCATGCTTTCCAATTGGTATAATTAGTCCCATTGAATAGCGAGGGTCTATTGGTTGATTGCCCCTCAACCAAAGGAGTCTTATTTAGGGTTGCCATTTAATCTTTAGCTCTTTGATAGTTTGATTAACAACTAATATTAGAGCACCTGCTCTGATACCACTTGATACCAAGTATGGCTTCCTAAGGGGGGGTGAATTGGGTATTTAAAATTTAACCTTGAGATATGAGCAAATTAAACTAGTTATGTGCTTAAATAAAACTAGCAATATAATGTGCAGTGAATGAAAGTAATAGAACAATAATACATAATTATAAACATAATAATTTTATAGTTGTTCAATGCCAAACTTAGCACCTACGTCCACATTCTAAGTGAACCACTTAGGAATTCAACTATAATCACTAGGCTTGATTATAGTCTGATTGTTTTACTTGGATTTACAATCCAATTCAGTTGATTTTGACCTAGGCTCATTAATGACAATCATATAATGATTATTTTTTTGGGCTAACAATCAATCCTGAGTGGTTTTAACTTTGACTCATCAATTAAACCATACAAGATCCAACTCTATGCTTGGACTAGCCCAAGTTTCTCATCCCATGAAACTTGAAATAAAAAGAAAAGTACAGTAAACAAAAAGGAAAATAAACTCTTTGAAGCTTAAGAGAAGAAATTCTAGGAGCTTGGCTTATTGGCTTGATTTTTTTCTCTTTGATTTCTTGAGGAAAGTAGTAGATGATCTTCGATAGCAGTGGACTAACTTCTCTCAGAGTGAGGATGTTGGAAAAACAGAAGTATGTCTGAAGATCACTCCTTTCTTTTCACTATATTTCTCACACACTTGAATACATTGAAAATCTACTTGGAAGATCTCTTCGCAAGTTCAAAAGTTATCTTTCTTGTTCCAAATATTTGCTTAAGTATTTCTAAGGTTTCCCACTATTACAAGTTAGCTAGAAGGGCTTTTGGAAGTGATCTAGCCATTGGAAGATCAAAAATAGCCATTGGGAGGCATGTGGAGTGAAAAAGCTACGAACTGAAAACTAGCAGTTATAGGCACTGGGTCGGCTCAATTTTTGACTGGGTCGGCTTAGTCCAAACTAGGTTGGTTCAGTTTTCAGCTGGATCAGCTCAGTCTTAAAAATTTTGAAACACCAATATCTATCATCTTCTATTTTTTGAGACTGGGATGGCTACTTTTCTGATTGGCTTGGCCTAGTTGTCACTGGATCGACTCAGTTGAAAACTAGGTCAGCTCAGTCTCCTGGGTCATGAAACATCTTGCTTTTTGCTTTTTCTATCTTCTGCTTCGACTGAGATTAGGTTAGCTCAATCTTAGACTGGATTGGCCCAATTTGTGTACCGTACATGCCAAACACTATTTGTGATCCTTTCTTCTTCAATTTACTTTGTAGGTTTGACTTGTCTTTTTGTCTTGATTTATCCTTCATTAAAATATCTTGAAATATGTATCCACTCTAAAGTATCTTCTCTAAAATCTTGAGTGATGGGTCTTGATTTAGATGAATGGAAATACTTAGAGTTTGTGAGCTCTTGAATTTTACAACTACACGTCCTCACAAACAACGTTAGTAAATTAACAATCTATACTAAAATGCATTTATTATCATCAAAATCAATCTAAGGTCAATAGTAATCAAATCATTTGGTTTCATCAAAATTGAGAAGGAGCAAAGTATTTTCAAAAAGATCAGTGAGAGTGCTTTTATCTTTCTCGTACTGTATGTAGATGACATCCTCATAATTGGGATTGACATTTTCATGTTGACATCCATCAAAATGTGGTTATCGAAAGAGTTCTTTATAAAAGATTTAAGAGAGGCATCCTTCAAATTAGAATAAAGATCTATATGGATAGACCATATTGGATGCTAGGTCTCTCATAGAAGATGTGTTGTTCTAGATGGCTACTCTAATACCAATCTATTAGGAATAATCCTTGCTGCTCAATGATTGTAGAAATAGCAACAAGAATCCAAGAAATAGGATGGCCTTTCTGTTGAAACCCTAGCAAATCTTAGGGCATGGAGAAAAGGGAGAGAATGAGAGAGGAAGAGAGATTTCAAGGAGAAAAGGTAGTATTGATTCTGTGCTTAGTTTACAAAACTCAGTATAGAATATATATATACCTGATCAAATAAGACCCAACCTAAAAAAATCCCCTAGCTAACCTAATGTGATGTACTTTTCGAGCCCATGTTGAAAGGAATATGCCCCCAAGCCAATTAATTTTTGGGCTATTCTTTATCTTCCAAACTCATGTAATGACATTTTTTAATAAATAAATAAAGGTATTTATTTCATCATATGCAATGTCTTATTATTTATTTAAGATTATGATGAACCCTATAAATTAGGATTATGATGAGATCATACTAGTGAGATCTAAAACCATAAAATCCTAATTTAAATATTCCTAATCAATGAGACATTAAGTTAGAAATCAATATTTTTTGATAAGACTAGCACATTCTTTGTATGCTCAATTGAGAGGGTGATTGATCTCACAATAACTTGTGTATGACACTAATACAAGAATGTGGGTGCTCATTAGAGAATGAGTTTACTGAATTGATCCAAATTGAGAATATCTAATGGAGTCTTATCTACATGTCAATAGATGGTTCTCATAGTGGAATTTGTGCATGTAATCCTTTGATCTGAATCTACCATAGAATCTTATATATATAAATCCATATTTTGGTTCATACTCATTCATGACTCAATTATATACGGGATGATCTGGATATGGTAGATTATATATATGAAGGTTGTGAGTAGGTTAACATGGAATCGATCTCTCCTGGTAAGAGGAAATAGCATCCTACCTGCTTCAAACAAATGATGATTCAGGAAGACTTTGATCAAAGCATGATGAAAATTAGAAATGGTTTCTAATGTTTCATTAAATGAATCATCATCATAAGATTGAAAGAGAAATGAATATGATATTGGGATTGACATATTTCCACACCCAAAGTCATATTCAGGATGTAGGGAGATTGAAGGATCTAGTTGCATGGTAATTTTCATTGAAGGATATTTTTGGTATTTTCATCAAAATTTTACATCTTTTGAAAAGTCATGATACATTGCTAGACATCAATCATATCTTGTGGGTTCGATCAAATTAAAATTTTAATTTGATTATTAAATTAGAGTGTTCTAAATTAAGTCAAATTAGGTTGGCTAGTTTTGACCTAAATTTGTCTGGTTGAGTTCTAACCAGATTAGGTCAAATCACATCCAGACTCACTGCTGCTTAGATGTGGAACCCAATGGGTCACACACAAAGAGAGTTGATTAAGGATCTAATTAGATTAGACCATGTTTGCAAGATGAACATGCTAGCACATGTAGCAAACCCTAGCACCTAGATTCGAATTGGATTTGAATCAGCTTCCAATTTGGGCTAATTAAGGTCTGATTTGAGCCAAATAGACTTTGATCTTGAATTGGATTAACCTAGACTGATTGGGCTTTAGTTTGGGTGCCACATACCTGAATCCCATGTGCCAGAGAGTCTCTCTCTTGTGCGTGGGAAGTCTTTCGTGTGCAAAGCATTTTTTAGCGCATAGAATTAGTTGGCGCCTACCTTCTTTGACTTTTCCCATTTGTTATGTCGCATAAAAATTTTGAAAAGGCATAGACATCTGATATGGGGTGATAAAGAGTCCTTCTGTAAATTAAAAATTCCATTTTCTTTTTAATTTTTATCGCCCAGGATTCTTTGTCGCCCAAGACTCCTTGCCGCCTAAGACTCCATGCCGCCCATTCCTTCTTGACACCTCTTGGACCAAGTCAAAGTCTCTTGGAACTTTGACTATTTAAAGATCATCTCCATGCCTTTTTGTTGAATGGGCATCTCTTTTTAGAGCCATTGGATGGCCCTTTTATCTGATCTAATTGATGAAAAGGGTGGCGCCAATAATGAAATATTGTGACTCTTCGTAAATAACTTACGTAGAATTAGTCCAAGAGTCCTTCTGCTTTAAGGCACCTCTTGGACCAAGTCTACATCTCGTTATTTTCTGATGAGGCATGAGATTGACTGAATAGACATGAGATTTTTTTTTCTAAGGGCGTATGAAATTGTGTTGGCACCCTTACGTACATTATAAATAAGGGTGCATACCTTGAGTCCAAAAGATGTGAAAATTATCTTTCTTTCTTACAAGAGTTTTTTTTTGTCTAATTTTCTTTCTTTCCTTCTCTTATCTAGATCTTGTCCTTATAAGGATAGGAAGTCATCTTAAGACTATGAGATTAGGAAGGAAAATTAAGAAGATAAAGAAAAAGAAAGATAGATAAGGAGAGGCAAGAAAGGTGACATAAAGGCTAAAGAAGGTCTTGCCCTTTTAATTAAAGTTCTTATTATTAGAACTCTAATTATATAAATCAGAGGTGCTGGTGTCTTGATCAAGTCTCTTTGTGGATCAACATTGGAGGGTGAACACGTGGGCATCTGGTGGAACCCCTGATGGACTACTACTGACGATCAGGGTCAATTTAGTGTTTAGCGATAAGAGGTATATTCTAATACTTTCTTTTATATTATAAATGCACGTTATATAATTTAATTGCTAATAAGATGTTCCTAGGGTTCGGGTTTGGTTTATATGATTTTATATTTTTTTTCTTTGAAATTCGTGCTTCCGCCTATACACCATTCCTATCAGTGGTATCAGAGCAAGCCTTATTAGGTTAAATCATATAATGCTTTGCTTATAATATAATGGCACAAAAGAAAAGTATGATATATATTTTTTTTATTTATTTGCATGTTATTTATATGATGAGATCATATTCTTTTATTTATCATAATGAGATTATGATGTATATATTATTCTGTAAAGATTGCCCTGATATAGTGGAAAGTATTCACTATATAATGATGGTTGTCCTAGAATAATTATACATGTTAATAGATATATATAAATTTTATTATAATTGATGCTATTAGGCATTTAGTTTGATTTAAATTAGAATGTGCATCGAGACCTTTTAAATCCCTCTTTAAAAATTATATTAAGTTGTAGTGTAATTAATCTATAGCTGTATCAGTCGGGATGTCTAATTGATCAATCGGTGTCTAGGATAAATGGTTCATGATTGGTAAAGAGAATGTGGTTTTTTAATTAGTTCTGTTGTCTGACCTAGCCAATTTATTGGTGTCTAAGGAAAGCAATAGGGGGACTCCCACTTCTCTCCCATTTACCTGGCTGATTCGATTTATTTAATTCTAGATTGAAATGCTTAGTATTATATTCACTACATTAAGACCTTCCTTCATACTAGGTTCTTATTATCTCCAGAACCATATTAGTTTTGTTGTGTAACCACAAGATCTATCATGAAAAATGATGTAATATTAATCTAGTGCATTGAGATGCTTATAGCATTTTGAATATACTGCTTTGTTGTGTAACCATAAAAGTAGTCATATTTCATTTTGACTGTATAGAAATGAAGGGTTCTATTTAAACTAAAACATTAAAGTTTGTTGTGCTAACACAAGGCTATTAATATTTTAGAGGCAAAAGTTTTTTGAGAGTTGCATAAAATGCAATTGGAAAGAGTTTCCTACCTTTGAACTTATAACAGATTTGTTGTGCAACCACAAGACCTTTTATAAGGAATTAGGATCTTATTCTCACTAAGAAAATCAATAAGAGGGTTATGATTTTTTGATTAAATAGTGGGAGACATAATTAAATTAAAGTCCTAATTTAATTATGTTTGTCATCATGAGTTGTTTGCTTATATATTATTCTTTATTATGTAGATTAAATGGCTTCTTCACTTTCATTGCATTCAATTTTGGATTCAAATAAATTGACTGGTCAAAATTATGTTGACTGATTGAGAAATCTAAAAATAGTACTCAATCAAAAAAAACTCTACTATATTCTTGATGCCCCTAATCCTAAGCCATTAGAAAATGATGCCACGGATGAAGATAAGTCCACATACAAGATGTGGCAAAATGATTACCTTACTGTCAAATACATCATACTTGCCTCTATGAATAATGAATTACAGAGGCAGCATGATGGAATGGACACTCAATCCATATTGCTCAATCTAAAAGAGCTTTATGGAGAGTATAGTAGGACTGCTAGATATGAGATATCTAAGCAATTATTTCATGCAAGAATGATAGAAGAAACATCCATACAAAATCATGTTTTGATGGTAATTGACCTAATCACTCAATTAAGTCAATTAGATTTTGTTATGGATGGAGAGTTAAGTTAGGATTTGATCCTGCAATCACTCTCAGAATCATTTTCTCAGTTTGTCATCAACTATCACATGAATAAACTAAATTCTTTCTTGTCGGAGCTATTAAATATGCTCAAGACAGTAGAAAGTCATATCAAGAAAGATAAGGCTCCTCTTCTTCTTGTGGATGGGATCTTCAAGAAGAAGGCAGGCAAAAAGGGTTCAAAGAGAAGGTTGAACCCTAAAAGTGGTATCAATAAGAAGAAAAAAAGGAAAAAGGTCTCCGGATAGATGACCTATTTTCACTGCGATAAAATAGATCATTGGAAGAGAAATTGCAAGGCTTACCTTGCAACCGTGAAGTCTGGTATAAATAATGCACCAAAAGGTATGTATGAGATACGTACTATATTATCATTAAATTCTTTCATTTCAAATTCTTGGGTATTAGATACTGGCTATGGTTTTCATATCTGCAAATCTTTGTAGAGGCTGCAGAAAATTAAGAGTTTGAAGAAAGGTGACTTTAAGCTCTATGATGCTGTAGGAGAGTCTATCAAAGCAGAAGCTGTAGGGATAAATATATTGAAGTTACCTTATGAAAAGATCTTAGAGCTTACAAATTATTATTATATGCCTAAGGTCATTAGAAATATTATATCTATACCCTTGTTATTAAAACAAGGTTATATTCTTAATGTAATGAGCGAAGGTTGCTCGATCAAATATTCTAATGAAAATATTTATTTTGGCATATTTAGCAAAGGTTTGTTGACTCTATGTTTGGATGATAATATATTTCATATTGATGAAAATGAAAAATGTAAGAGAGATGACATAAATAATACTTTACTTTGGCATTGTCGATTAGGTCATATTAGTGAGGCTAGAATTAACAAGTTATACAAAGAAAAGTTCTTTGATCCTTTTGATTATGAATCATCGGGAACTTGTGAATCATGCCTCATGGGTAAAATGACCAAGATTACATTTAGTGGACATAGAGAAAGAACAAATGAGTTATTAGGACTTATACATACAGATGTATATGGTCTTATGACAACTCAAGCTAAAGGAGGATATTCTTATTTTATAACATTTACTGATGATTTATCTAGGTTTGGATATGTGTATCTTATGAAACACAAATTAGAAGCCTTTGATAAATTTAAGGAGTATCAAAGTATGGTCAAAAAACAAACTAGATAATGTATAAAAATCCTTCGATCTGATCGAGGAGGAGAATACTTATCTAGTGAGTTTCTTGACTATCTTAAAGTTAAAGGGATTCTCTCTGAATGGACACCTCCTTATACACTACAATTAAATGGTGTAGCCAAAAAAAAAAATCATACCTTATTAGATATGGTACGGTCCATGATGTGCTTCACTGAATTACCTATTTTCACAGAAGATTTACATAGAGGAAGTACTAAAGAGGTTTAGTATGGAAAACTCTAAGAGGGGTTTAGTACCCTTTAGGCATGGCATTCATCTTTCTAAGAAGATGTGCCCTAGAACATCTGAGGAAATAGAACGCATGAGCAAGATCCCTTATGCTTCAGCAATAGGGAGCCTCATGTATCCCATGTTATGTACACGACCTGATATAGCCCATGCCGTGAGTGTCACGAGCAGATATCAGTCAAATCCATGTGAAGAACACTGAACTTCTGTGAAATGTATCCTTAAGTACTTGAGAAGAACTAAGGATATGTTATTGATCTTTGGCAATGGAGAACTCCAAGTCCAGGGATATACAGACTTAGATTTTACGTCCGATATAGATGATCGAAAGTCGACATCTAGGAGTCTATTTATGTGCAATGGTGGAGCTATCAGCTAGAAGAGTTTCAAGCAGATAGTAATAGCAGATTTCACCATGGAAGCAGAATACATTACTGCATCGAAAGCTACAAAGAGGCATTCTGGTATAAGAAGTTTTCCACAGAGATCGGAGTGATGCCATTAGATGCCATTCCTCTATACTGTGACAACAATGGCGCCATAGCCCTTGCTAAGGAGCTGAGGTCTCACCAGAAATTCAAGCACATCGAGCGGCGATATCACCTCATTCGTGATTATCTCAAGAAGGGTTACGTCGACGTCAAGAGAGTCGACTCTGCAAACAATGTGGTAGACCCACTTACAAAGTCGTTGGGCCAACAGAAGATCGAAGCCCATCTTGAGAAGATGGGACTTAGATTTGTACCCAATTGGCTTTAGATCAAGTGGAAGTTTGTTAGATATGTGTGCCTTAAAAGTCAGAATTGGCTGACACTTGTAATACACTTTTAGGGGCAAAATTATAATTTTGACTATAAATAACAAAATGGATTATTTTCTATTACATAAGTGTATTTAGTGTCTGTGATACATCCCTTGACTTAATGATAATGATAATTCATATTTTCACGAGTTGAAAATTTAAGACATGAATTTCATTTATTAACTCATAAAATGCTCCTGACCGTAGGATCATCATGAGGATGGTGATTAATCCAGAAGATTAGTGTATAATCGCTTCTTTGTAGTAGATGAGTCTTGAGTCTATGGTGTAGAGATATCGGAGTGAGAGTATAGGTACTCGTTAGAGAACGAGGGCATTGAGCGTGACCACCTCGAGTAGTCATAAAAAAGTCTACCTTCTCGTCGATGACTGACTCGAAGCTATAGTGGTGTGTCTGATTCTTTGATCTGAGATGCATCAATAGTTCACCTTGAGGGTGTTATAGTTTGACTACATCATGACTCGGTCTCCTAGCCATTCGAAATCCTGAGGTGTATCTTGGCTATAGCATGTTCATTATAGGATTTGGATTGCACCAAGATGGAATCTATCTACCTCGGTAGAAGAGGAGCAGCCCTATGATGATCATGAGAATCGAGTCCATAAGCCCATAGCCATGGCAGAAAGTGAAATCAAAGAAATAGTTTCTATTAAGATTTTCACATCGGACTTGAATCGAATGATTAAATCATATGATAGGAATTAGGGTTTGACGAGTTCACCTTAACCCTAATCTGATCGGGGCTCAAGATAGAAGAACTTAATCACACAAGTAGCTACACCGAAAGGTTCATCTTCAATTTTGATGGGTTGCCACCATATACTGCTAGGTGTCACTGGTGGATTTTGGAAGCAATTAGAATGATTTAAATGATCGATCATTCTAAGTTGTCTAAATCAGAAGAGTTCTAATCCATCGAAAGAAGTTTCAATGATGTTGATGATGGGGATCACTATATATCCCATTACCATACAGAACTGAATCTAACTAGATCACACAAACAAGGATTTAGATCTGGATATCTTCAATTAGACTAACCCGGTTCAGTTGATTTGAATAAGATTCAATTTTGTTCAAGGAAATCGTGCTAGCACACGATTGAGCCTAACATTCTCCTTTTTCTTATTATAAAAGTTGTCTCAACTGAGCCAAATGAGTTTGTGCTCACTCAGATACCTTTACCTAATCTGATTGAAGCATGTCCAAGTAAGAAAAGGATTGTCCTAATTTATGAGATAAATTTGAGATAGCACCTACCATTTTTCGTCACCTATTAATTCTTGTACTTTGACTTGATCAAACGTTGACCTTTGATCCTTGGACATCTGCCCATGTGTCATGCACTTATTGGAGAGCAGATAGGGGCTTGTCCCCTCTCTAGAATTTGGAAAGAAGGGGGTGCATGCCTAGGATGGCGTGCGTCCATGGATAGGAATGCCTAGAGTCCCATACGGATGGGACTCTAGGTTGCTTCTTAGATTCAAACTAGGTGACCCTCATCTATAGACTTTGACCAGTCTTAGGCACCATCTAAGGATGAATCTATGGGTCTTTCATCTGATTGGATCAGATGATGTCATCCCACCAATCAGATTTAGATCTGATTGCATGGAGCAACGTGATTGGCCGGGGTGATGTGGCACTACATGGCGCAGCAAGGTCTATATAAAGACTTGTCTGCACCCACTTTTTCAAGAGTTCCTCCTAGCCCACGCCCCAAGGCTGCTCCTCTCCCTCCTCCATGTCACCTTTCTGATCCTCTCTCTCCTCTTCATGCCTAAGGCAGTTGGGCTTCAGATTAGTGCAAGTCAGGCAAGAAAAGGCTGACGAAAAAGGAAAAAGGTAACACTGCTGCAGAGATGACGGGTGATCTTCAGAAGGAGTTTCGAAGATCCTCCAAATCAGATCCAGATCTAATTTTTGGTGAAAAGAAAGAGAAGGAGAAGATCTCCAGATCCAGCCTAAATGGATACCGGTAGAGGCCAGGTGCTTGCGTGGCTAGATCCAGAATCTCAGGGCTTTAGCAGGATCATTAACAGATAATTAGATTATCGAGAATCAAGGTAAAATTAATTAGATTTAATTTAATTTAATTTTTTTATTTATCAGATCATAAAATTAGATCTGAAAAATTTTAGATTTGATTAGGATTTAAGAGTTGATTTTTGAAATATGCCTCTCGATGCAATCAGATCTGAACGAACCTGATCCCGAAAAGTCAGGATTTTTCTTCACGAACTCCTTCTGGACTCCTCCAACAGTCGAACTCTTTCTGGCCTTCTCCTCTAGTTGGACTCCTCCAGTAGTTGAACTCCTTCCGAACTCCATCCGGACTTCTCAATCAGTCAGACCCCTCAAGTAGCCAAACTCCATTCGGATTCCTTCAGCAGTCGAACTCCTTCCAAACTCCTTCAGTAGTTGAACTCCTTTTAGACTTCTTCTTCAATCAGATTCCTCTAGCAGCCGAACCCCTCCCGAATTCCTCCCACGGTCGAACTCCTTTTAGACTCCTTCAATAGCCGAACTCCTTCTAGCCTTCTCCTCCAGTCGGATTCCTCCAACAATCGAACTTCTTCCAAACTTCTCCTTCAGACGGACTCTTCCATCAGTTGGGCTCCATCCGAATGGCTAAGACTGTTACTATCAGTCTACCACAGATAGTGCTACAGGCGGCGCCTTCCTCCATTATAGACTTCATGTAGCCTCGAGTGGCCCTCTACCAGATGGCTACAACTGTCACTATCAGTCTGCTATAGGCTCCATCTATAAAAAATAACCCTCTAGATATACTTTTTCTAAGCTCTCTTCTCCTTCCCAAAACTCTACCAAATTTTTTCCTGAGCACTCCATTTCTATTGATCAGAAGAGTTGACTTGATCGTCGGAGGGTCCTATCAGAGCCACTACCATCAACTTCGGATGGGACTTTATTTTGTAATTCATCGACGATGACCTCTTCTTCCTCAGCTCTAGCTCGATCCGATGTCAACCAGATTCTACACCAACATGATCCATCAAATAATGAAGGTCTACCTATGGAATGACCATCATTAAAAATAATTTTATTTTGGGTTGCTAAAATTATTAGCTCTAGATGATTAGATCAATATTCAATAACAGAGCACCTGCTCTAATACCAATTATCGCCCAGAGGTAGCAACCTAAGAGGAGAAGGGGTGAATTGGATTCTATTAAAATTTTTATCCAAATTTGCATTCTGAATAAGTATGTGCTTCTAATAAAAAAGAACTTGAGTATTTATAGTGATCAAGTAATTTGTAGCAGCGGAATTAAAAGTAACTAGACAATGCAAATATATAAAGCAAAGAAAGCAAGAAAGGCAAAACAACAGCACAAACATATAAGATTTTATAGTGGTTCGATGCAACCCGCACCTACGTCCACTTCCTAAGCTTTTCTTGAGATTATCACTATAATCCATCCTTGATTATAGTATATTTATTTTCTCGGGCTCACAAATAAATCTAGTTGGTTTTTTCAGGAGTACTAACCAAAATCTTATACTAATAGTTTTCTAGGATCACTATTCACCCTGTTGGTTTTTCAAACTCACCAATCCAAACCTATAATATCTAATTTTAGGCTTGGACGGGCCTAATTTCCAAGTTTTTTTTCTTCAAAGAAACTTGTAAAGAAATCAAAATTATAAATAAAAATTTTAGTATAAAATAAAAAATAGAGTTAAAGCTCTTTTAAATCCCAATGAAGAAGCCGATGATGTGCTCGATTAAAGATTGGCTTTTCTTCGAATTATGCTTGAGAGGATGTGGAAGATGTTAGAGAAGATTGCTTCGAATGCTTGCTAAAATCTGTGCACAACTTTTCTCTCTCTTTTTTTCTTTGGATATTCAATGTTCCTCACTAAAAATAAAAGAAATTCTCTTTTAAATCCCTTAATCTTCTTTTTCAATTGATTCTCCACCTTTAAATAACTCTAGAGATGGTTGGAGGGAGAGTTCTAATCATTGGGAGCTCTAAAATTGCCATTGGGGTCGAAAAATAGCTGTTGTAGAACTATCCGTTGAAGGCTATCGGTGCATTTTAAGATCTTTTGGATTTTCTCGAGATGTCTTGTCCGATTTCGAGATCTCTCGATTTAGCTAGGAGACTTCTCATTCTTAGAAGCACAAAAATCTACTTTCTGAAAAAAATATATCGCCTAAGATCGAGAGCCCTCATTTTTGAATGAGACGTCTCGTCGAAACCGCAAGATCTCTCAAGAATTCTATGAGACCTCTCGCTCTTAGAGCATGGAAACTAAATTTTTATCTTCTGAGAATGAGACATCTCGAGATTAACTCAAGATCTCTCGAGGGCGTGCTAGAACATTGTTTGAGCGTGCTAGACTTCACGAGAGCTCTCGAAAAAATTCTAGGACGTCTCGAAAACTGCTCCAATTCTATTTTGAGAGATTTTTCATCAATCAAGGGAATTTAATTTTTATTTGAATTGAGCTTCATGTCATTCTTATTTTGGTCAAAGAGCTCTCTTTCTTCTAATATTAGAATACTTATAATAAAATATATTAGTAGTGATTTGCTTTAATATTTAGTCATCATCAAAATCACTTAGGGGGTCAACAATTGGTCTAACACTTGCTACGGGATTAAAAAGAAAGCTTAAATGGTTAAGACATTGTATGAACTATATTTTCTAAAAAAATATAAAAAATAAAGTAATGGATGTGTGAATGCAAAACTACTAGTCCATCTAAGAGTTAGATGATCTAAGGATAAAGGTAGGAGTAGGTCAAAAAAAACTTTGAAAATTTTTATATTTTTTACTCAACCATTCTAACGAATAGTCTTAATATCCCAATGATCTGTTTTGATAATTTTCTAGGTGGATATAATTTACTTCTAAAATTGTTAAATGAATACTTATATCAAAGAAAGCTAGTATTGTATATTAATATTTCTTTTACTCGAGGACGAGTAATGCTCAAGTTGGGACGTGAGATGAATACATTAAAAATAATATAAAAAATATTAAAATCTATGCTATTTTATTTTTTTATTATATATTCATATTTTTTATGATTTTTTTATGAATAATTAATTATGAAAACTTAATCATAAATCAATCTAAAATAGCTATTCAATACATGCAGAAGCTCGAGTTCAAGCTCGTTATGAGCACGACATATGAAGATACATGGGTGCGAGATTCAAGAAAAAAAAAATGCATGTGAACATAATTCAAAAAAATATATATTTTTATAATTTTTTATAAAAAAAGAAAGTATTTAATGGAGCATTTAATGGGGCATTAATGGCACAAGCGAAGAAGTTTGGATGGCTTACACGCAGATGTCAAACAAAAGGGGCAGCTCTTTGCACTTTAATGCAATTCACGTGACCACATGAACGTGAATGCAAGCAAGAGAGGTCGAAAGTGGGTCTTCATATGGAGTAGGTGCACTAGTTCGGGTATACCAGAAGTGAACGTGGAAAAAATAAAAATAAAAAAAAATATTTTAATAATTTTTTTTAAAAAAAATTATATTAAATGGTAATTCTTTTTCTTATTTTATTTTTTATTTTTTTTGTTTCATCCAAGCCTTTTTATCATTTAATCTCATTCATCTATTTTTTCATGATGCATCTTTTCATTAGTCCCATATCTAAAATATACAAAACCAGCTTCCTGCTTACACCAATAAATAAAATCCAGTACCAATACCTTGAGATATCGCTCTCCATACCACAACTCTTATAGGAGCCCATGTAATAGATGGAAATATCTATCTTTAAAATTTTTATTCATCTTTTTTTTACTTTCTTCCACCCTTCCAATATATGAGAAGAAGAGTTAGCTAGGGGAAAGTGTGTGAGAGGAGGGTTTGTGTTTTTTTATTTTCTTGTTTTAACTTTATGTTCTGTTAATGGCTTAGGAGTTTGTTCTTATTTTATATCAAGCAACTTATTTTATTCTAGCAATAAAATTTTATTTTAATCATTGCTTCTGCAATTTAATTTTAGCACATAGAATAGTTTAATTTTCTTATTCTTTTCTACTTATTTAATTTCTATATCTCTTTTATACAACTTCAAATTTCAGCAATTAGTATAATATTTTTTTATATTTTCAATCAGGTTTATAGTTTTTTTTCAAATCATGTCTAGCTAAGCAATCCTCTGGAATTTGCGATGAAGCTAAACCATGATTAGAAGCTCTTTCTTAGGATTTCTTTTTAGTTTTAAATTTTTTTTTAGAGTTCTTCTTCTTTTAAATTTCTTGCCAAGAGACTTGATAGACTATCCTTGAGTTTCAATCCCTTTATAGTTCATGCTTGATTTGGTGCAAGAAGGGTAATAGGTAGAAAGTCTAAAATTTTTTTAAATTTTTTTTCTTACTTTTTGTGGAAAACTTTGATGAATTATTGTTGAATCAGAGTCTCTTCGTAGTCCATACTTGTGTAACACAAGAAAAGCAATTAAAAGGAGAGTCATTTAATTAAGGTGAATGCTTGTTCGTGCATTTTACCTTAATCAAGGAATATCATAAGAGAAATCATAGCAAAACTCTCTAAGTCATTGGTCTACCAGATTCAAAAGCTCTAGATCTTTAAATTATTATTGTCCATAATTAATTTACTATTTAGTAGTAAGTAACAAACAATCTTTTCTTCTCTTTGTTAAAACTCGCTTGATTAAGGGTTTAAATAAATTCAAACACTAAATTCTTTATGGGATCGACTTGTACTTGTTAGACGTGCTACTTTGCATACCGTGTGCTTGCGGTTAATTTTAAGACACATCATTTTTCATACCGAACCTCTTCAATACCTTCTTTATATACATTTTTTATGATAGACTTAACATTCTTTTAGATCTATCTCTATAGGTCTTTATCCCTAGGATGTAGGATGCTTCCCTAAGATCTTTTATAGAGAATTTCTTAAACAATCAAATTTTAACTGAAGTCAGCATGGAAATATCTTTTCTAATTAGGAGACTGTCATTTATGTACAATACAAAAAATATGATAATACTCCCACTAACTTTCTTATAAACGTATGACTCATCTCATTCTAGATAAAATCAAATAATTTGATCACATCGATGAAATGAATATTCTAAGTCTGAGATGCCTGCTTGAGTTCATATATGGACTTTTGTAATTTGTAGACTTTGCGATCTCCATCATCAAAAGTGAAATCCAAAGGCTATTCTATATAGATATTTTTCTAAGATATCTATTCAGGAAGATAGTTTTTACATCCACTTACTAGATTCATAATCATGGTATGCCATAAAATCAAGCAACGTCCGGATGGATTTTAGCATAGCTACATGCAAAAATCTTCTGATAGTCAATGCTTTCGCATTGATTATAATTTTTTGCCACAAGCCTTATGTTAGAGGTCTCTACCTATCCATCTAAACCTATCATCCTTTTCTAGATCCTTTAGGATCAAATAGGTACTATAACATTTATTAAGGTCTAGACTTGGTTGGAATGCATCGACTTAACTTTTGACTTTATTACTTCAATCCATTTTTTTGAGTCAATGTCCAACATTGCCTCGTTATAGGTATTGGGATCATATCCTTGTTTCTTATTTTTTATAAGAAACATTTTCTCTATTTTCTTTGTCAAAATATCTTAAGCATTTTTTCAGAGGATGGAAAATCCTACTCGATCTACACGGTGGAATAAGAAGTGCATGTATTGGCTCAATGTGAATAGGTTCTGCAAGTTCTATGACTTGTTGCTCTTCAGAGACTCTCCTCAAGCTTAATTTTTTCTTCCACTATCTCCATCTTGGATAAACTATTTTTCAAGAAGATAGTACTTTAGTTCACAATCTCATTGTGGTCCTATAGAAAGTAAAAGTAGTATCTCTAGACTCTCTAGGATGCCCGATATAACGAGCTCTATAGGACCTATCCTCTAACTTGTTGGTCTATAGTCGCTTGATATAGGATGAATATTCCTAAGTCTTAAAATTGTAGGAGTGAGTGTGGTGCTCCCAAGCCTTTGAAAAAAGATGAAAAGAATCCAAGGGGTTAAAAGGAGCCGATACATAGGAGAGTCAACTCGGTTTTGAGATGAGTCGACTCGGATCCAGAGGAGTTGACTCTAGTCTCAGAGGGGTCGACTACGTCTCAGAGGAATAGAGAGTTGCATCTCGAAATTCTATGGCCAACATGCAGAGGAGTCGACCCTAGTCTCAAAGGAGTCGACTTGGTCCACAAGGTTCGACTCAGTCTCAACAAAAGTTGACCCCAATTGCAGGCAAAAGCAGAATGAGATTTCTATTTAACCTAGGATTGGATTTGATCCTAGATATTTAAGGCCTAATTTGAGAGGTCTTAATGTGGCTAACTTAGGGTTTGGACTGGGATTAAGTCTATGAAATGAGAGCTTACAAGACTTGGGCTTGAATGAGTGCTTTCATATATGGGATAGCCAAGGAGAGTTTTTGAGCTAGAGTTTATTAGAGATCATGTGAAAACCCTAGGATATATAAATCCATTGTATTATAATAGTTTAGTGAGAGAGAGAGGAATCAATACATAGCTTTTTTCCTAACTCTCATTTTTCTTTTCGCTTTGTTGCCAATGCCAAACCCTAGTATTGTTGCCCCCTTTCTTTGTTCTTCTTTATTATTCTTTGATTCTTTAGCTCAACACCGAGCTCCATGTAAGTGATTAGTCCATGACTATGGTATCTGAGCAACCGTTGGCATAACAATTGGTATCAGAGCTCGGTTGAGCATGGAGGAAAAAGAAGATCAGATTTTTAGTAGAGAATTAGTAGAGGTCCAGATCTAAAGGTTTCTCTAGATTTTGTACGGAAGGAAGAGATCTAGGGGCCACAATCCACCCTCCCTAGTTAGGTATTTTTCAGATCTACATCTTATACTAATATGATTTGGTTTGATTATGAAAAGCAATGGGGTAGAGGTTGGATTTGAAAAGTTTGATGGCAAAGAAAGTTTTACTATGTTGAAGGTTAGGATGGAAGATCTGTTGTTTCAGATGAGGTTGGATTCAATCTTAGAGGATAGGCTGGAGAAGATGACTGACAAGCAGCGGGTGTTCTTTAGAAAAATGACATGTGCCAAGATTAGGGCTTGCCTGACAGATGAGGTATTGTATGGTATATTGGAGAAGAGAACATCCAAGGATTTGTGATCGAGGTTACACATATTGTACATGGGGAAGAAGATTTATAACAAATTGATGCTGAAAAACAACTATATAGCCTTTAGATGTAGGGGGCAAGGATGTTGCGAGGCATATTCAGCGGTTCGACCGGATGAGCATAGATTTGCTTAACATTAGGGTGAAGTTTGAAAAGGTGGATAAGAGTCTATTATTGCTATGTTCGCTATTCAGGAGCTTCGATCCGTTGGTGACGATGCAGCTGTACAGTAAGAAGACGCTGGTATATGAGGAGATCATGTTGGTACTCAGGTCCAACAAGTAGCGAGAGCAGATGACAAAGGGAAAGGTTATTTAGGAAGGTCTTGCAGTTTCAGAGTGGCCCAAAAGAGAAAAGAAAAAGAGCAAGCAGAAGGGGTGGAGACAGTCTTAGAAAGGCAGCAAGAAGGCTAAGAAATATTTTAAGTATGGTGAAGTAGGGCACTTTAAGCGGGAGAAAGAAGTACAAGGAT
The DNA here is from genome assembly GCA_006176705.1 of Cocos nucifera. Classification (NCBI taxonomy): domain Eukaryota; kingdom Viridiplantae; phylum Streptophyta; class Magnoliopsida; order Arecales; family Arecaceae; genus Cocos; species Cocos nucifera. The sequence goes on from QRFJ01001615.1 coordinate 270,856, forward strand.
GGAGAAATAAAGGACATGGATTCCATAGGTTCAGTTGCTGAAGGTGAAGATTCAAATTAGATCTTGATGGTTTTGAAGGAGCCCATGGGGTACGGAAGGTCCAAAACAGCTTCGAAGGGGTCCATGGAGTGCGGAGGGTTTGAAGGACCAGTGATTGTGATTGAGGTATAACAGCAAGCTAACAGGGCAGCATTCGATGGTTAGCCTCGGATATAGGATTGACTTTTGTAGCATCAAATGGACTTTAGTTTCAGATGAAATATCGGGCAGAGGTGGTTTTACAGGTGGTGGATGTTTTGGCACGAGTTCAAGTGGAGGGGTACAAGAGGAGGAGCGATATCCCAACACCAGCACCAGGACTACATAGAGCTAGGTGGAATGGAGTGTGCAGATGAAGAAATGAGGCTTTGAAGAGATCATGTCAGATGGAGCATCAAGTGCAGGTAGTATTGATATAGAAAATGCTATAGTTTTTTCAGGAAAGTTTAGGATAAGTGATGCAGCTGCAAAGCTAAAGGGAGCTTACAACAAGCTTGAAGGTGGTGCCAAGCAAGCAAGGGTCTTCAGTTATGGAGGCGGTCATCCCAAAGGTCTCCAAGAAATCTTAAAAGCTAAAATAGGTTGGCGGTGGCAAGGAAGTTCACATAAGGGGCTATTAGGGCATGCAACAATAGCGAGATTATGTAGGAGGGTGTTGCCAAGTTTACCAAGGCTTGGAGGCACCAAGATGGAGATTATAGGAGTGAGTGTGGTGCTCCCAAGCCTTTGGAAAAAGATGAAGAGAATTTGAGGGGTTAAAGGGAGCCAACACACAGAAGAGTCAACTCAGTTCTGAGAAGAGTCAACTCGAATCTAGAGGAGTCGACTCCAATCTCAAAGGGATCGACTCCATCTCAGAGGAACAGAGAGCTACATCTCGAGATTTATGGCCAGCATGTAGAAGAGTCGACCCCAATCTCGAAGAGTTGACTTGGTCTAGAGGGGTCGACTCGATCTCAGTAGAAGTCGACCCCAATTATGAATAGAAGTAGAATGAGATTTTTATTTAGGCCAGGATCAGATTTGATCCTAGATATCTTAAGGTCTGGTTTGAGAGGTCTTATTATTGACCCTAGGTATGATTTTGATGAATAATAAAATATTTGAGTCTATTTTGGGTACTGACATTTTGGTTGAAGTATTTAAAATAAAGTTCAAAAAGACAGGAACCCATTTCAATGATGCTCTATGTTTTGATTGGAAGAACCAAGAAAAAGGAGCAAAAAGAGGTTAAGCCAAACACTTTCAAGGAATATTGGGTCATGAACCAGCTCAAAGAAAGTTTAAAGATGGATTTGGCATAGTTTCAACATTTGGCATAGTTTAGGAGTCGACTTCCAGTTGGTAGGAGCCGACTCACGGGCTTAGGCAAGCACCAGGCTTAAAATAGAAGGCTTTAGTATGGACCCTATCGTAGGAGTCGACTCATAGGTGAGTTGACTCAAGAAAAGTAGGAGTCAACTCATGTCTCAAAAAAGATATCAATCCAAGAATAGAATGCAGAATTTTTCATCCTGCAATTGGAGTCGACTCACGAAGTCCAGGATTCATCTATGGTATGCAGAACTGGCATGGGATAGGAATATAGAGAGTCAAAATTTTTCACCCTATAGCTAGAGTTGACTCAATGCTTTGAGGAGTCGACTCTTGAACTTTAGAATTTTTTATCCTGTAGCTAGAGTCGACTCAAAGCTTTGGAGAGTCAACTCTCGAGTTTCTGACAGCCTCAATGGTTAATTTTCTATACTACCCAGATTTTGTTTTTCACACTCCAAATCACTTTTTCTAATGTTCCAATGGCTACAAACCCATTTTTAGACTTTCCAACTTGGATTAGAAGGCTTCTAAGGCAGATTAAGGCAAGAAAACTCAAGATATAAAAGCAAGAAAGTGAAAAACTTCAGCTTTTAAAAATCTGTGTGCAGTCCAAATTGTGAGCCTTAAAGAGCCTTCATTGCTGTTCAACCACTCAACCAGCTATACAATAAAGGCATTTTCAAGTGAAGGAAGGGAGCATTCATTGCTAAAGCCTTCCAACAACTCAGCTTGTGCGTTAAAGCTTCATATTTGCTCTTCAAAGAATTTGTTTCACTTTAAATTTCTATACTTCAAAATTTCTATATTTCAAGTTTCAAAAAGGTTGAAACTTGGGGGATAGGCTCATGCAAGCCTTGAATTAGATTTGTACCAGCCTAGGAGTGGCTTGGAGTTAGATTTTGGTTGGTTAGCCCACAAAACCAACTCAATTTAGATTATGAACCCAATAAAAATAATCTTGCTGTAATTTTCAAGATTATCGTAGAATTCTCAAGTGAAGTGCTTGAGGAGTAGATGTAGGTGTTGGATTTGATGCCGAACCACTATAAAAATCTTGAATTTTTGTGTGTGATTCTTTTCTTTAGTTACTATTATTTTTTATATATTTAAATTACTGCATTTTCAGTATATCGATATTTAAGTTTTGCACATACATTTAGTAAATCAAAAACTTTTGAAAAACCTAATTCATCCCCCCTCTTGGGCTATTCTTCTGAGCAACAAGTGGTATCAGAGCAGGTACTCTCATATTGTTTATTGTTCATTTAATTTAGAGTAATCAATCAAAATGATAACCCAATTGAATGTCTCCCTAATGGAAGAGCAGTCCACAAATAGGCCACCCTTGTTTAATGGTTCTAACTACACATATTGAAAGGTACGCATGCGCATATTTATTCAAGCACTTGATTATGACCTATGGAGTGTCATAATCAATGGACTATACACACCCATAATTAGCATTGATGGTAACATAATTCCCAAATCCAAAAGAGATTGGGATGAAAATGATAAGAAATTGGCTCAATTGAATGCTAAAGCAATGAATGCACTTTACTGTTCACTTGATGCCAATGAATTTAATCAGATTTCTACTTATATTTCAGCCAAAAAAATATGAGATAGACTTGAGGTTATCCATAAGGATACCAATCAAGTTAATGAATCTAAAATTAATATGTTAGTGCATAAGTATGAACTTTTTAAAATGAAATCAATCGAAAGTATTACCAAAATATTTACATAATTTATTGATATAATAAATGAACTTAAAAGTTTAGAAAAATCATATACTAATAGTGAACTTGTGAGAAAAATTCTTAGGTCTCTTCCTCAAAGTTGGGAGGCAAAGGTGACAGCTATACAACCAGCTAAGGATTTGAACACCTTACCCTTGAAGAGCTTCATGGTTCTCTCATGACATATGAGTTAATCATGAAGCAAAACTTAGAAGATGAAGTTAAGAAGAAGAAGATTGTGACCCTTAAGTCTATAGCAAAGGAAGAAGAAGAAGAAAGTGAAGAGTCCGGCGAAGGAGATGATGATGAAGAAATAGCTCACCAAACCTCAAGAGAAGACCCTTCTTCAAAGGTGAAGCTAGCAAAGATCGAGAAAAAGATAAGGATAAGGAGCAGCCTACATCCTTTGAATGCAAGAAACTAGGTCATTTCAAGGTAGACTATGTCCAATTGATGAAATCCTCCAAAAAAGTAAAGAAGAGAGTAATAATGGCAGCAAGGAGTGATAGTGAAGAGTCAAGTTCAGATGAAGAAGGACAAGAAATAGTAGATTTGTGTCTCATGGCTCTAGAGGATGAGGTAACACTTGACACTCAACCTAAATTTTTATTTGATGAGTTGAAAGAAGCATTTCATAAATTGTATGATGATCTTAAATAGTTAACCTTAAAAAATAAAAACCTGAAATCAATCAATCAAAATTTAATCAAAGAAAAAGAGGAAATATTGAAAGAAAAAGAGCTTATCTCTACAGAAAACTAGAACCTAAAGAAAGAACTTAAAAAATATAAACCTATAGTTGAAAAGTTTACATTAAGTTTTGAAAAACTATAATTATTACTTAATAACGAAAAAGTTGTCTTTGACAAAGCAATAATTTATTTTAAAACTCAAAAAAAATAAAATTTTCTAAAGAATTTTTTTGTAAATAATACATCTTCAACTTCACAAAAATTAATTTATTTTTGCTATGGAAAATCTAGACACAAGTCTTATGTTTGCAATGTCAGAAAAATGAAAAAAAGTCTAAACATAAAGAAGGTATGGGTTCCTAAAGGAACCATGGTTACTAATCAATGATCCAAGATGACTTGGGTACCTAAAATCTCTACTTGATCTTTGATTACAAGTGTGTCTTATGGCCAATTGGAAGAAAGAAAAATGGTATCTAGATAGTGGCTGCTCAAGATACATAATGGGTGAGAAGGAGCATTTTATCACTCTTGAAGCTAAGAAAAGAGAAATTATGATCTTTAGTGAAAATGGCAAAGGACACATCACTGGTAGTGGTAAAATATGTATCACTCCTTCTATCTTTATAGATAATATACTTTTAGTAGATGGATTAAATTATAACTTATTAAGTATAAGTCAACTTTGCGATAAAGAATTTAAAGTTATTTTTGAATCACTCATATGCATTGTCACTAGTCCTATTGATAATAGTATAGCTCATTTTGGACATAGACATGAAAATGTATATTTAGTAGATTTAGATGACTCTTCCACCAAAAGAAATCAATATTAAGTTGCAATGAATGCTAAAATCAATGAAGATAGTTGGCTATGGCATCGTAGACTAGGACATCCTAGCATGGATTTGATTTCTAAGCTAATCAAAAGGGATCTTGTGAAAGGTTTGCCAAAACTTAATTTTGAGAAAAATAAAATATGTGATACAATCAATTAGGAAAACAAACTAGAAGCTCTTTCAAATCAAAAAATATTATTTCAACTTCTAGACCCCTTGAACTACTTCACATGAATTTATTTGGACCAATTAGGACCACAATCCTAGGTAGTAAAAAATATGAACTTATAATTGTAGATGATTTTTTTGAGATTCACTTAGGTTTTATTTTCAGTACAAAAGGATGAAGCATTTTTTGTATTTACTAAGTTTTTCAAAAAAGTTTCAAATGAAAAGAATCTCTCTATAGTTTGCATTAAAAGTGATCATAGAATGAAGTTTGAAAACCAATTTTTTGAAACTTTTTGTAATGAAATGGGGATTGAATATAATTTTTCTGCTCCTAGAACATTTTAATAAAATGAGATTGTTGAAAGAAAAAATAGAATCCTAGAGAAAATGGCCCGAACCATGTTGTGTGAAAGCCATCTCCTAAGATATTTTTGGACTGAAGCTATCAATACAGCATGTTATATTCTAAATAGAATATTAATAAGGCCAATATTAAAATTTTTTTTTATGAACTATGGAAAAATGGAAAGCCAAATATTAGTTACTTTCATGTTTTTGGTTGCAAATGCTTTGTTCTAAATAATGACAAAGATAACTTAGATAAATTTGATACAAAATCTGATAAAGGCATTTTCTTTGGATATTACATCTCTAGTAAAGATTTCTAAGCTAATCAAAAGGGATCTTGTGAAAGGTTTGCCGAAACTTAATTTTGAGAAAAATAAAATATGTGATACAATCAATTAGGAAAACAAACTAGAAGCTCTTTCAAATCAAAAAATATTATTTCAACTTCTAGACCCCTTGAACTACTTCACATGAATTTATTTGGACCAATTAGGACCACAATCCTAGGTAGTAAAAAATATGAACTTATAATTGTAGATGATTTTTTTGAGATTCACTTAGGTTTTATTTTCAGTACAAAAGGATGAAGCATTTTTTGTATTTACTAAGTTTTTCAAAAAAGTTTCAAATGAAAAGAATCTCTCTATAGTTTGCATTAAAAGTGATCATAGAATGAAGTTTGAAAACCAATTTTTTGAAACTTTTTGTAATGAAATGGGGATTGAATATAATTTTTCTGCTCCTAGAACATTTTAATAAAATGAGATTGTTGAAAGAAAAAATAGAATCCTAGAGAAAATGGCCCGAACCATGTTGTGTGAAAGCCATCTCCTAAGATATTTTTGGACTGAAGCTATCAATACAGCATGTTATATTCTAAATAGAATATTAATAAGGCCAATATTAAAATTTTTTTTTATGAACTATGGAAAAATGGAAAGCCAAATATTAGTTACTTTCATGTTTTTGGTTGCAAATGCTTTGTTCTAAATAATGACAAAGATAACTTAGATAAATTTGATACAAAATCTGATAAAGGCATTTTCTTTGGATATTACATCTCTAGTAAAGCATATAGGATCTTTAACAAATGTACACTAGCTGTTGAAGAATCTATACATATGGTATTTGATGAAACTAATAACTTATCTTGTAGAAAAGGGGATATAATTGATGATAATGCAGGAATAATTGCGAAAGGAGTAAAAGAAATTACACTCAAGGAATCAACTACTCAAAATAATGAAGAAGAGAAGGAAGCTGAACCTAAAGATGAAAATCTTGATGATACTCAAACTCAAAGTCTACCAAAAGAATGGAGGTATGCCCTTGGCCACCCCAAAGATTAAATTATTGATGATCCATCACAGCAGATAAGAACTCATGCATCTTTGAGAAATATTAATAACTATCCAGCCTTTGTATCTCAAATTAAATCTAAAACTATAGAAAAAGCTGAAAATGATCTAAACTGGATAAATGCGATGCATGAAGAACTAAATCAATTTGAAAGAAATAAAGTTTGGACCCTAGTTAATAGACCAAATGATTATCTAGTGATTGAAACTAAATGGGTATTTAGAAATAAATTACATAAAATAGGATAATCACTAAAAATAAAGCTAGATTAGTAGCTAAAGGATATAATCAAAAGGATGGTATTGATTTTGATGAAACTTTTGCTCATGTTGTTAGATTAGATGAAGTTAGGTTGCTTCTTGCATTTGCATGCTTCATGAACTTTAAATTATACCAAATAGATATTAAAAGTGCATTCTTAAATGGATACATAGTTGAGAAAGTATATATAGAATAACCATCCAGATTTGAATGTCATGAATATCCTAATCATGTTTACAAATTGCATAAGGCATTCTATGGTTTAAAATAAGCCCCTAGAGCATGGCATGAAAAATTAAGTAAATTTCTAATTGATAATAAATTCTCTAGATAAAATGTTGATAATACTATTTCTAAAGAGGAAAAATAAAGACTTATTGGTAGTATAAATTTATGTAGATGATATTATTTTTGATGCTACTAATAGAAGTCTTTGCCAAGAGTTTGCCAAGCTTATGCAGGGTGAATTCGAGATGAGCATGATTGACAAACTGAACTTCTTTCTTGAACTTTAAATCAAGCAAAGTGAAGAGGGGATCTTCATCAACCAAACAAAGTATACAAGAGAAATTTTGAAAAAATTTGGAATGGAGAACTCAAAATCAATTAGCACACCTATGAGCCCCTCTTGCAAGCTCTTGATAAGGATGAAAAGGATAAAAAAGTTGATACTAAATTATATAGAGGTATGATGAGATCATTGCTCTATCTTAATGCAAGTAGACCTGATATTATGTTTAGTATTTGTATGTATGCTAGATATCAATCTGATCCTAGAGAATCTCATGCTTTAGCAGTTAAAAGAATATTCAAATATTTATCTGGAACACTTAATGCTGGACTTTGGTATGATAAATTATCATCCTTAGAATTAATTGGATACACCGATTCTAATTTTGCTGGATGTAAATTAGATAGAAAAGTACTAGTGACACTTATGAATTTTTAGGAATTAATCTAATTTCATGGTTTAGCAAGAAACAACACTCAGTAGCATTATCTACAGCTAAAGCTGAATATGTTACTGCTGGGAGTTGCTGTGCTCAAGTTTTATGGATAAAACAACAACTTGAAGACTTCGACATAAAACTTAATAAAATTTTAATAAGATGTGATAATATTAGTGCAATTAATCTAACTAAAAATTCATTTCAACACTCCAAATCCAAACATATTCAAATAAGATACCATTTTATAAGAGATCATGTGCAAAATTATGATGTGATGTTTAAGTTTGTTAGTACAAATAAGCAACTAGAGATATCTTTGCAAACCCCTTAATGAACAGAGATTTAGCATAATTAGGAGAGAACTAGGAATGTGCTATCACTCATATTAAGACCAAAACATGATTCTCTTGATTCAATAGCTCTCATATGAATTAGAAATCTTTTTATAGTTTTCTAAGGATTCTATCAATTGAATTTGCTGATTGATTTAAAATCATGTCCTCTCTCTAAACTTTTATAAAGATCTCATATTTCATAAGACTATTGATTTATTAGACTTAATTCTCAACTATCTCTCAATCAGATGTACCTATTTTCTTTTTGTGAAAAATTAAAATTCTGCACTACTTAACCTAGAGTCGACTCATGATCGACTCATGGTTGACTCTTGCTGGAGTCGACTCATGGAAACCTGGATTCAACTCATTGTCGGAAACCTAGCCTTTAAACCCAAGTCCTCTCCTCCTTACCTTACCTCACCCCTTCACTATTTAACCCTAAAACTATTCTAAGGCCGTGAGGGATCCTTCATTGACACCTCCAGCTATCCCCTTCTCAATTTCTCTTGGAATCATCCTCCACCCATGTGGAATGAGGCATGCAAGAAAGATCCATGTTGTTCGAAGGAGATTACATCTAGTGGAGGAGCGTAAATCTTCAAGCGATGGTGATTCCGACTATAACGAAGGTAACACCATCCCCCAATCGCTTGTTTCTCCTTCTCCTTCTCTACTGGACCGATAAGTGATAACCAGAAGAAATGTAGACTTTCATTTCTTTGATCAGGAGGGATTGAGGATTAGTAGTTGGATCCGAAACCAACAATCACAGCATTTCTTCTCCATCAACCAACTAACCTACCCTCAGTTAGTCAAAGAGTTTTATAGATACATGACTAAGGGTGAAGATGATCTAAAAAGTACAATGAAGGGAGTCACCTTTTGTCTCACACCTGAAAGACTTGGATAGATTTGGGGTCTGCCTACTGAGGGATTAGCACCACAGCGGCCAGTTGATAGGGATTTTGTCCTTGGATTGATCACTGGGTTGGAAAGTGTTGAGGGAATCATAAAGCTAGAAGCTAATAGTCTGTCCATAGAAATGAGAGTTCTCAGTCACATTATTGCTCGAATTGTCTTTCCTAAGATCGATCAATTTGATCTAGTCCTAAATAGGGTAATTGGGATTATGAACTACATAGTTTGAGGTGAGCAGCTCAATCTTCCATTGTTGATTTTTAGACAGACGAGGGATGGAGTAGGCAGGGCTAGAGCATGTCTTCCGTATGGTATGGCCCGTACCTCAATCTTTAGGAACATTGGGATTGATTTTGAGGGAGAGCTATCATTACATCTGAGACATACTGATACATATGGGGAGAAAATACTCACTAGAATGGGCTATCGAAAGCTAAATGATAGATGGGTCAAGAGAGTTTTCGGACAGAAGTAGCTACAGTCCTGAGATGGAGCTGGACCTAGTCAGATTACAGATATTTCTTAGGCATAGCCTTCGATCGAGCCAGTCGAAGACCCATTCACCACTCCCCTAGGTCCGTCTGCCACTACTTGTCCTCCACCAAATCAGATTGTTGATGATTAGGCTGCCCAGCTCATCCATACTATTCTAAATGGACTGAGACCTCAGATGGAGGGGATCCAAATTGAGATAACTAGTCCAGCATCTGAGATTAGGCATCTGACTTAGCTCATAAAGCAGAGAGAGAGATCCAGCATGTCCCCAGATATGATCACATCATTTCTAGCTTCCATGGGATAGCTGGTAGACCTTCTGAGATTCGTGCTCCACCAGGATCGGTGGCAGCAGTGACCGCCGCAGCAGCAGCAGCAGTAGAGGCAGTGACTGAGGCAACAGCATCTACAGCAGTCATTGACATAGTTGAGGCAGATCCAATTTTTTTCTTTGTTTAGTCTCTAGTTACTAAGCCTCCTCCCAGTGCACATGATCAGCCACCTACCATACAGCCTCCTCCAAGACCCCTTAGGATATATACCCAAGCTGGAGGACTATCCACTTGCACCTGGAGCAGGAGAGTGACTAGAGCTAGCTCCTCCACCACACTGGATGTCCCATCTAACTAATCTGTTAGGACCTAGGTCATCTTGTATAGGTCTTACTTTATATCTATATGGTGTATTAAGAGTTAGTCATCGTATTAGGACTTAGACATGATATGTTGTTTGTATGATCTTGTTGTTGATGATATTTTATTTTAGGATCTTGTTTATGTTGTATTTCTTTTTATATATGTATGGATGTTTTCTTTTATATCCTTTTTGTTGATGATACATTTTCTTGCTATTCATTCCTTGATGATGACAAAAAGGGGGAGAAAAAGATGAGCATAAAGAAAGAGGGAGCACATAAAAATGATGGAGAAAAATATAAGCATAAAAAGAGGGGGAGGATGCAAATAAAAGCGCTCAAGGAAAATAAAATAAATGCAATATGGCATAATAATGGCACATACCATAAAACTTTGAAACTTCTAAATTGTTGGTACATTTTACATTTAACAAATAGAAAGAGGGAGGATCATTGCAATTAAAATGATAAATTACAACAAAATGGATGAAATTATGTATAACCTAAATTTGCATTTGAAATGCTATTTTCTTCACTATTAAATGTCTTGTTGAATTTATAATTGTTATGCATGAACTCAAAGGTTTTGTTATTATCAAAAAGGGGAGAGATTGTTGACCCTAGGTATGATTTTGATGAATAACAAAATATTTGAGTCTATTTTGGATACTGATATTTTGGTTGAAGTGTTTAAAACAAAGTTTAGGAAGATAAGAATCCATTTCAATGATGCTCCATATTTTGATTGAAAGAACTAAAAAAGAGGAGTAGAAAGAGATCAAGCCAAACACTTTCAAGGAATATTGGGTCATGAACAAGCTCAAAGGAAGTTTAAAGATGGATTTGGCATGGTTTTAGCATTTGGCACGGTTCAGGAGTTGACTCCCAATTGGTAGGAGCTGACTTACAGGCTTAGGCAAGCACCACGCTTAAAACAGAAGGCTTTAGTATGGACCCCATCGCAGGAGTCGATCAGGAGTTGACCATGAGTCAACTCATGAGGGAGTCGACTCAAGAAAAGCAGGAGTCAACTCATGTCTTAAAAAATGAACTAGTCTAAGAACAGAATGCAGAATTTTTTATCCTATAACTGGAGTCAACTCATGAAGTCCAAGAGTTGACTCCAGCATGCAAAACTGGCATTGGACAGGAATATAAAGAATCAAAATTTTCCATCCTGTAGCTAGAGTCGACTCAAGGCTTTGGGAAGTTGACTTTCGAACTTCAGAATTTTTCATCCTACAGCTGGAGTCGACTCAAGGCTTTGGGGAGTCAACTTTCAAATTTTTAACAGCCCCAATGGCTAGTTTTTATAACTGCCCAGATTTCATTTTTACCCTCTAAATAGCTTTTTCTAATGTTCCAGTGGCTATAAATCCATTTTTGGACTTCCCAACTTAGATAAGAAGGCTCTAAGGTCAAATTAAGGCAAGGAAACTCATGATATAAAAGCAAGAAAATGCAAAACTTCAGAAACCTTTTGAAAATTTGTGCAGTCCAAATAGTGAGCCTTAAAGAGCCTTCATTACTGTTCAACCACTTAACTAGCTATGCAATCAAAACATTCTCAAGTGAAAGAAGGGAGCATTCATTGCTAAAGCCTCCAATAACTCAGCTTGTGCATTAGCTTCAAATCTACTCTTCAAGAAGTTTGTTTCACTTTAAATTTTCGTACTTCAAAATTTATGTATTTCAAGTTTCAAAAGGGTTGAAACTTGAGAGATAGGCTCATCTAAGCCTTGAATTAGATTTGTACAAGCCTAGGAGTGGCTTGGAGTTAGGTTTTGATTGGTTAGCCTGCAAAACTAACTAAATTTAGATTGTGAGCCTGGTGAAAATAATCTTGCTGTAATCTTTAAAATTATAGTAGAATTCTCAAGTAGAGTGCTTGAGGAGTGGATGTAGGTATTGGATTTGACATCGAACCACCATAAAAATCTTAAATTTTTGTATGTGTGATTCTTTTCTTTAGTTACTATTATTTTTTGTATATTTAAATTACTGCATTTCCAGCATATCAATATTTATGTTTTGCACATATATTTAGTAAACCAAAAATTTTTGAAAAATCCAATTCACCCCCATCCTTGGTTGTTCTTCTAGGCAACACTTATGGTGGCTAACTCAAGATTTGGACTGAGATTAAGACTATGGGATGAGAGCTTATAAGACTTAGGCTTGGGTGAGTGCTTTCATGTATAGGATAGTCAAGTAGAGTTTTTAAGCTAGGGTTTATTAGAGTTCATGTGAAATCCTAGGGTATATAAACCTAGTGTATTGTAATAGTTTAGTGAGAGAGGAATTAATACATAGATTTTATCTTTTTTCCCTATTTCCAATGCCAAACCCTAGTATTGCTGCCCCCTTTCTTTATTCTTCTTTATTGTTCATCGATTATCTAGTTTAACACCCAAGTCCGCATAAGAGATTAGTCCACGACTGTGATATCTGAGTAGCCATTGGCATAACAAAGATAATCAAAACTCAGTTTCTTATCATGTCATATCTCATACGGTGTAGTAAAAATAAATTTAGAGAGAACCCTATTCAATAGCTAAATTAAATCATGTCCATAAAGAAATATGTGAAGCTCACCATGGACTGAATGATATCCAATAGGGTCCAATTCCTCCATGGTGAAGCTATGTCGTTTACTTTGAGATGGATTGGAAATTTCCACTAAGGCATTTACCTCTTTAATCTGATCGAAGAACCTTAAGAAATTTTCTAATTTATTTCTCTACTTCATTTTTGAATTACTTGAATTTTTTAAAGGTTTTGGATTTATGTCTTACACATACCCATACCATGACAAATCATCAATAAAGGTTATGAAGTAAGAATAACCTCCTCTGACCTGAACATCAAATGGGCTACATACATCAGCATGTACTAGAGTTAGTACTTAGTGGCCCTTTTCCTTTATCCCATAAATGGTAGCTTGATCATTTTTTCTTGAAGGCAGGATTCACAGACTAGATATGACTTGAAAGTCAATGAGCCCAAAAGCCTACTCTTCTCCAGTCTATTAGTCCTTTCTTTTTCTATATGACCCAACCTAAGGTGCTACATATACCTAAGGTTAGTTTCATCTCTAGATCTTTTATACCCTACTATTGGAAAACATGTAGGGTTTCATGCATACATTTCAAAACTTTTTCAAATTTATAAGCAGCAAAAAACATAGATTAAATAATTTAATCTAATTGTGCTTGTGATCTAATCACTAAATCCTACATCTAGGACCTATGACATGTCATGTTGCAAACATAAATCTAAAAATTAAAACAAAGGTAGTTGGTATTGATCAAATCAATACCTAGATCTAGAACTATTCTAGAAACCCTAGACCACATCCAGGTCAAGAAGAGATTGAATCTCGTACCTTTGTATGGGTCAAGAACACTGTAGTTGAGTCCTACTGCTATCCTTATTACTTGAAGTTGCACATGCGTTCGGCCCCTATAGATAATCCACACGAGACTGCTAAAGGAAAAATCCTATTTTTCTTGCATAGGATCGTTCAGATCTAATTAGATCTAATGAAATATTTCAAAATTTTTTCTTCTAAGATCATAATCATATTTGAGATATCTGGGATCTGATCCTTTGAGATCATATATTAAGATTAAAATTAAATTAAATTTAATTTAATTTCATACCTTATTTTGGGTAATTAGATTATCCTATGATGATCCTGATCCATCCTGAGGTTCTGGAAGGAGCCACGCACGCGCCTGGCCTCTACCGATATCCACTCGAGTAGGATCTGGATGTCTTCTTCTCATGAACTTTTCTCCAAAGATTAAATTTGGATCTCATCTAAAGAACCTTCAAAATAATTTGAGAAGGCTGCTTGTCCATCTTACGAACATTGTTGCATAGATGCTGAAATCTTCTCAATATTAATTGGATCTTCTTCTCAGATTTATTTCCAACCTTTGGCACTTAGAAGAAGGGGAGAGAGAGGATCAGAGAGGGCATGGAAGATGGAAGGGGCAGCAGCCTTTTGGGCATGGGAAAATATTTCTTACATTTCATCAATATGGCATGAGAAGGGTTTTTATGTCATGTGCCATCTAAGACTCCTAAGTGATCAAGCAACTTATTTTCTTGATTACGTAGGACTCCTTCCTAATAGCCCACTTCCCAAACCTAGTCTTCAACAAGTTTGGTCACCCAAAACACTTCCCAAAGTGGCATGAAGAAAGGATGAGGAGGAGTCCATGGCATATGGGACTCCTCCCTTTAAGAGTTTGATCCAAATCAAACTCTGTCATAACTCAGTCTAGGCACCTTCAAAAATCATAAAATTTGGTACACCTAATGTATGACTTGTGCCTATCACATATCTCAAAATCAGATCAAAAGAATTTTTAGAAAATTTTTTAGAAGCATCTGATTAGGTGACCCTCAATTCTCTCAAATAGGTCAACTTTTGACCCTAATCCATTTGCACTATGAATGAATTTAATTTCTATAGTTAATCTAACCTGAACTTATTACAGTTAGATGTAAATAAACTCATTCAAGATACAAGAATGAGTCAAATCAAATTTGACTTAGTTGCGATAAATCAAAAAAATTATAGAAGAAGAAAGTCAGGCTCAATCGTGTGCTAGCACGATTACCTTGAACCTGATTAGATCTAATCCAAGTCAATCGAACTAGGTTAGCTTAATTGATGACATCCAGACCCAAACCCTTATTTGTGTGATCTAGTTAGGTTAAGTTCTGTATGATATTGAGACATGTCATGATCTCTATCATCGACATCATCAAAACACCTTTCGATGGACCAGAACTTTTCTGATTCATACAATTAGAATGGTCGATCATCAAAATCATTCTAATTGCTTCCAAAATCCATCAGTGACACCTAGCAACATATGGTGGTAATTCATCAGGACTAAAAGTGAACCTCTCGATGTAGCTATTTGTGTGATTGGGTTCTTCTATCTTAAGCCCCGACTATATTAGGGTTAAGGTAAACTCGTCAAACCCAATATATGTCATATGAACTAATCATTTGATTCAAGTCCAATGTGAAATCCAAATAGAAACTCTTTCTATCATCTTCACTCTGCCATGGCTATGGGCTTAAGGACTCAATCTCATGATTATCATAAGACTACTCCTCATCCACCAAGGTAGATAGATTCCCTATTGGTGCAATCCAATTCCTACAATGAACATGCTATAGCCAACATACACTTCAGAATTCTGAATGGCTAGAAGATCAAGTTACGGTGTAGTCAAACTATAACACCTTCAAGGTAAACTATCCATGCACCTCAAGTCAAAGAATCAGACACACCACTGCAGCATCGAGTTAGTTATCGATGAGAAGGTAGACTTTTTTATGACTACTCAAGGTGATCACGCTCAGTGCCCTCATTCTCTAATGAGTATCTATACTCTCACTCTGATGTCTCCACACCATAGACTCAAGACACATCTATCCTAAGAAAGCGATCGTACACCAACCTTCTGGATCGATCACCAGCCTTATGATGATCCTACGGTCGGAAGCTATTTATGAGTTAATTATGAAAATTCATGTCTTAAATTTTTAAATCTTGAAAATATGAATTATCATTATCATTAACTCAAAGGATGTATCATAGGCACTTTAAATACAAACTATGATAGAAAATAATTTTTTTATTAATTTATAGTCAAAATTATAAAATTATCCTTAGAAGTGTATTATAAGTGTTTAGCCAATCTGGCTTCTAGGGCACACATCTAACAAACTCTCACTTAACCTAAAGCCAATTGGCTACAAATCTAAGTTTCATCTTCTCAAGATGGGCTTTGATCTTCTGCTAGCTCAATGGCTTTATCAATGGGTTAGCCACATTATCTATAATGTTGACTCTCTTGACCTTGACGTATTCCTTCTCAAGGTAATCACGGATGAGGTGGTATTGCTGCTCGATGTGCTTGAATTTTTGGTGAGACCTTAGCTCTTTAGGTAGGGCTATGGTGCTATTGTTGTCATAGTACAAAGAGACGGCATCTGATGGCATCACTCCGAGCTCTATGATGAACTTCTTATACTAGAATGCCTCCTCTATAGCCTTCGATGCAGCAATGTACTCTGCTTCCATGATAGAGTTTGCTATCACCGTCTGCTTGAAACTCTTCCAACTGACAGCTCCACCATTATAAGTAAATAGACTTTTAGATGTCGACTTTTGATCATCTATGTCGGACATAAAATCTGAGTCTATACACTCCTGGACCTGGAGTTCTCCATTACCAAAAACTAGAAAAATATTCTTAGTCCTTCTCAAGTTCTTAAGGATACATTTCATAGAAGTCTAGTGTTCTTCATCTGGATTTGACTAATACCTACTCGTGACACTTACAACATGGGCAATATCAGGTCGTGTACATAGCATGGCATACATGAGGCTCCCTATTATTGAAGCATAAGGGATCTTGCTCATGCATTCAATCTCCTTAGGTGCGCTAGAGTATATCTTCTTGGAGAGATGAATGCCATGTCTGAAGAGTACTAAATCCCTCTTAGAGTTTTTCATGCTAAATCTCTTCAGCACCTCTTCTATGTACATTTTCTATGAGAGATCCAGCATCCTATTCGGTCTATCTTATAGATCTTAATTTCCAGAATAAAGAATGCCGCTCCAAGATTTTTCATAGAGAACTCCTTAGATAACCATATTTTGACTATAGTCAACATGGGAATATCATTTCCAATTAAGAGGATATCATTCACGTACTGTATGAGAAAGACAACAGTGCTCCCACTAACCTTTTTGAAAATATAGGACTCCTCATTCTTGATGAATCTAAATAATTTGATTACATCATTGAAATGAGCATTCCGATTCCGAGATGCTTGCTTAAGTTCATATATGGACCTTTGCAGCTTGCATACTTTATGATCATTATCACTGGATGTAAATCCTAGCGGCTATTACATATAGATATCTTCCTCAAAATATCCATTTAAGAACGTCATTTTCACGTCCATTTGCCATATTTCATAATCAAAATAGGCTGCAATAGTAAGCAATGTGTGGATGGATTTGAGCATGGCTACTGGCAAAAAAGTATCCTGATAGTCAATGCTCTCATGCTGACTATATCCTTTCACTACGAGCCTTGCTTTGAATGTCTCTACATTTCCATTAGCACCTATCTTTTTTTTGAAGATTTATTTACACCCAATAGGTACTATACCTTTAGGTGAATCTACCAAGGTCCAGACTTGGTTTGAATTCATTGAGTCAATCTCTGACCTCATTGTCTCTAATAATTTCTCAAAATCGATATCTGATATCGTCTAGTCATATGTTTTAGGATCATCATTATGAACCCCATTTTTTATGAGGAACATTTCTTCTATGCCTTCTAATATAGTACCTAAGTACCTTTCAGGAGGACTAAAAATTCTACTTGATCTATGAGGTGGAGGAGGTAGTGTCTGGGTTGGATTCTATAGGTTCCTTAGCTCATGGCTCTTGGGAGACTATCTCCTCAAGCCTAATCTATCTTTCGATGCTATCATCTTGAATAAACTATTTTTCAAAAAAAATGGTATGTTAACTTACAATCACATTATGATCTTTCAGAAGATAAAAATAATATCCTAATGACTCTTTAGAATATCCAATAAATCGAGCTCTAAAGGACCTAGACTCTAATTTATCCACCTATTGTCTCTTGACATGGGTCGAACAATTTTAAATTCTAAGATGACTCAGACTTAGTTTCTTACCATCCCATATCTCATACGATGTAGTAGAAACGATTTTAGATGGAACCCTATTCAGTAAATATATAGCAGTCATCAGACAATGTCTCCAAAGAAACTCGGGAAGATCCATAAAACTTATCATGGATCAGATCATATCTAATAGGATCCAATTTCTCCATTCTGAAATCCCATTGAGATGAAGCATTTCAGGTGGAGTCCATTGAGAGACTATGCCATTATCCCAAGGATTGATTTTGATGAGTAACAAAATATTTGAGTATACATTTTAACTAATGAAGTTGATGAGATCATGTTTCAGAATGTATTTTAGAGTATCAAATAAAATATCCATATAAGTGTATTTGAAAATTGATAGAGAAGAGTTGGAGGCATTTGGAGCATAAATCACATCAGAAACAAGGCTTGAAAATGATATCCCAAAACCACAATTCAAGAAGAAAATTTTTGGGCAAACTAAAATTTTTTAGCATAAGAAGCCTACAAGTTGACTCAAGATTCAACTCATTGTTTAGCTCAAGCTGATATGCTGACTGGCACGTAGAAGTTTCAGAAGGAACAGTCTCAAGCGAAGGCTCGAGTCGACTCAAGGTTCTCGAGTTGAAGTCTCAGTGAAAATCTAGAGAATGATGATTTTGGGGCAATGTCTTGAGTGGAGGCTTGGGTCGACTCGAGGTTCTTGAGTCGAAGTCTTAGTGAAAATCTAGAGAATGATGATTTTGGGGCAAGGTCTCGAGCAGAGGCTAGAGTTGACTCGAGGTCTATGAGCTGAAGTCTTAGTAAAATATAGAAAGACTGATCTTCATACAGAAACTCTCGAGCTGAAGAACGAGCAGAGCAAATGGCCTTGAGCTGATGCTCGAGTCGACTCGAGGTTTGACTCAAGCTCCAACGGCTAGTTTCTACAAACTATCCAGAACTATGTAGATTGGGTTCAAAAGGTCTTTTTTGCTTCTCCAATGATCAAATAGGATTCTCTAGCCTCCCAAACATGGAAAATCACCTACAAAACACCTATGAAAAGTGACATGACTATAAAATCATTGAAAGAAATTAAAAAGTTAAGAGAAAGAGTCAAAAGAGCCCTAAAAAGAGAGCATTCCACGCCCAACTCCAAGAAACATCAAATCAAGTGATTCCATTTTGCAAGAAGATAAGCTCAAATAGATCAAAATCCTCTCTCCAAGAAGACTCCAAAAAGCTTCATCAACTTATTTGCTCATCAAAGGAGCTTTTTGTTCATTTTTGTTATTCAACTTTCCTCTTTCTTGTAACTTGGCTTTAATAGGATTTTGAAGCTAAAAGGAAGGCTTATCCAAGCCTGAAAATTGGATTATAAGTCAAGGGTTGGCTTAGGAGTTGGTTGTGGTTGATGAGATTTTATAAAAACCAACTAGGTTTTGGATAGTGAGCCTTGGAAAACTATCCAGCTGTAATCTTAGAGAGATTATAGTGAAATTCTCAAGTGGACCTTAGGGAGTGGACGTAGGTGCAAGGGGCACCGAACCACTATATATATTTATGATTGTCTTATTTACTTCATTTTATTGCATTCATATTTCTGTACTTCTATATACTTAGAACTAAATCATACACCATCACATCACTTATTTTTGAAAATAGTGAAGAAAAATCCTGATTTCTCGGACCAGATTCATTTAGATCTGATCGGATCAAGAGATATATTTCAAAAATTTTTCTCTTTGATCTAGATCAGATCTAGGATGTTTCAGATCTGATCTTTATTACTTTAATAATTAAAATAAATTTAGATAAATTAAATTAAATTAAATTTATCTTGACATAGGGTAATCCTATTATCCATTGATGATCCTGTAAGCAGCGGAAGGTTTTAGATCTAGCCACGCAAGTGCCTAGCCTCTATTGATATCCACTCAGGCTGGATCTAGAGATCCTCTTCTTCTCTATCACATCTCCAAAAATTAGATCTGGATCTGATTTGAAGGATCTTCAAAACACCTTTTGAAGATCAGCAGTTGTCCTTTGCATCAGTGCAGCCTTCTAGCTTTCTGTCGCCTTTCTCTTATCTGGATTGCACCAACCAAGATCCCAAACTACTTTAGACATGGAGAGGAGAGGGAGAAGATGGGCTTGGCATGGAGGAGGAGGAGAGAACCAGCCTTGGGATATGGGATTTTTCAATTGCTTCTTGAGTTGGGCGTAGGGTCTTATTTATAGACTATGCGTGATCCAACTCCTCTTCTTTCCAATAAATCACAACCCTTTATGAAATCAGATCTAAATCTGATTGGTGGAAATAGAGTCCCTTGGATTCCTCCTTAGATGGTACCTAAGATCAGTCAAACTTGATTCTTAGGAGGAGTCTAATTGGAATCCAAAAAGGAGATGGAGTCTCCGTCCAACAGGGACTCCTAGGTGCCTCTAGCTTGGGCGCACGCCAAGGGTGGCGTGCGCCCTCCTCCTTGCCAAGTTCTGGTAGGGGGACAAGCCCCCACCAGCTCTCCAATAGGTACGTGACACATGGACAAAAGTCAAAGTATCAATGGTCAACTTTTGACCAAAGTCAAAGGATGAGAAATAGCAAGTGACTAAAAATGGCAGGTAATGTCTTACAAAATAAGACAACCCTATTCTGATCAGGACAAGCTCTAGTCAGACCAAGTAAAGGCCTCTGATCGAGCACAAACTCCTTTAGCTCAGTCAGGATAATTATTTATGATAGTAAAAGAAGAACGTTAGGTTCAATCGAGTGCTAGCACGATTTCCTTGGACCTAATTGAATCTTATTCAGATCAATTGAACTGGATTAGTTCAATTGATGATCACCAGATTCAAATCTTTTTTATATGACCTAGTTAGGTTCAGTTCTGTATGGTAATGGAATATGTCATGATCTCTATCATTGATATTATCGAAACTCCTTTCGATGGATCAGAACTCTTCTGATTTGAACAGCTAGAATGATCGATCATCTAAATCATTCTAATTATTTCCAAAATCCACCAGTAATACCTAGCAGTATATGATGGCAACCCATCAGAGCTGAATGCACCTCAGGTCAAAGAACCGACACACCACTACAGCATCGAGTCAGTCATTGATGAGAAGGTAGACTTTCTAATGACTACTCTAGGTGGTCACGCTCAGTGCTCTCGTTCTCTAACGAGAATCTATACTTTCGCTCCAATGTCTCCACACCATAGACTCAAGACTCATCTACTAAAGAGAAGCGATTGTACACTAATCTTTCGGATCAATCACCATCCTCGTGATGATCCTATGGTCGAAAGCATTTTATGAGTTAATAATGATTATTCATGTCTTAAATTTTCAACTCTTGGAAATATGAATTATCATTATCATTAACTCAAAGGATGTATCGCAGACACTAAATACACATATGTGATAGAAAATAATCCATTTTATTGATTATAGTCAAAATTATAATTTTTCTCCTAGAAGTGTATTACAAGTGTCAGCCAATTCTGGCTTTTAGGGCACATATATCTAAGAAATAACACCTAACTTGTTTTAAGTTTTGAAAAATCCAATTCATCCACCCCTTTTGGATTGTCTTGCTGGGCAACATCTTCAAGATAGTCTAGAAATTTCTGACTAAGGTATTCGCCTCCTCGATCTGATCGAAGAATCTTAATGGATTTTTTTATTTATTTTTCTACTTCAAGTCTGAATTTTTAGAACTTTTCAAAAGCTTCAGACTTGTATTACATCAAATATACATACTTGTACCAAAATAAATCATCAGTAACGGTGATGAAGTAGATGTAATTGCCCCTAGCTGGCATATCAAATGGGCGGCATACATTAGTATGTACTAGGGCAAGCAGGTCTGTGGCCCTTTTCTCATATCCCATAAAAGGAAGCTTGATTATTTTACCATGAAGGCATGATTCACAAATCGAATATGATCGATAGTCAACGAACTCAATAGTTTGGATTTCTTTAATTTGTTAACCCTATCTTCCACTATATGACCTAGCCTAAGATGCCAAAGATAGCTACCTTTTAAACTATCCCTAGATCATTTTGATCCTATGGCATTCACGTTTTGCTCAATATTGAAAATAAAAACATCAATATATAACTGATAGAGATCATTTATAAGGAAACCACTTGCAATTTTATTTCTTTCATAAAGAATATTATAATGGTCCTTAAGAAAACTAATTACATAGCCTTCCTGTGCTAAATATAAAATAGAAATTAAATTTCTGCTTGCTATAGGCACATAAAAATAGTCTCTAAGAACTAAATCTAATCCAAATGGTAATCATAAAGGATAGGTTCCCATGGCCACAGCAGTAACTCTTGCTCCATTTTTGATGCATAGGATCATCTCACCATCCCTCAGCCTTCTGCTATCCTCAAGATCCTGCATGGAAGTGCATAAGTGAGCACTAGAACCAGAGTCAAGCATCCAATTTGATGCAGAAGAAATCATAAGGTTAGATTCTATAATAAGCATACCTCAAGAAGGACATGCCTCCTCATTCTTCAGGCTGGTAAGGTAGAAAGGATAGTTTCGCTTCCAATGGCTGTCAGTGTTGCAATAAAAATATTTTCTCTTATCGGCCATCTTCTTCAGCTCTGCCTTCTTCTTCTTTTCATCATCCACCTTCTGTTTCTTCACGGACTTCTTCTTTTTTTCAAAAAACTTTCTCTTGGAAGAAGTCCACTTCACATCAAGTACTGAGCCTTTAGAACCTTTCATAGAAAGCTCAACAGTAACTAGCATGTTCATGAGCTCAGTCAAGGTATTCTAAAGTTTATACATATGGGAGTTCATGATGAACTATCCATATGCATCAGTCAAGGACTGCAGAATTATATCAATCTACAGATCTTAATCTAACTTCACACCGAGCTTCTTAAGCTCTTCTAAGTTCTTGATCATCATCAGACAATGATCTTGGACTGACTGCCCATCATGCATCTGAGCATTAAATAGTCTCTTAGTGACTTGATATTTGGCTGTGCGACTCTGTTCACCAAACAGCTCTTTTGGTGGCTAGTCTTAATGTCTTTATATTGACACTAGAGCTCATTAGATATCGAGCCCAACATGTAATACCTAGTTTTGTTATCTTCATCTGTCCACTTCTCTAGAGATGCTCTTTGATCAATGGATGGATGGGCTGGTAAGATGGGAGGATCCTGTTCTAACATATGAGTCAACTTCTCAGAATCCAAAATAATTTTGAAGTTTCAAAGTCAATCCTTGTAATTAGGTCTAGTCAATCTATGGGTATCCAGAATGCGGGCTAGTGGGTTGGATGCAGACATCTTCCTATAGAGAGTCAAAGTTTCTAGTTAGATTTTATAATTAGACTTAACTAATTTATTTAGTGGTCTCATTTTTAAACAAATTAGGCTCTACTATTTTCTCGGATCCCTACACTTCCTTGGTAGAGATGCAAAAATCTTCATGATTATTGATTTCTAGCGGATGGTGCAGTCCCACCGATTGGCTCATCACCTCATCTAACAGTTATTGGTGATGGATCAACCGACAAGTGAATAACTCTTATCCAATGATTATCTAATCATGGTGCACCCAAATATGATCTCTAATTCATAAATCTCACCATGTCCAAAATATTGATCGACTCCTTAGTTAAGTTAGACCCACCATTTGCGCGAATTAGATTTCTGATTGGGTCCCTCACCACATCCAAAATATTGAGTGCAACACATCCTCCAACCTATAGTATCCAATGCTTAATAGACATGGTTGCATCTTTTCAGTGCAACTAAACCACTATATTCAGTCGAGAATAATCAACATCGAGAAGGGCCTGCACATCTACAATGGTGGAAGACCTTAGACTTAATATTTTCTTAGGAAGATTTAATTTAGGTCTCTTTAAACTTGACTTGACTTAGTCATAACAATTATGACTAACCTAGTGGCATGGGTTGGCTCAAATTATTAGCCTGCTCGAATCAGAACTAGATCGATACAAATGGCTAGGTAAGTGATATAGGTGGAAGGGATATGCCATTAACTTGATAAGAATGCAGTTAGGTCGAGTAGCTCCCAATTAAAAATCAATCGATCATATCTACCAGACTTACCTTAGACACCAAATTATCGAATCAGAACCATTTGGATTAGTCTACAATCTAGGCTCGAATCATGGATCCAAATTAGGTCTTGACTTGATCGAGTCACATCTCAATGTGATTCGATCTTGATCCAGACTTAATCCTATTAGGCTAGTCAAATCTAAGCTTTTTTTGATCCCACCTAACCAACTCTTAATTTAGTTTGATCAACTGCTAGACCTAATTGAGCTACCAAAGCCCGAACCTAATTTTATGAATATGTCTTAGATCTAAAAATTCATAATTTTTAGATCTAATTAATTTTATAATCTTAATTCTTATTTAAATTTTGGATTCATGAATAAAATATATAATAAAATCTTAGGATTTTAGGATCTAGGGTTTTGCAAAAAAATAAGTTCTGATTTTTTTATTAAGAACGAATGTGTAGCATCTCTATACATCATAAGATCATCCCACCGAATGAAAGGAGAGGGCCTTTAAATCTTACTTAGTTCTTATGACCGGATGGCTAAGAAAAATGTCTTAATCAAAAATATAATTTCTACTACAAAACTAGGTAGATCTAAATCATATATCGCATATACAATTAATGATCTAACTTATACATATTTTGCATATATCTCATGTATCATAACTAAACTAAACATGTATGCTTTCAGATCTTATATATCACATATAATATCTAAAAAATAAAATTTAAATTTGATCACATCAAATAAAACTATTCTAGATATTTTATAGAACTATTTTATAACTAGTCTAAGCATGCAACTTTCATATCTCATATAAATAAAATAAAAATTAAAAATTTTATTTTCTATTTTTTAGATCTGATTACAATAATTATAACATCAAAAAAATAAAAATAAATTAGATCTAAAATTATATTTAATTAATTTAATAATATGATTATACTAGACTATACATAGAATAATTCCATTCCTAGTCTTGTCATGCATCTCATACATTATAGATCTAAATCATAAAATTTTTAATTTTTTAATTTTAGATATAATTATATCTGATGTGAAATTTAAAATTCTTTAATATTAAATCATAAATAAAAATTAAATTAGATTTAAAATAGATCTAATAAACTGCCAACCTGGCTCTGATACTACTTGAAGAAAAAACCCTATTTTTCTTACACATGATTGTTCAGATATGATTAGATTTGAAGAAATATTTTAAAATTTTTTTTTCTAAAATCATAATCAGATCTAAAATATCTCAAATTTGATTCTTTAAGATATAATATTAATATTAAAATAAAATTAAATTAAATTTAATTTCATACCTTATTTTGGGTAATCAGATTATCCAGTGATGATCCTGATCTGTCCTAAGGTTCTAGAAAGAGCCACATATGTGCCTGGCCTCTATCAGTATCCACTTGGGCAGAATCTGGATGTCTTCTCCTCATAAAATTTTCTTCCAAGGATCATATTTGGATCTGATCTAAAGAACCTTCAAAATAATTTGAGAAGGTTGCTTGTCCATCTCACGAACACCATCGCATAGATGCTAAAATCTTCTCAATATTAATTGGATATTCTCCTCAGATTTATTTCTAACCTTTGGCATTTAGAAGAAGGGGAAAGAGAGGATCAAAGAAGGCATGAAAGATGGAAGGGGCAGCAGCCTTTTGGGCGTGGGAAAATATTTCTTACGTTTCATCAATATGGTGTGGGAAGGATTTTTATGTTATGCACCATCTAAGACTCCTAAGTGATCAAGCAACTTATTTGCCTGATTACTTAGGACTCCTACCTAATAGCCCATGTCCCAAACCTGGTCTTCAACAAGTTTGGTCACCCAAAACACTTCCCAAAGTGGCATGAAGAAAGGATGAGGAGGAGTCCATGGTGCATGGAACTCCTCCCTTCAAGAGTTTGATCCAAATCAAACTCTATGATAACATAGTCTAGGCAACTCCAAAAATCATAAAATTTGGTACACCCAATGTATGACTCATGCCTTATCACATA
This sequence comes from Cocos nucifera, assembly GCA_006176705.1. Classification (NCBI taxonomy): domain Eukaryota; kingdom Viridiplantae; phylum Streptophyta; class Magnoliopsida; order Arecales; family Arecaceae; genus Cocos; species Cocos nucifera. Next base: position 296,763 of record QRFJ01001615.1, read on the forward strand.
TCTAAAAACTAGATCAAAATAATTTCTAAAGAATTTTCTAAAACCATCTGATCAGGTGACCCTCAATTCTCTCAAATAGGTCAACTTTTGACCCTAGTCCATTTGCACTATGAATGGATTTAATTTCTACAATTATTCTGATCTGAACTTATTCTAGCAAGATAAAAATAAATTTATTCAAGATACAAGAATGAGTCGAATCAAATTTGACTCAGTTGCCATGAATCAGAAAGATTATAGAAGAAGAAAGTCAGGCTCAATCGTGTGCTTGCACGGTTACCTTGAACCTGATTGGATCTAAACCATATCAATCGAACTGGATTAGCTCAACTGATGATATCCAGATCCAAACCCTTATTTGTGTGACCTAGTTAGGGTCAGTTCTGTATGATAATGAGACATGTCACGATCTCTATCATCGACATCGTCGAAACACCTTTCGATGGACCAAAACTTTTCTGATTCATACAATTAGAATGATCGATCATCAAAATCTTTCTAGTTGCTTCCAAAATCCACTAGTAGCACCTAGTAGTATATGGTGACAACTCATTAGAACTGAAGGTAAACCTCTCGATGTAGCTACCTATGTGATTAGGTTCTTCTATCTTGAGCTCTGACTGGATTAGGGTTAAGGTAAACTCATCAAACCTAATATCTGCCATATGAATTAATCATTTGATTCGAGTCCAATATGAAACCCTAATAGAAACTCTTTCTATCATCTTTACTTTGCTATAGCCATGGGCTTAAGGATTCAATCTCATGATTATCATAGGGCTGCTCCTCATCTACCGAGGTAAATAGATCCTCTATTGGTGCAATTTAATTCTTATAATGAACCTGCTATAGCCAACATACACATTAGAATTCTGAATGGCTAGAAGATCGAGTTATGGTGTAGTTAAACTATAACACCATCAAGGTGAACTATTGATGCACTTCAAGTCAAAGAACTAGACACACTGCTATAGCATCGAGTCAGTCATCGATGAGAAGGTAGACTTTTTTATGACTACTCGAGGCGGTCACGCTCAATGCCTTCATTCTCTATTGAGTATCTGTACTCTCGCTCTGGTATCTTCACACCATAGACTCAAGATACATCTATCTTAAGAAAGTGATCGTACACCAATCTTTTGGATCGATCACCATCCTCATGATGATCCTACGGTCGAAAGCTATTTATGAGTTAATTATGAAAATTCATATCTTAAATTTTTAGCTCTTAAAAATATGAATTATCATTATTATTAACTCAAAAGATATATTACAGAAACTTTAAATACACACTATGATAGAAAATAATCCTTTTATTAATTTATAGTCAAAATTATAAAATTGCCCTAAGAAGTGTATTACAAGTGTTTAGCCAATCAGGCTTTTAGGGCACATATCTAATAAATTCTAGTAATTTAATTTTGCCCTAGAACCTAATCAATAGGCTTTGGCCTCCACTACAAGGATTCGGTTAGGTCCAATCATTAATATGATCATACTTGATGCATCTAACCAACGAATGATTAAGCCTAACTTTGGTTGGTCAACCTAGTCATCATTAGAGAGACACATCCAGTTATTATATTATGAAGAATAATTCCATTAGTCAATAAGCACCAAGCCTTTGGGCCTCCAATGATTATTAAGTTAATCGATCCATTATCACCCAACTTAGTGGAAGGTTATGACTCAGTTATCCCATAACTTTATCATTACAAGTATCTAATAATTTTAGAAGTTTTAAAATTTATTTATGATTTAAGGATAGAGAAGACATGGACCAAATTTCTTCCACTAACTTCACCAAGTTAAATCCTTCCACTGACTTCTCAAGTCATTAACGAGGACTAGGATCACTTTTGATCTATAAGCACCTAAATCAGTCTCACTAATTTTCTATGTGACATGGATTAGTACAAATCAATGAGCAACCTAATCAAAAGTTGATTAACCATATTGGCCAGGTAAGTTAGATCAGTGGAAGGGTCTGCCAAGGCTTGCCTTAGACACCATTTGAAATGGTCAAGTAAGCGGACTGCCAATTAGAAACCACCAGTTTATAAATAGCAGACTTACCTTAGATATCAATTGATTTATCAATTTTGATTTGGTCTGCCTAAAGACTCGGGCTTGATCATTGAGCCACGATCAGTGTCCATTTATTAGGTGTATGGACGTTGATCAACTATAACTATTGAATTGATCTATAGAAAAGAAATGACCTAATTTTAATTCACTATTAATTAGGTTTAATTAATTTCTTAACTTAGTTCATATTTAATCTAACCCTAAGTCTAACCTAGTTAAGACCTGATCAAAGCTAACCCATAACCCTTTAACCCATGATTTATGAAATTATCTTAGGATCTTCAAATCATAAATCTAGATTCTAAATAATCACTTAATTCTTAATTAAGTTCAAGATTGATAGGTTGGGGTTTAGAACCTTGGAACTAGTTTCTGATTTAATCATTTAAAATATTTTTAAGTCATGTAAACAATTTACATTAAATCAAATTCAATTCACGATTTTAGATTTAATTTATTTCACTATTTAGATCATATCCTAGGATTTTGAATCTAAAATTTTGTAGAAAGTAAGTTCATAATTTAAGTTCCAAAAATCAAATATGTCATACATATTCAAACTAGATTCAAAATAAAGCTACATATCAAGCATATGTATTAAGGAACCAAACCTAGACATGAAACACATATTATTCAGATCAAAACTGAATAATCAAAATCAGATTATAAACAAATAAATATTAGATTTAAAATCTAAAAATAAATCATAAATAATTTTAAATCTTATCTAACTTATTTATAATTTAAAAAATATATACTAGGATAATATTTTCACCGTAAGAGATAAACCTTATAATAGGACAACCTTATAATTGGTATACGCGATCTAATATTATTTAGATCTAATCTAAATAATCTAAACTAGATCTAATATCTATTTAATTTTAGATTTAAAATTAAAAAAAATTATAAAATTATTTAGATCATATCTAACTTTCTCATAATTCATAAAAATTAGATCAGCACATACTAGGACAATCTTTCATTGTAAGGGGTTAACCTTACAATAAGACAACCTTATGTTAGTATGTGCGATCTTTAAAGTTTTATTTTCAAATTTATTCTACTATAAATATGATTATATCATAAAAGAAACCTGGTCCTGATATCATTGTTGGAAAATATGTAGGGTTTTATGCATACATTTCAAAATTTTTTTGAATTTATAAGTAGTGAAAAACATAGATTAAATAATTTAATTTAATTGTGCATATGATCTAATCACTAAATCCTTTATTTAGGACTTATGACATGTCATGATAAAAATATAAATCTAAAAATTAAAATAAAGATAGTTGGTATTGATCAAATCAATACCTAGATCTAGAACTATTCAAGAAATCCTAGATCACATCTAGATCAAGAAAAGATTAAATCTCTTACCTTTAAGTGGGTAGAGAACACCATGATTGAGTCTCATTGTTATCCATATTGTTTGGAGCCATATACGCATCCAGCCTCTACAGATAATCCGCACAAAGCTGCAACACAAATCGGAGGTTCGTCGAATGAAGATCCGCTCGAAGTGCTAGCTTCTCGTGGATCCCTCCTAATGGTTAATCTAAAAAATATTCTTTAGATCTCTTAGACACTCCAAGAGATAAAAAAAATTAAGGAGCAATAAGGGAGAAGACCAACTTTTGGATCTTCCAAAAATCAGAAAATAAAACATATGAGAAAAGCCCTAAGAGAAAATAGATCTTCTCTTTCAGAACATCAACAATTAATATCCTGATCACATCTCCATGTCAAGACAAAAAAAGACCTTCTCCTCTAAAATTTCTTCATGCTTCTACATCACATACCTTCTGTTCTCATAAAGAACCACACAAAAAAGATGAAGAAGAAGGGTTCTCAAAGAAACCCTAAGAGAAGACCTTTTTCTCTTCTTCTTCTCTCATCAGGACATGATCAGATCATGTCCAAAGAGGCCCACTATGCCCCAACTCCTTGTAGCATTCATCCTCCATGCCCTCTCACTCTCTCTCTTAGATTTCTCTCATAGATAAATTCACACAAAAAGAGGAAGAAAGAAACTTGAAATAAAAGTCCAAAGAGAACACAATCTTCTCTTTTACCTTTGTCTCTACAAGACATCAACTTTTGATGGCTTAATTGAAGGCTTTCCTCCAACAATCAGGGTGCCTCAAACCACTATGCCTTCTCTCTATTTTCTTCTAGTATTGTTGCAGAACCCTAGGGATTTTTGATGCCCATCACCCAAAGAATAGGAGGCATCCCCTTTTATTTAGGAAGACTAGGTCAAAACTTAGTCTTCCAAGGAGTCTTGGTGGCATCCAACTCTTGGACACCACCCTCCTATAATTTAGGCATGGAGAACCTGAAACCCATGTCCAAAGGGAGGCAAAGTCACACAAAAAAAATTAGGAGAAATGGCACACAAAAATAAGGTGGTGTGGGAGGAGTTTCCATATCAAGAGAGAAGAGTTTTAGCTTTTAAGGACTATATCAAATAAAGTTCTAATAAAAATTGATTATGACTAAATCAAAATCTTTCCAAAACCAACCAGATGTGGATGTGAAAAACCTTTCTTAGGCATGGAGAAACTCACAAAGAAAATCTAGAATTAATTAGTGGGGCATGGAGACACTTAGTGGCGCAAGGGAAGAGGCTTCCTAGTAACTAGGACTCTTCTATTTGGACTAGGTCAAAAACTTTTGAACCCAATCCAAATTAGTTTTGAGTCATCTTAATTAATAAAAAATTCTAATTCAATTAGAATTCTAATTAAATTAGATTTAATCAAATTTAAATTTAATTTAATTTCTAATTAAATTAGAAATTAGGTGCACTTAAGTCCTAATTGAACTAAGACTTATTCTTCCTTTTAATTGACTTAATCAATAAACCAATTAGACTTAAGCCAATTAAGTCCAAATAAATTTTAATTAAATCTAATTCAATTAGACTTGATCTCAGCTTGATTGCTCAATCAAATTAAGTCAATTAGTAATCTAATTGCTAACCGATCCTCCTACAATATTTGCATTAGGTCAAACATTAATTGTATTGATTGTTTGACCTTAGTATAATTCTCAATCATTGATCAACCATCTGATCAGCTAACAACCTCTAATATGTGTAACTCTATAGGTTCGAACCTAAGTCAGTAGCATAGAAATTAATTTTTATACCAATCAAAATGACCATCTAGCAATGGTATTCGACGTTCGGATAGGTCGAATGTATGCAAAGCAATATTCTTAGAATGTTGGCCTATGGTTATCGTATAATTTATCTCTTTAGCCAATAATACTCAGACTAACATCGAGTAAGCTATTAATACTCATACAAGTCATCCGTATTACGTTTTAAAGTTTGCAAATCCCATGACTCCTCACGAGGATTACCCAGGCCTAGGTTTTGCTAAATTAAAATACAGCGAGACATTCACTTTTTGAAGTTAATTAGGAGTGGTCAATCCTATCTTAACTCACATACCAACTCTATAAGTATTTGACTGTACCCAAAAATCTTTCGAACCTATAGTAGAAATATAGGTAGTCTATCACCAAAGTACAGTAAGTTACTTGCAAGTCACCATGGTGATCTTAGGTCAGAAAGACACTTATACCTATCGACCTTAACTAGCTACTTTTGATAGTAAAGTGCTACATTGGTCACGTTCAGTGTAAATATACTCTTACATCCTATCTGCAAGTCATACCAATGTCTTCACACTACTTGATTATGAGGATAATCAACGCATATGACATACAGTGACCTACACTTAATAAGTTATCAACCTAATAATAACTTATCATTTGGTCATGAATTATTTAAGAACCATCCGATAAATCCTCCTTTATCAATTGAGTGTGGTTCTAAGAACTTCATCATAATTTAGAAGTTCATTTAAGGAAGATAGAACTTTTAAGATGAATAAGCCAAACAATTATTATTATTTAATAATTTATATATTAATTTTAATTATCTATAACTTAGATGATTGGCTTTAGAATACATTTTCTAACACCTATGGTACTCACTACTTGCTCAGATACATTCACAAATATATCAACACGCAAATGATAAAGACTGTTAATCATAAAGCTACATGCTAGCATAGAAATCAAATTCCTTCTAGTACCAAGTACATTGAAACAATCCATAAGAACTAAACCAAATCCAGATGGTAGTCACAAAGAATAGGTTCCTATGGCTATAGAGCAACTCTTATCCATTGTTGACTCAAAAGGTCACTTCATCTTTCCTCAGCCCTCTACTTTCTCTTACAGGCACTAGAACTAGAGTCTAATACTGATGTGGAAGTAGAGGAAACCATAAGATTAGTTTTGAGGAATAAGCAAGTCAACATGCCTTCTAAAGCCATGTCCTTATTCTTTAGGCTCTCCAGGTATATTGTCCTTGAACTTTCCAAGGTCCCTTCGACAGTTACTAACATATTGAGCAATTTAGGTAAGATGCTATCAATATTATTTATATGGTAGTTTACTATAAACTACCCATATGAATCAAGAAGGGATTGTTGGATCAAATCCACTTGCAATTCTTGGTGCATGGTCATGCTAATCTTCTCAAGCTCCTCATATTCTTGATCATTGTCAAATAATAATCAAGGATAGACTACCCATCATGCATCTACTGTGCGCCTCTAATCACCATACAACTCTTGTAGATGAATTTGCATGCCCTTAGCAATCCTCATGTAATGCCAATATATAGTACCTAACCATATTGCCATCGTCCATCCAATTATCAAGTATAGCTCGTTGATCATGGAATTGACAAGCTAGTAATGTTAGGATATCCTTGTTAAGAACATGGTTTAATTTTAGAACTAAGAATGATTCTTAGATTTTTTAGCCAGTCTTTGTAATTGGTTCTGATTAAATGATTGGTTTCTAAGATTTGAGCTTGAGGGTCTGAGGCAGATTTTTCTATCAAGAGAAGATTCTAGTTAGACATTATAATTGACTTGTATTAGTTTGTTCTAAGGATTTTATTTTAAAATTAAACTATCTTTCACTATTTTTTGGAAACTCCCCCACTCTTTGGGTGGAGAAATGAAAATCTACACAACTTAAGTTTCTAGTGGGTACTGCGTGAAGGGAAATCCTAATTTCCCGGTCCAGGTTCGTCCAGATCTGATCAGATCAAGAGATATATTTCAAAAAAATTTTTCTTGATCCCAATCAGATCTTGATATGTTTCAGATCTGATTCTTATTATTTTAATAAATAAAATAAAATAAAATAAATTAAATCAAATTTAATTTACCTGATTTGGGTAATCCTATTACCCTGTAGATGATCCTGATTACAGCGGAAGGTTCTGGATCTAGCCATGCAAGCGCCTGGCCTCTACCGATATCCACTTAGGTTGGATCTGGAGATCCTCTTCTTCTCTATCACGTCTCCAAAAATCAAATCTGGATCTGATCTGAAGGATCTTCAAAACTCCTTTTGAAGATCAGCAGTCGTCCTTTGCAGCAGTGCAGCCTTCTTCTTTTGATCGCCTTTCTTTTGATTTGGAATGCACCAACCAAAATCCAAAACTCTTTTGGACGTGGAGAGGAGAAGGAGGAGAAGTTTAGGCATGGAGGAAGAGGAGAGAAGCAGCCTTGGGGCGTGGAAATCTCTATTCTTTTTTGGGTTGGGCGCAGGGTCTTATTTATAGACCTCTTGTGATCCAACTCCTCTTATTCTCAACCAATCACAACCCTTTGTGAAATCAGATCTAAATCTGATTGGTTGGAATAGAGTCCCCTGGATTCCTCCTTAGAGGGCGCCTAAGACCAGTCAAACTGGATTCTTAGTAGAACTCTGATTGGAATCCAAAAGGGAGGTGGAGTCCTTGTCCAACAAGGACTCCAAGGCGCCTCCAACTTGGGTGCACGCCTAGGGTGGCATGCGCCCTCCTCCTTGCCAGGTTCTGGCAGGGGGACAGGCCTCCACCAGTTCTCCAATAGGTGCATGACACGTGGACAAAAGTCAAAGTGTCTATGGTCAACATTTGACCAGTCAAATGTCAACTTTTGACCAAAGTCAAAGGACCAAAAATGGCAGGTGACCAAAAATGGCAGGTCATATCTTATAAAATAAGACAACCTTCTTTAACTTGGACAACCTCTAGTTAGACCATATGAAGGCCTCTGATTGAGCATAAACTCCTTTGGCTCAGTCAGGACAACTTATTTGTGATAGTAAAAGAAGAACGTTAGGTTCAATCGAGTGCTAGCACGATTTTCTTGAACCTAATTGAATCTCATTCAGATCAATTGAACTAGATTAGTTCAATTGATGATCACCAGATTCAAACCCTTGTGTGTGACCCAGTTAGGTTCAGTTCTGTATGGTAATAGGATATGTCATGATCTCTATCATAGACATCATCGAAACTCCTTTCGATGGATCAGAACTCTTCTGATTCGAACAGCTAGAATGATCGATCATCTAAATCATTCTAATTGCTTCCAAAATCCACCAGTGACACCTAGCAGTATATGGTGGCAACCCATCAGAGCTAAATGCGAAACTCTTGGTGCAGCTACCTGTGTGATTAAGTTCTTCTATCTTGAGCCCTGATCAGATTAGGGTTAAGGTAAACTCGTCAAACCCTAGTCTCTGTCATATGATATAATCATTCGATTCGAGTCCAATGTGAAAACCTAAATAGAAACTCTTTCTATTATTTCACTCTGCCATGGCCATGGGCTTCAGGACTTGATTCTCATGATTATCATAGGACTGCTCCTCTACCACCGAGGTAGATAGATCCCATCTTGATGCAATCCAGTTCCTACAATGAACATGCTATAGCCAACATACACCTCAGGGTTCCATATGGCTAGGAGACCGAGTAATGGTGTAGTCAAACTATAACACCCTCAAGGTGAACTGCCGATGCATCTCAGATCAAAGAATCAGACACACTACTGCAGCATCGAGTCAGTCATTAACGAGAAGGTAGACTTCCTAATGACTACTCGAGGTGGTCACGCTCAGTGCCCTCGTTCTCTAACGAGTATCTGTACTTTCACTCCGGTGTCTCCACACCGTAGACTCAAGACTCATCTACTAAAGAGAAGCGATCGTACACCAACCTTTCGGATCAATCACCATCCTCGTGATGATCCTATGGTCGGGAGCTGTTTATGAGTTAATAATGATTATTCATGTCTTAAATTTTCAACTCTTGAAAATATGAATTATCATTACCATTAACTCAAAGGATGTATCACAGACACTAAATACACAGGTGTGATAGAAAATAACCCATTTTATTGATTATAGTCAAAATTATAATTTTGCTCCTAAAAGTGTATTACAAGTGTCAGCCAATTCTGGCTTCTAGGGCACATATATCTAACACTGCGGTCCCATCGATTGCCCACCACCTCGCATAATAGTTATTGGTAATAGCTCAACCGATATGTAAACAACATTTGTTGAATGCTTTTCTAAGCAAATTGTAGTGGTCACTAGTCTCTAATTCCTGAAGCCTCACCTAATAGTTATTAGCTCCATTCCTTAGTTAAGTTAGATGTATAATTCACCAGTAGGTGTAAAGTCAATATTAGATCCCTTACCTAATAGTTATTTGGTCCAACCCCATCTTTGTCCTAGAACATCTCATGTTATAAAGTGGTTGCATCTTTCCTAATGCAACTAAACCACTATGACTGGCTGAGAACAATCAACATTGAGAAGGGCCTGCACACCTACAATGGTGGAAGATCGCTGACTTAATATATACAAGAAGATTTTAATTTAAGTCTTCTTAATTTATTCATATCTCATGCAAATTATTTAATCATTAAGGGCATGGGCAGAACACAAATCACCAAACACCCAAATTCAAAAAAGTCAATCAAATTGGCTCGGTAAGTCAAGATTGGTGGGAGGCTCCCCATTGCATTATCAATCAAATTGCCAAGTGAAGGTAAGTGAAGATTGGTGGGAGGCTCCCCATTACTAATGTAATGGTCCTAATTAAGTAACCACCATTCAACCACTTGCCTTATACACCAATTAATTGATTAATTTCAAATCAAATTAGCATTAGTGATTAAGGCTCAAGCCACTTACCAAATTAGATTTATGGGTTAATCAGTTTAGTCACATGTATGTTAATCGATTTGATTGCCTATAACTATTGATTTGATCGTAGATACTCTTGAACTAATCTAAATCAACTCCTTGACTTGGTCTTATCAATCACTCTTATCGATTTGTTTGCTTCATGTGCTACTAGAAAACCATAGGTATAATCTCATTACAAATCTAATTAGGCCTACCCATGTTAACCCTTTTACAAAATTCAGATCTCAAAAAGATTTTCAGATCCGATTTCAAATCTCGAAACAAAATTTTAGATCTAAATTTCAGCAATAGTTAAAATTTAGATCTAAACAACTTTAGGACTAAAACAAAACAAAATAAATTTAGATCTGAAACAACTTTTAGATCTAAAACAATCATGATTAAATAAATTCAGATCTAAAATAAATTTTAGATATGAAATAAATCAACATAAATCTCATATATAAACATAAAATTTAGATCTAAAAAATTACGATCATTCTAGGATAACCTTTCCACATAACAGAGTTATTGGTGCAGAAAATAGTTAGACGTCGCAGTTCGCTGGAGTTGGAAAAGAAGAGGTCGCTGACGAGACCTGCAAGATGAAGTCTTGGTAGGAGTTAGCTCTAGTAGAACTTTCCGATGATCAAGTTAGTTTTCTGGCCAACAAGAATGGAGTAAACAGAAGAATTAGAGTAGAGAGGAGAGCTTAAGAGCCTAGAGAAATGTATCTAGAGGGTCCATTATATAGGCAGAGCCTGTAACAGAATGATGGTGACAACGATAATAGAATGTCAGAAGGCCATTTGGGCCCTTTGAAGTTTGTTATGGAGAGTGATCTATCATTTGTCTTGACTTGCTGGTAGTTAGATTGTATTTACCAAAGTTCGGATGGATGGTTGGAGACTTCTATGTCTGGTAGCCAGCTATTCATGTTGGGATGGGAAACTCGAAGTTAGACTAATTGAACATGAAGATTGACTTATAAGTAGTGGATGGCGGACTTGCAATTGGGTTCTAAGTTTGGATCCTATTGGTGCAGCCTTTGACAGCTTTCAGAAGATCAACCACCTTTAAGGTTGGTCGAGAGTGGGTGTGGACATTCATACTAGAGGCTAGAAATGGGATGGCAAGCTCTTCAATGAGGACTATGGCCAAGCTTTCTTAAGAAAGTTCGGCTAGTATTGTAGAGATCCGAGATTGACTTGAAGCTGGAATGGATGAGTATTGAGATTCATTGCTTCTCTGGTGACCACTGCTTATTCTAGGTTGATGATCGGACTTATGTTGACGGTAAAGTCCCCTCGTTGACTCAAGTTCATCCAGCCAAAGTTCTTGATGTGAAATTGGTGAGATCTTGTTATCTATAGTTGAATAGAGGAATTTGGCTACCTTCGAGATTGGCCACTAGACAAGGTCGAGTTGTGCTGGGATTTGATATTTACTGGAGGCCTACTACCTACCTTGATCCAAAGATTAGAATTAGTTGAATGGTAACTCCTTTCACTGCCTAAGATCATTTGGCCAAAGTTCATAGTATAATTTGGCAAGGTCTACGATTACCAGGAGGGATTAGAGGAATTCGGTCATCTTCAAAGTCGGCCGCTATCAAGAAGGAGCTGGGAGGACTTTCATTGAGGAGATCGGCCTACATATAGAGTCAGGCACTCATGAGCTATTCTTGAATGAAGTTTTGAATCCAGTGATCCTTAGAGTCTGATATCCATGGATTCGCTAAGAGTAGAGAGTCAACATGGTTGAGGCTCAAGTTCGATCGTCACAACTCCAGTCAACATTATATCGAGGTCGAACATCCCACTGGACTTCGGTGGGAGCTATTTTATCCCCAACACTTATCTTCCTACTTTCAAGTTCAAAGTTTGGATGAACGAAGTACCAAAAATCTACGACTGCTGAAGTTATTTCTGACTTTTCGCCTTTAGAAGGTGAAAAATTTTGACATTTTTGAACTAGCGTTGAAACTTCTTTTAATGCTGAATGACCTAAAATGATCTTGGTGTTTGAAATTCCTCCCTAGTGTGGAGCTCGATGTACAGTACCATAAAAGCCCTATCAGACATCAATTGCAGCCATGATAAGTGGAACACACGATAGATGAGGTTTGGGTGGAGGTGATCTACAATCATAACCATCTCTGACCTTTTCCGACTATTTAAACTTTTTCTTCCCTTCCTTTCCCCATTCTGGCTCTTCTTCTCTTTTCGTTCTTTTTGCCTTTCATCTGCTTTGAGCCCGAGAGCTTTGCTTTGTTCTCCCTATGGTACCCTCCTCTATTCATCTTCTGCTTTGTCAGCTGCATCTCTAACTCCAATTACTTTAGGTTAGTGTCTTAACCCTCCCTTTAGATTTCTTCGCCTGCTCTTTTGTTCTTTGATACATAGAAGTTTCTTGGGGTTGGGGTTGCTGTTCTCTCCCATTCATTGGGTTAGCTTGTCAATTTTCTCTGATTTTCAATGGTTTTTCTAGATTTTATTTGATCCAAAATATTTTCTAGAGTCTCTTGGTCTAGCGGTTCTAGGACCCCATCCAATCTGAACATCCCAAATCCTGGTCCTAGGGAGGAAGCCGAGCTCTTAGAAGTACTTTGTCTAACCTTTGTTTCTAAAACCATTCCGTCCTTCTTTTCTCTTGAAGATCTTTCGATTATTAGAATCTAATACGGGATTCCTTCGGAATATGAACTAGAGCTTCTCGGGTCGAGTGGCTAAGCTTGTGCCCCTTGCCTCAGTCACTTCTATTTATACTCTAAAGCTCTTCGTGTCGGATTACGACTTCTAATTCCTCCCTTCGTTCTAACCTTGTTTTGCTTCTTAGATATGTCTTTGGCCTTAGTTGTTTCAAAACCACTTTAGATTTATTATAGGATTTCTTGCTCTTTGCATTTTAGCTGAGGTTCGTTCTATAGTTTTCTTATTCTAGATTTTTTTTACCTTTAAGCATCACCCTTTTGCTAAGGACTGGTGGTACTTGTTCTCCCATTGGGCAAGAAGGGGTTGCTTAAGGGTGCTCCTTCCTCAATTCACAAACTGAAAGGAGAAGTTCCTCTTTGTTTCTTGTTCATCATTAGAATTAGGGCTTTTTTCCTATGGTGTATTGAGAGACTCGGTCTGCAGAGATTCTAGATTAGAAAGGGAGGACCTCAATTCTGCTACCAAATTGAGAAACTATAACGCTGCATCTCTGTCTAAATTAGTTGATGGCCAAACCTTATATAACCTTGGCATAAGCCCATTCAACCCAAAAGGTATATGTTTACATCTTCTTCTATTCCTTTTATCCTGCTTCTAATCTTGGCTTACTTACTACTGCAGAGATGACTCCTAAAGAATTGAAGTGATTATCCAAAGAACTTCAAACCGATAAAAGGAAGGACAATGCATCTAGGGAATCATCCAAGTAGACGAAGGTCGACAATTCGAGCCTGGTCGCTCCAACTCAAGCAACCTTTGCTCTCGAGGTCACAATGCCTCCAACTACCTCAAGTCTGCCTACCAAGGTTTCGGTCCCAGCGTCCTTCATCGAAAAGAAAAAAAAAGTATAAATGAACAAGAAGAAGACACTCGCTAAAATAGCTCGGTCTTAATGCAACTCCGGAGAATCCAGTGGCAACAGTATTGACTGAAAGAATGCTTCTTTTGATGATTGGAAAGTTGTCAAGTCCCTGATTGATTGATGCATCCAACCGAACATTGTGGATAGGATTGTCCTCACTAACCTGGAGTAGTGAACGAAGGATTCTCTCGGGGCTTTCCTTGAGGTAATTATCTTTTCCCTTTTTAAGCTCCATCATGCGTTCTTTGGTGATATAACTAACTTCATCACTCATAGGTGGGCCACCAACTAATCGCCAACATCAAGGCGATCAACATTCAAAAGGCTGAGACCTCCAAGGCTATGAAAGTTCATGAAGAGTATAAGGCCGAGGCTGAGGTCTGCTAAAGAAGAGTTTTGCAGAAGTTGAGCATCTCCAAGAGGCACTCAAAAGTATCGAAGAAGCCTCCATGGAGATAAAAGAAGAGTTGGCTTTAGAGGTAGAGAGAGGAGGAAGAAGGCCTAAGCTAATGTTGCTAAGGGGGAAAGATAGATTGCTGAAGCCAAAGAACAGATTATCTTGGATTTCAAGGCTTTAAAGGAACTAGAAGATATAAAGATTGAGTTCACTAAGGAAGCCTTCATCAAAGGATTCGAGCTCTATCAGAGGAGTGTTGCCAAAAATTTTCTAGAGCTAGATCTCAACTTTCTGGCAAGACAATCTTCTAACGATGAGGTGGAACCTTTAGCTGTTGGCATCGAACTTCCATCTATCGAGCCTGCTGCTGCAACCTTCGATCCTGCTAGAGACCTAGAGACCATTGAGGATGCACTGAACTCATCAGCTATCCCACCTCCAGAGGTTGGAGATTTTTGACAACTCTATTTTTTTTCTTTTTCTTCTACACTTCATGTACTTAAACATTTTTTGTTAATGAAATTGAATTTTTTTTTATCATACCTTTGTGTTATGATATATTTATACATTAAGCACAATCTCCAATCAAAATGGAACCACTGCCTTAGGGCATTCCCTTGAAAGCCCACATCAAAAATTTGAGGAAGGAAGTTCATCAAGTAAGCAAGAAGTTGAAAAAGACTAAAGATGAACTCCAAAAATCTAAAACAAATTATATCAAAGCTGCTATCGAGATCAACCACCTTTGCTAGTCATCCAAGTAATTTTTCAAAGAGTATACCACTGAAAAATATCATTTATCTAAGGAGCTTGAGTGGGTGAAGAAACTTGCCAGCGAAAGGGCCTGGACTTCAATGTGAATATTTGCCCTCTTGAGACCGAGCTTCATGAAGCAAGAATAAAGATCATCCAGTTGGAGAGGGGCTCGGCCTGGGCTTAGAGCTAGGCAGAATATGGAAGGGACTGGTTGAAGAAGTTTGCTGACCTTAAAAAATAACTGTGCGATGCCGAAGTGTAGTATGAAACCTACTGGATTGGCTGGTGTGGGCAAATTGACGATCTCAAAAAGAAACTCGGGACAGCCAATGCTGAGGTGATCCAACTTTAAAAATAGTTAGCGAATATGGTCTAGGCCAGCCCAAGCGAGGATCCAAAAGAAGTCGTGCCTCTGAAGGGAACCTTAGAGGATCTTTTAGAGATCTATGGAAAGAAAAAGATCAAACTCCTTCATCTCAAGGTCCAAATGGCTTATAACGAGAACATGGTGAAGGATGCTAAGGCCAAATTTGCAATTTTAAGAAGAGACTAAGAGAAATGGAGGATGACTTTTGGAGATCCTATAAATTGCTTAATAAGAGCTTGGCAGCAAGACGAGATCTTGAAGAGAAAGTGAATGACTTAAAGTACTCCCTTATAATGGCTGGGGTGGGTAGTCCAAAGTCCAAATAGGACCTCATTTTCTTCTCTTTCTCTCTCTCTCTCTCTCTCTCTCTGCAATCTATCCTAATGACCTTCATTTTAGTGAAATGATATTTCCTTTGATCATCCTTTATTGTCTCACTTTGCTTTAGTACTTGTAGAAGTTTTTTGTGCTGTGTTTCTGATGTTGTTATTTTGAAGCAGTAAACTTAGTCAAATGTTTCATAAGAGTCTCTCTCATTTATAACCAAGAGTCTCCCAAACTTGTTTGATTTTTAGCCTTTCTCTTAGTTTAGAAACAAAGGGCTTTTGTGTCCTTCGTGAAGGTCCTCACCCATGTCCGGATAAGGTCCTCCTCCTATTCTTGACATGGTTGGCTTTTACCCCCATTAGGTTGGGGTTAACCTCCTATTTAAGAATTCGAGGCCTTCACATCCCTTGTAAGAATATTCATTCATGTTAGGATGAGGTCCACCTCCTATTTCTGATGTAATTGGCTATTATTCTTATTAGGATGAGGTCCACCTCTTATTTCTAACAAGATTACCAAGGCACAAAAGGACCGTTAAGAGGGCCTCTCTCCACTACCTCCTATTTAAGAATCAGAGGTCTTCATCCTTGTTAAGATGAGGTTAACCTTCTATTTAAGAATTGAAGACCTTTACCCTTGTTAAGATGAGGTTAACCTTTTATTTAAAAATTGGAGGCTTTCTACTTTGTTTAAGAATAAAGTTTGGTTAAATAATTTTCTGCCATCATTCAATTTACACTAAAAGCAGGGATATTAAGATAAAAAATTTTTATTGAACTGAGGTCATTGATAATACATTCATAAATTCTCCGAGTTCCAAGGTCATGGAAGTGTTGCCCCTCCAAACTCTTTTAGATAGTAAGTTTTCGATTAGACGATTTCTATGACCTCATAGGGGCCTTCCCAGTTCGGAGCGAACTTGCCTTGATTTTATGGTTATAAGATGTCCGCTCATCATAGTACTAGATTCCCAATTTTGAAGGTTTCACTTCTGACTCTAGAGTTATAGTAACGAGCCACTTTCTGCTTGTAAGCCACTATCCGAATTTAGGCCTTCTCCCACTTTTCCTCCAATAGATTAAGATTTGTCCTAAGATCCTGTGCATTATTTTATTCATCGAAGGCCTCAACTCGTATCGAAAAAAGTCCAAGTTCAACCGATATGACTACTTTAGTCCCAAATGCTAGAGCAAATGGAGTCTCTCTAATTAGCAACCTTCGAGTGGTTCTATAAGCTCAAAGCATATAATAAAGTTTGTTCGCCAATGTTCCTTTCATCCGCTCGAGTTTGGCCATTATTTCTTGTAATAGAGTTCTATTGGTCACTTCGGCTTCACCTTTGCTTGAGGATGGGCCACAGATGTGAAATGATGGAAGATATTCAAATCTTCATAGAACTTGGCAAACTTTTTCCTTGCAATTTAGCACCCATTATCTATAATTAAAGTCTGAGGTAGGCTGAATTTGCACATTATTGACTTTCAGACAAAGTCCTACACTTTAACTCAGTAATTTTGCCTAGGGGTTCAGCTTGGACCCACCTAATGAAATAGTCTACTACCACTAGGAGGAATTTGTGCTATCCAAAAGTTGTGAAAAATGATCTAAATATATCCATTCCCCACTATGCGAATGACCATGAAGCACTTAGGGGTATAAGCTAAGAAGTATGTTGTCTTTGAATATTGGTGTTCCTCTGGCACTGATCATATTTTCTTATATACTCAACTATATTTTACTGCATAGTTGGCCAATAATATTTTTATCGAAGTAACTTATAGGATAATGATCCAACTTTGAGATAGTTTCCATATACTCCTTCATGAACTTTTCATAGGGCATAATTGGCTTCAAATAGTCGAAGGCATTTGAGGAGTGGCAGGGAATAAGACCTCTTGTACAATTTATTCTCATATAAGATATAGCGAGAGGCCTGATTTCTTAACTTTCGAGCTTCTTTGAGATCTCTAAGAAGGATGCCATCTTTAAGATATAGAATTAATGGGTCGATATAGCTAGGCTCATGATCCACCTACATTACGACCTAGGATTCCTCTAAACTTGGGTGCTGAAGAACTTCAAAGAAAATCTTCCTGGGTAACACATTCAAAGCTAAAGTAGCCAGCTTAGATAGAAGGTTGACTCAAGAATTCTCTGCTCTTAGGATCTGTTGAATGTTAAAGCTACTAAAGGCTGATGTTAGACTTTTCATCTTATCAAAATATTTCTTGATACTTCCCTCCTTGGCTTCATAGCTTTCATTGACCCGACCCACTATCAATTGTAAGGCGCTGTAGACCTTCACATGATCCGTTCTCAATTCTTTGGCTATTCTTAATCCTACAATCAAAATTTTATATTCTACTCCATTATTAGTAATGAAAAATTCAAAGCGCAGCGCATATTCAGCAATTACTCCTTTCGAATTGATAAGAATCAAGCCTATGCCTACTCCAACTGCATTGGATGAACCATCAACATACAAAGCCCAAAAATCTTTAGGGAGGTCTGCTTTTTCTACAAGAGAGCTCAGTTGCAAACTAGAAGTGCTGACCTCTTGCCATTTTGGTTTGGTTGGATCTAGGATGGTGCATTCCACCATAAAGTTAGCCAATATTTGAGCTTTAATAGATGATCTAGATTGAAAATTAATGTCAAAGTCGGTGAGCTCAATTGCCAACTTTGCTATTCTTTTGAAAGTATCTGGCTGATAAAGAACTACTTTTATAGGTTGATTAGTAAAGAGCATCACTATATATCCTTGGAAATAAGGTCGGAGCTTTCTTGCTGCAATCAATAAAGCATTGGTTAGCTTTTCCAATTTAGTATACCTTATTTCTACATCTCTCAGAACTTGGCTTATGTGATAGATCATCTTCTGAGTTTTTGCCTCTTTTTTGATCAGGACAGCTCAAATGGCTATGGAAGATACCATCAAGTATAAGAACAGCTCTTTGCTAGGTTCGGGCTTGGCAAGAAGGGGAGGTGAGCTGAGATAGTTCTTTGATTCCTTGAATGCTTGTTGACATTCAAGGGTCCAGCAAAAATTCTTTGGTTGCTTAAACACTTGGAAGAAGGGCATGCAATGCTCTGTTGGCCTCAAAATGAAGGGATTTAGAGCTGTGATCTTCCCCATCAAATGCTGAACTTCTTTTATCATCAAATTGGAAGTCCTAGTGTGACTAGGACTTCCTTCCTTGCTTCACCTTAGCCCCAACGCCCCCATGCCCTCTTCTCCTTAATTTTGGCATGAAATCTCTCTCTCTCCCTGAAGTTCATGCACACCCACCCTCTCTCTATTTTCTATATGGTATTAAGTTGTGGACCAAGTCAATACATGGCCAGTTGTTGTGGGTTTGAATTCTATATGATAGAATCCCAACAAACTTAGACTCTTCCCTTGTGCCACCCTCCACCCTAATTTCTCTTCTTGTTTTCCATGGTAAAAGGAAAAATTTTATGCACCCCTCTCTGGTAGTCCATGCCAAAAAGAAAGGAAGGGTTGCCCAAGTGTTGGGTGCCCCAACTTATTGCCTCTATTGGACCTACCTTATCTAGTTATTTGACCTAGACAAGACTCCTTCATATCCTATTATTTAAAATAAATTTTAAATTATTTTTTTTGAGAATTCTAGACCATTGAGAGAGATTTTGGGCATGTGAAAGTTTAAGGAAAAAACTTCTTGGGCATTGGGTTTTCATAGACACCAATCTCAGTGTCTAGGTGAGAGAAGAAAGAAGAAGAAGAGGATCTTCTTCTAGGATTTCTTTTATTCATCCCTTTTTCTCCATCTTTAAGATTTATTTTTGAGATGTCTTAGATCTAAAGTTTCTTCTCTTTCTTCTAATCTTTAGATAGTCCAAATCATGAAGAAGGGAGTACCAAATCGATCGTCGAAGAAGGATCAACACTGTACTAGCATACTGTGCTGATTTTCAAAGATCAATCTTCTAATTAGGATTCATGAACTTGTGTAGACATCTCTTATATGTCGAATGTGTGTGTGGCTTAGAGCATTATCCTCAAGCTTGGATCAGTAAGTTAGAATGTCTAACTTGCATAGGTAATATGGATCTGATCCTCTGTTATATACCTGCAATAGATCTAGTGTAGATCTATGTTGATGCGATCAATACCTTTTCTTCTTTCTTATACTTTTAATTTTTAATTTAATCTCATACCATAATCATATAATAGGATCTTAGATCTAGGGTCTTGTCTGATTTTATGAATAAATTTTGATTTTTTGTCAGTCTTCCGCTGCCTGATCTTGAAAAGTTTTAAGATCTAGCCCTAAAACCCTAGATCTAGTTTCTTCAATTAGTATCAGAGCGTAAGTTGATTAGTACATGATTATAGGTGCATATTTAGATTATTTCTTAGATTAGATCTAATTTATAATCTGATAATTAAATCTAAAATTAAAAATTATGATCACACAAACTGATTATAAAGTTGTCCTGGTATAAGGCTTACCCCTTATAGTGGAGAGGTTGTCCTAGTTTGTGTAGATGTATTTCTTATCATAAATTTATTATATATGATCTAATTTTTTTATAATTTATTAAATTTAAAAGAATTTAGATCTAAAAATAAAAGTTTTAGATTGCATGGACTGATTATAAGATTGTCCTACTATAGGGTTTACTCCTTACAGTGGAGAGGTTGTCCTAGTATGTGCTGATCTAAAACATTGATCATAAAATTTTAGATTAGATCTAAAAAATTTCATGATCTAATTAAAAATATTTTAATTTAATTTTAATCATCATAAATATATTAGATTTGATCTAAGATAATTTATGATTGATTAGAGTTGAAACTATTTCAATTACATGAACTTGTTTATATTAGATCTAAAGTAGTTTCATGCTTATCTTATTTGCATTATGATTATGAGTCAAACTTGTAACTTGGTTAGTACAACCATGTTGTAAAAGTATTTTACAAACATGACAATCATTTTCGAAAAGCTGAGCCCCAACCCTTAGTCCAAAACTTAATTAAGAATTAAGAAGTTGTTTGATTAGGATCCAGGATTGTGAATTAAAGATCCTAAGACATAAATCATAACACATTGGATTAATGGGTTAGTGGAGACTAGGTCCATTAATTAGATTAGACCTAAGATTAGATTAAAGAATGGACTTAATTAGAGAATTGACTAAATCTAATCAATTATTGTCTTAGATTAGGTTAAGAATTATCTAGATCAATTATAATAGTTGTAGTTGATCAAGTTCAACGAGATCCAAGATGTACTTGATTCTTGGCTATACGATCTAGCACTAACTATTAAGTTGATCTAATTGAGACTAATTAAACTAGTTTATGTCTAAGATAAACTAGACTGGTGCTCTTTAATTGGTAGCCCGCTTATCTGGCTATTTCTAATGGTGTTTAAGGCAAGCTTTGGCAGACCCTCCTACTGATCAAACTTACCTAGCCTCCTAGTAAAATTATGTTTTGATTGGATTACTTGACTATTCGAGCTGACCTATGTCAGCTAGGTAAATCAGTATGACTGATTTTGGTGCTCCTAGACTAGCCTAGTAATGGTCTCCCTTAAGCTGACTTGGTGAAGCTAGTGGGAGGATCATAACAAGCTGGTTCATCTGATCTTCTCTCTTTCTTAAATTAAAATCTTCTAAAATTATTAGATTCTTAAAATAAAATAGTTATGATGATAACTAGATCACAGCCTCCCATTAAATGGGCGATAATCGGTCCATTAGTTAGATAATCATTGGAGGTCCATAGGCCTGGTGCTTATCTGCTAATGAAATTATCATTCATAATATGATTTCTTGACTGTACCTCTTTAAATGATGGTTAGGTTGACCAACTATCATTAGGCTTAATTATTCATTAGATAGATGGACCAAGTATGATCATGTAAATGGTAGGACCTAACCGAAACTTTCAAAGGAGGCCCTAGCCTACTGAAAAGATACCTAGGGCAAAATTAAATTACTAAAAATTATTTGAAGAAATAATTGATTATGAACCAATCTTTAGATGTACATGGGTTGACCAACCATAGTTAGGCTTATGTGTAGTCCTTAGTGGATTCTAGTATCCACTAAGGAATTAGGATAATTTCTTGAATTGGAGGTAGAGGTTATCAATTCGAATAAAATAGTAGGAGAACCTTTTTGATTAAAGTCCAAATCTTAAGAATTAATAAATCAATTACTAATTAGGCTTTTGGTTCTTCTTTATGTAGTTAAATCCAAACCATAGTTGCTCTATTCACTGTTAGACAATGATATACTTATGGAACCTAACTTTGATAATAAGTATCAGAAGTTGAATATTGTTCAGCAGCACGAAGTGGCTTGTACTGGGGCCTCTATGCCCATATTAAACATAAGGTCCAAGAATAATCTAGATCAAGCAGAGTGTTGTAATAAGCAGGGGCACTAGAAGAGGAATTATCCTCAGTATCTTGATGACCCCAATAGGCTAAATAAAAGGGATGAGCAACTAGTTGCTGATCAAGGTTGTTATATAATAATATTTTATAATTTTTTATTTATGATATTTCTACTTTGATATTGGATATCGAAAGTTCAATCCATATTTGCAATACATTACAAGGACTTCAAATTAGTAGAAGATTTGAAAATAATGAGCGATTCCTGAATATTGGGGATGGAAGGTCTGTTCCAATTCTAGCTATGGGAATAGTTTAACTTATTCTCAATACTAATATCATTTCTTTAAATGAATATCATTATTATTCTTCCTTTCTAATGAATATAATCTCTATTGGTCTTTCGGCCAAAGATGGTTATCATTTATCTATAAAAGAAGATTATTATGATATCATTATGAATAATATTACTATACTGCAAAGACAACAAAAAAATAGTATTTACATATTATCACA
Source organism: Cocos nucifera (assembly GCA_006176705.1). NCBI lineage: Eukaryota > Viridiplantae > Streptophyta > Magnoliopsida > Arecales > Arecaceae > Cocos > Cocos nucifera. The sequence goes on from QRFJ01001615.1 coordinate 319,234, forward strand.
GTCTATGAGTGTAATGTACACTTCTTAAAAACATCCTAGATTAGATAATGTCTCTGATATCTACCTATGGCACTATAGGCTAGGTCACATTAACAAGAACAAGATAAATAGGTTGACCCAAGAGGAAATCCTTAAAGTCAGTGATTGTGAATCACTTCCAACCTTTGAGTCCTATCTTCTTAGAAAAATGATCAAGTTACCTTATACTGAAAAAGATGAAAGAGCCACTGAGTTCTTAGATCTACTATATACTGATGTATGTGGACCTATGAGTACAAGTGCTAGAGGTGGATATTTCTACTTCATCACTTTCATGGATGATTTATCGAGATATGGATATGTCTACTTGATGAAACATAAGTTAGATTCCTTTGAAATATTCAAAAGATTCAAAAGTGAAGTAGAAAAACAAACTCGGAAGAGTATTAAAACTCTTCGATCAGATCGAGGAGGTGAATATCTATCCAATGAGTTCTTGACATATGTAGGAGAGAATGAATTTCTCTCATAGTGGACTTCTCCAAGAATACCACAACATAATGGTGTATCAGAAAGAAGAAATTGAACCTTGTTAGATATGGCTTGATCCATGATGGGGTTTGCTAGTCTGCCTATTTCATTTTGGGATTATTTTCTTGAGACTATATATTATATATTAAATAATATATCGAGTAAATCTATCGTAAAGACTCCATATGAGATATGGATTGGACGTAGGCCTACACTCTCTCACCTATGGGTTTGGGATTATTCGACCTATGTTAAATATTTGCATACAGATAAGCTTGGACCATGGTTTGATAAGTGTGTGTTTATAGGATATCCCAAAGAAAGTAAGGATCACTATTTCTACTATGCTGATGAACAAAAAGTGTTCATCAGTCTTAAGGCAATCTTTTCAGAAAAGAAGTTCCTTGGTGAAGGAACTGTTGTCTCTAAGATTGAACGTGATGAAGTTCAGCAGGTACAAAGACTGACACCTATAGCCGAATCTAAGTTGGATTTGATGAGATCAGATTCGGAGCTCAATGTACCTGCACCATTAAGACGATTTGATGGTGTACTATATCAGTCGGATAGATACTATGGTTTCTTGGTCTGAGATGGAGATCCCATCAAATTCGATGAGAATGACGAGGATCCAATCACCTATATGGATGCAATGCAAAGACCTAATTTCGAGAAATGGCTCAAAGCTATGAAGTTTGAAATGGAGTCCATGAAGGTCAATGATATGTGGACATTGTTTGACCCACCCAAAGGGGTTAAATCTATTGGGTGTAAGTTGGTCTTCAAAAGAAAGAGGGGTGCAGATGGAATGATGGAGATCTATAAAGCCTGTCTGGTTGCTAAGGGGTATTGGCAACGTTATTGTATCGACTATGACGAGACGTTCTCCTCTGTGACAATGCTCAAACCTATTTAGATAATGCTTGCAATAGCTATTTATCTTGATTATGAGATCTGACAAATGGATATGAAGATAACTTTCCTAAATGGAGAGCTGACCGAAGAGGTGTATATGATTCAACTTGAGGGGTTCACATCCATAGATGAGTCCAAGATATGCAAGCTTTAGAGATCCATTTATGGATTAAAGCAAACTTCTGAAAGTTGGAACATGTATTTTGACAAGATGATCAAAATATATGGCTCATTTAAGAATGGAAAAGAATCCTACATTTACAAGTGGACAAATGGTCCAATAGTGATATTTCTTATCTTGTACGTGGATGATATTCTCTTAATGAGAATGACATCCCCATACTATAGGAAATAAAAGTTTGGTTGTCATCTCAATTTTCCATGAAGGACTTGGATGAAGCATCCTACATCCTAGGAATGAAGATCTATAGGGATAGATCTAAGAGGATGCTTGGGTTATCCTAGTCCACGTACATAGATACTGTACTGAAGAGGTTCAGCATGGAGAATTTTAAAAAGAGCTATCTTCCGATAGGCCATGAAATTTTTTTCTCTAAGAAGGATTGTCCGACAACTCTTGAAGAGAGAGAGTGTATGAGTAGTGTCCCATATACTTCGATAATGGGATCTATCATGTATGCCATGACATGTACAATATCAGATGTGGCATACTCACTAGGAGTAGTAAGTTGATACCAATCTAATCATGAAGAAAACCATTGGAAAGTGGTTAAAGCCATCCTTAAGTATTTGAAAAATACTAAGGACCAATGGTTAATTTATGATGAGTCGGATCTAAAACTTATGGATTTCACTGACTCCAGCTTTCAATCTAACCATGATGATAGTAGAAGCATGTCAGGTTATATCTTTACTCTAAATAGTGGAGGTATCTGCTAGAAGAGTTTCAAGCAGTATACTATGGCAGACTCCATTTGCATGGCGGAGTATATTGCAGCATCAAATGCCACAAAGAAAGCTATGTGGCTTAGAAAGTTCATCACCAAGCTCGAAGTAGCACCCTCCCTTAATGGTCTGGTCCTGCTCTACTCTGACAACACCGGTGCCATAGCTCAGACAAAGGAACCAAAAGTACACCAACGGATGAAGCACATTCTGCACTGCTTCCACCTAGTCCAGAAGATTATAGATCGAGGTGACGTCGATCTTCAGAAGATCAACAGTAAGGAGAACCTAGCCAACCCCTTCACTAAAACCCCAGCAATAAAGAAGTTCGACAACTACAAGTCGAAGATGGGTATTAGATACTATGTCGAGTGGCTTTAGAACAAGTGAGTGTTATTGGAAAATATGTTCCAAAGCCAATTGTCAGCCTGTTAATGATTGAGCTATATTATAATTAATTTATTGATGAATAAAAGAATTCTTTTGGCATTTTAATCATAAAGTTTTCATCTTCTAATGAACTCCATTATTGTGATGAAGTTCTTAGGACTATCCAATTTCGATAAAGAGAGAATTTATTGATTAGTCCTTAAAATAGTTCATGATCAAATGATAGGCTATTAATAAGGACGACATTGTTAGATATATGTGCCCTAAAAGTTAGAATTGGCTGATATTTGTAATACACTTCTACGGGCAAAATTATAATTTTGACTATAATCAATAAAATAAATTATTTTCTATCACATAAATATATTTATTATCTGTGATACATCCTTTGAGTTAATGGTAATGATAATTCATATTTTCAAGAGTTAAAAATTTAAGACATGAATAATCATTATTAACTCATAAAATGCTCTCAATCATAGGATCATCACAAGAATGGTGATTGATCTAGAAGGTTGGTGTACAATCGCTTCTCTTTAATAGATGAGTCTTGAGTCTACGGTGTAGAGACACCAGAGTGAGAGTACAGGTACTCGTTAGAGAATGAGGGCACTGAGCGTGACCACCTCGAGTAGTCATTAGAAAGTCTACCTTCTCGTCAATGACCGACTCGATGCTGCTGTGGTGTGTCTGATTCTTTGACTTGAGGTGCATCGATAGTTCACCATGAGGGTGTTATAGTTTGACTATGCCATAACTTAGTCTCCTAGCCATTCGGAAACCTAAGGTGTATGTTGGCTATAGCACGTTCATTATAGGAACTGAATTGCATCAAGATGGAATCTATCTACCTCGATGGTAGAGGAGCAGCCCTATAATGATCATAAGAATCAAGTCCAGAAGCCCATGGCTATGGCAGAGTGAAATAATAGAAAGAGTTTCTATTTAGGTTTTCACATCGAACTTGAATCGAATGATTACATCATATGACAGAAACTAGGGTTTGACGAGTTCACCTAAATCCTAATCTAATCGAGGCTCAAGATAGAAGAACTTAATCACACAGGTAGCTACACTAAGAGGTTTGCATTCAGCTCTGATGGGTTGCCACCATATACTGCTAGGTGTCACTTGTGGATTTTGGGAGCAATTAGAATGATTTAGATGATCGATCATTCTAGTTGTTCGAATCAGAAGAGTTTTGATCCATCGAAAGGAGTTTCGATAATGTCGATAATAAAGATCATAACATATCCCATTATCATGTAGAACTGAATCTAACTGGGTCACGCAAATAAGGGTTTGAATCTGGTAATCATCAATTGAACTGATCCAGTTCAATTGATCTGAATGAGATTCAATTAGGTTCAAAGAAATCGTGCTAGCACTCGATTGAACCTAACATTCTTCTTTTTCTATCATAAATAGTTGTCCTGACTAAGCCAAAGGAGTTTGTGCTCGATCAGAGGCCTTCACCTAGTCTGACTAGAGCCTGTCCAGGTTAGAAAAGGGTTGTTTTATTTTGTAAGACAATACCTACCATTTTTGGTCACCTGCCATTTCTCGTTCTTTGACTTTGATCAAAAGTTGACCTTTGACTGATCAAATATTGACCATTGATACTTTGACTTCTGTCTATGTGTCATGCACCTATTGGAGAGCTGGTGGGGGCTTGTCCCCCTGCCAGAAGCTGGCAAGGAGGAGGGAGCATGCCAAGGGTGGCGTGCGCCCAAATTTGAGGTGCCCAGGAGTCCCTGTTGGATAGGGACTCCATCTTCTTTTTGGATTCTGATTAGACTCCTCCTAAGAATCAACTTTGATTGATCTTAGGCACCATGTAAGGATGAATCCAAGGGACTCTATTCCCATCAATCAAATTTAGATCTGATTTCACAAAGGGTTGTGATTGGTTGGGAAGAAGAGGAGTTGGATCATGCATAGTCTATAAATAAGACCCTGCGCCCAACTCAAAGAGAGAATGCAATTTCCCACACCGCAAGGCTGCCTCTCTCCTCCTCCTCCACACCAAGCTCATCTTCTCCCTCTCCTCTCCATGTCCAAAGTAGTTTAGGACTTCAGTTGGTGTGATCCAGGCAAGAGAAAGGCGACAGAAAGCTAGAAGGCTGTGCTGCTGTAAAGGACAACTGCTGATCTTCGAAAGCTATTTTGAAAATCCTCCAAATCAGATTCAGATCTGATTTTTGGAGATGTGATAGAGAAGAAGAGGATCTTCAGATCCAATCCATGTGGATACCGATAGAGGCCAGATACTTGTGTGGCTAGATCCAGAACCTTTCGCTGCTTACAGGATCATCAAACGGGTAATAGGATTACCCTACATCAATGTAAATTAAATTTGATTTAATTTATATAGATTTTATTTTTATTATTAGAGTAACAAGAATCAGATATAAAATATTTCAAATCTAATTTGGATTAAAGAAAATTTTTTTTGAAATATATCTCTTGATTTGATTAGATCTGAACAAACTTGGTCCGGGAAATCAGGATTTCGCTTCAACTGGTATCAGAGCCAAGGTTCTAAAGTGTTTAGATCTGATTTTAAATCTATTTTAATTTAAAAATAAGTGATTTTAGATGTCACATGAGATGTGATCAGATCTGAAATAAAAACTATTAAAATTAAATGATTTGGTTCTAAGATTAGAAAATATGCATGACTAGTTCTAAAATAGAATAGTTCTATAGAATAGTCTTACATATTTTCAATTTAATTTGATTAAATCATATTTTAGATCTATTTATTTACTATTTTTTGATATTATAATTATTATAATAATATCTAAAAAATAAAAAATAAAAAATTATTTAATTTTAACATCATATGAGATATGATTGATGCATGTCTAGACTAGCTGTAGAATAGTTCTACATAGTTGTTTAGATTAGAGTTTATTTTGATAAGATCAATTTAAATCTAATTTTTTAAATTATTATGAGATAATTTAGATCTAAAAATATGCATGATTTGATACATGAGATATATGCAAAATATGCCATGATTAGATCTAATTTGTATATGAGATATATGATATAGATCTAAAACTATTTTGTAGTATTACATGTTCCTGATTAAGGCGTTCCTCTTAGCCGTCCGGTCATAAGAACGAAGAAGGATTTAAAGGCACTCTCCTCTCATCCAATGGGGCATTCTTATGACGTGTAGGGGTGCTGCGCATTCGTCCTTAATCAAAAATCCAAAACTTACTTTCTGTAAAACCCTAGATCCTAAAATTCTAGGATTTATTGTGCATATTTTATTTATGAATCCTACTTAATTAAGAATTAACATTATGGAATATTAATTAGATCTAAAATTAAGAATTTCAAATCTAAGACATATTCATAATACTGGGTTTGGGCTTGGGTAGCTTAATTAGGTTTAAGAGGTTGATCAAATCGAATCAGAGTTGGTTAGATGGGATCAACAATGCTTAAATTAACCAGCCTAATTAGGCTCAAAGGTTAGAGTCTGGATTGTAGGCTAACCCAATTAGTTCTGGCTCAATAATTTGGGGTCTAAGGTAAGTTTGGCAGAAATGATCGACCGGTTTTTAATTGGGAGCTACTCGACCTGAATGCATTCTTGTACGAGTTAATGACATATCCCTTCCACTGGTCTTACTTACCAGGCCATATCTATTGACTCAGTTCTGATTTGAGGTGGTCAATAATTTGAGCTAACCCATGCCATTAGGTTAGTCATAATTGTTATGACTATGACAGGTCTAGTTTAATGAGACCTGAATCAATTCTTCCTAAGAAAAGATTAAGTCTGAGGTCTTCCACCATTGTAGATGTGTGGGCCCTTTCTGGGGTTGATTGTTCTCGGCTGGATACAGTGGCTCAGTTACACCGAAAAGATGCAACCATGTCTATTAGGCATTGGATGCTATGGGCTGGAGGATGAGTTGGGCTCAATATTTCGGATATGGTGAGAGACTCAATTAGGAATCCAGTCTATGCAAATGGTGGGTCTGACTTAACTAAGAAGTGGATCAATATTTCGGATACGGTGAGATTCATGAATTAGAGACCAAGTTTGGGTGCACCATGATTAGAGAATCATTGAACAAGAGTTGTTCACTCATTGGCTAACCCATCACCAATAACTGTTAGGTGAGGTGATGAGTCAGTTGGTGAGACCGCACCACCCACTAGAAATCATTAATGATGGAGATTTTTGCATCTCTACAGAGAGAGTGTAGGGATCCAAGAAAATAGTGAGAGCTAATTTGTTTAAAAATAAAATTCCTAAATAAATTAGTCAAGTCATAATTACAGTATCTAACTAGAATCTTTGACTCTCTATAGGAAAATATCTGCGTCCAACCCATTAGCATGTATCCTGTACACACATAGACTGATCGGACCTAATTATAAAGATTGGCTCAAGAACTACAAAATCATTTTGGGTTCCAAGAAGTTGACTCATGTATTGGACCAGGACCCTCCCACCCTACCAGCCCATCCATCCACTGAATAGAGAGCATCTCTGGAATAATGGATAGACGAAGATAATAAGGCCAGATATTACATGTTGGGCTCGATGTCTGATGAGCTTCAATGCCAACATGAAGATATCAGGACTGCTCGCCAAGCGTTGGCTCACCTATAGGAGATGTTTGGTGAATAGAGTCGCGCAGCCAAATATCAAGTCATGAAATGACATTTTAAGACCAAGATGCATGATGGGCAGTCAGTCCAAGATCACTATCTGATGATGATCAAAAATTTGGAAGAGCTTGAGAAGCTCGGTGTGAAGTTAGACTTGGATCTGTAGAATGATGTTATTCTATAATCCTTGACTGATGGATATGGGCAATTCATCATGAATTACCACATGCATAAATTTCAAAATTTCTTGACTGAATTAATGAATATGTTGGTCACCATTGAGCTTTCCATGAAAGGTTCTAAAGGCTCAGTTCTTGCTATGGAATGGACTTCTTCCAAAAGAAAGTTTTCTGGAAAGAAAAAGAAGTCTGTGAAAAAGCAAAAGGTGGAAGGAGGAAAGAAGGAGAAGGCAGAGCCAAAGAAGAAGGCCGCTGTTAAAGAAAAATATTTCTATTGCAACAGCGATGGCCACTAGAAGTGGAACTGTCCTACTTACCAAGCTACCCTGAAGAACAAGAAGAAAGGTCCTTCTGGAGGTATGCTCATTATTGAGTCTAACCTTATGGTTTCTTCTGCATCCAGTTGGATGCTTGACTCTAGTTCTAGTGCTCATCTGTGCACTTCCATACAGTGTCTTGAGGATAGCAGGAGGCTGAGGGATGGAGACATGATCCTATTCATCTAAAATGGGGCAAGAGTTGCTGCAGTGGTGGTGGGAACATACCCTCTTCGATTACCATCTGGTTTAGACTTAGTTTTGAAAGACTGTTATTATGTGCCTGCAGCTACCAAGAATTTGATTTCTATTTCATGCTTAGCACTAGAAGGCTATGTGATTACCTTCTTTAAGAACCATTGTAATATTCGTTATGAAAGAAATAAAATTGCAAATGGTTTCCTTATTAACGATCTTTATCAGCTACATATTGATGTATCTGTTCTAACTATCGAGCAAAACATGAATGCTGAATAACCTAGGGATAGTCCAAACGACAGGTATCTATGGCACCTGAGATTAGGTCATATAGTAGAAGATAGGATCAACAAATTGGAGAAAAATAGGCTATTGAGTTCATTGACTCCGAGTCATATCCAACTTGTGAATCTTATCTTCAAGGCAAAATGACTAAACTCCCTTTTGTAGGACATGGGGAAAGGGCCATAGATCTTCTTGCCCTAGTACATACTAATGTGTGTGGCCCATTTGATGTGTCGACTAGAGATAATTTTATCTACTTCATTACCTTTATCGATGATCTGTCTAGGTATGGGTATGTGAATCTTATGAGACACAAGTCTGAAGCTTTTGAAAAGTTCAAAGAATTCAGACATGAAGTAGAAAAATAAATTAGAAAACCCATTAAGGTTCTTCGATCAGATCAAGGAGGTGAATACCTTAGCCAAAAATTCCTAGACTATCTTAAAAAAAATGGCATAGTCTCTCAATGGACTCCACCAGGAACACCTCAACTCAATGGAGTTTTAAAACAGAGAAATCAGACTCTATTGAATATAGTCCGATCCATGATGAGCTTCACAGACCTCCCTGATTTTCTTTGGGGACACTCATTGTTAACTTCAATTTATCTACTAAATAGGGTTCCCTCTAAAACCGTTCCTACCACACCGTATGAGATATGGCACGATAAGAAACCAAGTCTGAGTCATCTCAGAATTTAGGGTTGTCCAGCTCATGTCAAAAGACAACAAGCGAACAAGTTAAAGTTTAGGTCCTTTAGAGCTCGATTCATAGGATATCCTAAAGAGTCATTAGGATACTATTTCTACATTCCAGAAGACCACAATGTGATTGTGAGTCGACATGCCATCTTTCTTGAAAAATAGTTTATTCAAGATAGCGGCATTGGAAAGCAGATTAAGCTTGATGAGAAAGTCTCACAAATACAACAAGCTAAGGACCAATTGGAACCAAATTGGTTGAGTCAATAAGAACACTACCTCCTCCACCTTGTAGATCAAAAAGAGTTTTTTGTCCCCCTGAAAGATACTTAGGTATTATTTCAGAGGAAGTAGAGAAAATATTTCTCGTAAGTAATGGTACTTATGGTGATGATCCCAAAACCTACAATGAGGCGATATCAAATATCAATTCTGAGAAATGCCTAGAGGCAATGCAGTCAGAAATTGACTCGATGCACTCGAACCAAGTTTGGACCTTGGTAGATCCACTAGAAGGTATAGCACCTATTGGGTGTAAATGGATCTTCAAGAGAAAGATTCGTGCAGATGAGAATGTGGAGACATTCAAAGCTAGACTAGTGGCAAAAGGTTATAGTCAACACGAAGGCATTGACTATCAGGATACCTTTTCCTCAGTGGCTATGCTAAAATTCATCCGCACATTGCTTGCTGTTGCAGTCTATTTCGATTATGAAATATGGCAAATGGACATGAAAATGACGTTCTTAAATGGATATTTTGAGAAAGATATCTATATGGAACAGCCGCTAGGTTTCACATCCAGTGATACTGATCACAAGGTTTGCAAGCTGCAAAGGTCCATATATTGACTTAAGCAAGCATCTCGGAGCTGGAACACTCGTTTCAACGATATGATCAAAAAATTTGGTTTCATAAAAAATGAAGAGGAACCGTGTGTCTTCAAAAAGATCAGTGGAAGCACTGTTGTCTTTCTCTTATTGTACGTGGATGACATCCTCCTTATTGGGAATGATATTCCCATGTTGACGATAGTTAAAATATGGTTGTCCAAGGAATTCTCCATGAAAGACCTAGGTGAAGCATTCTTTATTCTAGGAATTAAGGTCTATAGAGATAGACCGAATAGGATGCTAGTACTTTCACAGAAGATGTATATAGAGAAAGTACTAAAGAGGTTTAGTATGGAAAACTCTAAGAGGGGATTAATACCCTTCAGACATGGTATTCATCTTTCCAAGAAGATGTGCCCTAGCACACCTAAGAAAATAGAACGCATGAGCAAGATCCTTTATGCTTCTGCAATAGGGAGCCTCATGTATGCCATGCTATGTACACGACCTGATATAGCCCATGCTGTGAGTGTCACAAGCATATATCAGTCAAATCCAGGTGAAGAGCACTGGACTTCTATGAAATGTATCCTTAAGTACTTAAGAAGAACTAAGGATATGATGTTGGTATTTGGTAATAGAGAACTCCAAGTCCAGGGATACACAGACTCGGATTTCATGTTCGATATAGATGATCGAAAGTCAACATCTGGGAGTTTGTTTGTGTGCAATGGTGGTGCTGTCAGCTGAAAGAGTTCCAAGAAAATAGTGATAGTAGATTCCACCATGGAAGCAGAATATATCGCTGCATCAGAGGCTGTGAAGGAAGCATTTTGGTATAAAAAGTTTGCTGCAAAAATCAGAGTAATGCCATCAGATGCCATTCCTCTATACTGCGATAATAATGGCGCCATAGCCTTTGCTAAGGAGCCGAGGTCTCACCAGAAATCCAAGCATATTGAGCGGTGATACCATCTCATCCGCGATCACCTCGAGAAAGGTTACGTCGAGGTCAAGAGAGTCAACTCTGTAGATAATGTGGCAGACCCACTTACAAAGCCATTGGGCCAGCAGAAAATTGAAGCCAACCTTAAGAAGATGGGACTTAGACTTGTAGCCAATTGGCTTTAGAACAAATGGAAGATTGTTAGATATATGTGTCCTAGAAGCCAGAATTGGCTGACACTTGTAATATACTTCTAGGGGCAAAATTATAATTTTAACTATAATAATAAAATGAATTATTTTCTATCACGTAAGTGTATTTAGTGTCTGTGATACATCCTTTGAGTTAATGGTAATGATAATTCATATTTTCAAGAGTTGAAAATTTAAGACATGAATAATCATTATTAACTCATATAATGCTTTTGACCATAGGATCGTCATGAGAATGATGATTGATCCGAAAGGTTGGTGTATAATTGCTTCTCTTTAGTAGATGAGTCTTGTGTCTATGGTGTGGAGACATCAGAGCGAGAGTATAGGTACTCATTAGAGAATGAGGGCACTGAGCGTGACCACCTTGAGTAGTCATTAGGAAGTCTACCTTCTCGTCAATGACTGACTTGATGGTGCAGTGGTGTGTCTGGTTCTTTGACCTGAGGTGCATCGACAGTTCACCTTGAGGGTGTTATCATTTGACTACACCATAACTTAGTTTCCTAGCCATTTGGAACCCTGAGGTGTATGTTGGCTATAGCATGTTCATTGTAGGAACTGGATTGCATCAAGATGGAATCTATCTACCTCGATGGTAAAGGAGCAGCCCTATGATAATCATAAGAATCAAGTCCAGAAACCCATGGCCATGGCAGAGTGAAATAATAGAAAGAGTTTCTATTTAGATTTTCACATTGGACTTGAATCGAATGATTACTAATAAGTGGTTAAAATATACTAATAAAAGTATTAAATTATAAAATAAATTAAATTATTTTATTATAAATTGATACTTTTATTAATCTTATGTAGGAAAGACGGCCACCAATGTAAAGATCTCATTTTTCTGGTTTAGATGAAAAAAATTTCAGGCAAAACGGACTTCAAACGAGCCCAGAATCGAATTTCAAAAAAAAAAAAAAAAATCGCCAACGCAACGCTGACGTCAGGATGACGTCAGCATTTTTTGCGGCATACGGTGGACCATCTAAAGGGTAATTTGGGAATTTCATTGTATAAAGAGTGCTCTGATTGGCTGAAGAACGCGGTGGTCCATGCAAGACCGGGCTCGTGCACGGTCCATGAAGGGCAATTTGGGAATTCTGATTGATCTAACGAGCGGTTTTCACTGAAGCTTGATCGGACGGACGAGAAGAAGGCGCTGATGGACGGCATCTGCAGCTCCCAATCGAGATCCAATGGCCGAGATTCATCCCAACGTAAAACTAAAGGTCTGAAGGCTTATTTCAATGCGATAGGATGGCCCAGATTCGATCCAATGGATGATCCAACGGCTGATATTAAATCCGACTTGATCTAGGTTATTTTAAGAGCTTTTTGAGTGGTTTTTGGACCGTTTGATAAAGATCTAATGGGCAGAATTACCCAAATCTTAATTTGAGTTGATTTAGGAGTCCTAAACCTAATTTTTGATGGATTTTGGAGGAAATAAAACTCTTTACCTATAAAAGAACCTAGTGTTGTCGTGAGAAAAAAAAAAAAAACAGAGAGACAAAAAGGAGAGAGACAAAGAGAGAGACGGGGAGAAGAGAGAGAGGGAGAAAGAGAGAAAAAAGAAAAAAGAGAGACAAAGAGAGAGACGGGGAGAAAGAGAGAGAGGGAGAAAGAGAGAGAGAAAGAGAGAGAGGAGAGAGATAAAAAAAAAAGTGATTTATGAGAAAATCAAGAAGGATTTTTGATTTTTTTTCGACAATCAAGACATCGATCAAGGAGCCTCTTCTTCTTCACCAAATTCTCCACATTAAGAGCAGCAGACAATCAATTTCAACAATCAAACAGTCTAATTTTTCTATGCTTTTTATTTTATTCGCTGTTTTTGAACTTGTTATCATGAACTAAATTTTATTTTACTAAGGCTAAGGTGTAGCCACTCTTTTGATGTAATATTTAGTATGATTTATTTTTAAATTTTATTCATGAGGAGTATATAAATCTGATCTTAATGCTTTTAGATTACCGGCCATCTTCTAATTGATCTGATGAACATAAATGTTACGGACCAAGTACATCTATGTTAATGCTTCTTGATTATATACTTGTATTATGAATCAAATTAGAATTCATATGCATGCGATTTTAGTGCGCTTTGGACGCAGCGTATTTTAATTAGAGGGTTTCACAAAACCTATGCATTAATATTTATTTAATATTACACTGGACCAAAGGTAATTAATAAATATTAATAGTTTTGCTATGCCTGATCAAAGGATAGGAATAAATTAGGAGACTCCACCATAACATGAAATAAAATTAATCTAAAAAACTGAATATTGTATTGATTAGTTGGTGAAACCGATGCCTTAGTACCATTGCTCTTGAATTTAAAAACCTAATAATTTACACTCTCTCTATTTAATTAAAAATTTTTAATTATTTTTTTTTATTTTCTTTAATTTTTTATTCTCATAAATCGATCTTCTAAATAAAGCATAGGAAAGAGCTTTTCAGTACTTATTTTCCAATCCTTTAGGGATGATGCTTTACTCATTCACTTTATTACTTGATCGATTGGTGCACTTGCCATAGCTATAAATTAGCTCGCATTAAGTTTTTGGTGCCGTTGTCGGGGATTGTGTCTAAAACAATATTGAAATTTTGATCCTAGCTTTACTTTAGAAATTTATTTTTAATTTTTTTTATTAAAAAAAAAATTTTTTAGTGCATGACACGTACTGGACATAGTAACTTACTACCTCTAGATCCAGAAATTAAAAGAACTATTAGAAGATTACAACAAGAGAGAAACATGGCAGTTAAAGATCCTAAGGACATCAATCTAGGAGTAGATATAGCGACTGAAGGACAGCATGAAGCTATTCGACCAGTACATCATCCTAAATGATTACAATCACACCATCTGTATCGATGCAGCTTCAAGCATCACGGAGACCGCCTGTACGAGAACAACTTCGAAATAAAATCGACGATGATCCAGATGATTCAAATCAACTGTCCAATTCAGTGGACACATGCATGATGATCCGAATGCCCAATATTTCTAATTTTCCTGAACTTTGCGATACTTTTAAAATTAATAGGGTTGTCGGATGATGCTATTAGATTAAGGTTATTTCCTTTCTCTTTACGGATAAAGCTAAAAATTGGCTTCATTCTCTTCCTGCAGGTTCTATCACAACTTGGGATGTCCTAGCCCAAAAATTCTTAGCCAAAGTACTTTCCATCCTTCCAAAACTGCTAAGATGCGCAACGATATCACTTCTTTTATATTAGATGGATATGGGACACTATATGAGGCTTGGGAGCATTTCAAGGAACTGCTGAGGAGATGTCCACATCATCAACTACCCGTATGGCTTCAAGTACAAACTTTCTATAATAGTTTTATCTCTACTAATCGATCTATGATTGATGCAAGCAGCAGAAGGAACCATTAATCAAAAATGGAGGAAAGAAGCCTTCGATCTGATCGATGAGATGCATCAAATAGCTATCAATGGTAGACAGAGCGCATGATGCCAGACTAGCAGCTGTGCAGGGAGTAGATTGCGTGCCAACTTTACTAGCTAAAATTATAGCCCTTAGAGCTGAAGTCAACAACTTAAATGGAACAGCTATGCATGTTTAGAGCATTACTTGTGACCTATGTGGAGGAGGACACGATACGAGCAATTACCAGACAGATAATCCTTTTGCTAAAATAACTGATACAGCTAATTATATTGATAATTTTTTTCAGGCCGCAACAAAACAAATCCCTACTCCAACATATTACAAATCAAGGTGGAGGCAGCACCAAATTTCTCATGGAGCAATCAAAATGCAGCACAACAACCACCTTCGGGATTCCAAGTACCTGAAAAGAAGTCCAATATGGAAGAGCTGATGGTCAAATTTATGCAAAACCAAGAAGCAACTATAAAAAATTTGGAAGCCAAACTTTGGCAAGACCAAATAGCAGCAATTCGAAACTTGAGATGCAAATAGGTCAAATGGCTAAGATAATCTTCGAGAGACCTCAAGGATCTTTGCCAAGCAATACAGAGACAAATCAAGGAAGCAAGTCAATGCTAATCACCCTAAGAAGTGGTACAAAGCTGGAGGAGCTACCATCAAAAGAAAGAGACTGAAGAGCCAACTACAAATAAGGAACCATCACTATAAACTCGTCAGTCACCAAAACAACCAGTAGATGGATGGTCTTCAGGTATATTGGTTTGCTGATCCAAATGTGAAGCCCTACGTGCCACCACTACCATTCCCAGAGAGACAATACAGCATCCAGATAAGGAATTTTCTAACTTTTTCAAAATTCTAAAGAATTTACATATTAATTTCCTTTTGTAGATGCTATTACTTAAATGCCCAGGTATGCCAAGTTTTCTCAAAAAATCTTAAACAAATAAGAAAGCTAAAGGAGCATGAGAGAATAAATTTGAATGAAGAATGCTCGCAATACTTCAAAATAAATTACCATAGAAGCTAAAAGATCCAGGGAGTTTTACGTATCCCTGCATTATTGGTGATTGTAGTTTTGATAAAGTTTTATGTGATTTTAGGAGCAAGCATTAATCTCATGCCTTTTTCTTATTTTTAGGATGCTGGGTCTAGAGAGAACCAAAGCCTACCACTATTACTCTTCAATTAGCCGATAGTGCATTAAATATCTAAAGAGGTATAAGTGGAGGATGCCTTGGTTAAAGGTAAACAGTTTATTTTTCCTGTTGATTTTATTATTCTTGATATAGAAGAAGATTATGCTGTCCCCTTATTTTAGGGAGACCCATTTTAGCTACTGGAGGAGCTTTAATAGATGTTCAACAAGGAAAATTAATTCTTAGAGTCCAAGACGAACAAAGTTACTTTTATGTTTTCCAAAGATCTTAAACATCCTATTGACAATCAACTGGTTTTCTAATTGATATTATGATAATTTTAGTATATAAAATTCTGTAGAAAATAGGTTTGAGACTACAAAAGCAAGCAATGTCAATTGAAAGAGGATCGATCAAAAACATGAAAGTATTACCAATTGAAGTGGCACCAGATTGATCCACTTTTAGAACTCAAGAAAGTCAAGCTGAAACTATAAATCAGAACTACTAGATAGGTTGTTCTCTTTCTTTTTAGTTTTTGATCATTTTTTCTTTCTTTTATTTTTCAGTAATTTGGTTGTTGCTCTTCTTACTGCTCTGGTGATGTAATTTTCATATTTTTGCAGAAAAAATCAATGAAGAATCAAGCAAAATTTCAAAGCTCAAGAACCAAGATTGAGGCCAAATCAGCGTGTAATTCTTTCCTGATCCTTGCTATTACAACCTTGTATTTTTCTTTCATCCTTTAAGACAACATACGATAACAAGTTAACAGTTAAAAAAAAAAAAAAAACCATGTGTCAAAAGAAAATCTTTGAGCAGATACCTGGATAAAGTGATAAAAGATGAATTAATTTCTAATGAATGTAGATGAGACTTTACAGAAGCTGTGACTTAGGTTTGCGTCCAACTTTTAGCAGCCTACTTTAAGTCATTAAAATTATTAGCACTTTTTATTGCAGTGCACCAAAAAGGCAAAGTGGTATTTGATTATAAGGTCAACTGAAGGATTTAATTATCATAAAAATTGGTAATTATATATACATTTTAAATCAAAAAAAACTGAATTTAGGAAGAGCTACCTGCCTATAAATAAAGTGCAAAAGACAGAGTAATATGTGATTGCCCAAAGCCTAGTAACTGGATCACTGCACTAGGTCAAGTGTGGAATTCACGTAAAATGTGAAGGGAAGGCCAGGATGCTCAGTACCAGTAAAAAAAAAAAAGAAAAGAAAAAAAACAAAGAAAAGAAAAAGCAGTGTGAAGCTACCTTAAATTCATGAGTATAAAATTGAGAATGTTATAGAACATTGACCAAAATAGGTGATAAGAGAGGATATTTTGTTCTCTTTAATTTAATAGTGAATGCTAAATTTTAAGTCATCACAAACACAAGTGCTATAATCTTTGATATACTCTAAGAAAGTTTATAAATTGTTTGATGAAAAATTTGCTTTGAAGCTCAATGCTTATTAGCAGTATTTTCTAAAACTTTTGACTCTTTATACCTAAATTTTATCTTTTTGTGATGGTAATCGCTTATTGAAATATGGTATTAAATAAAACATTGCTAAGGACTAACATGACTACGTTGTGGGGGTGTGATAAGTGGTTAAAATTATACTAATAAAAGTATTAAATTATAAAAATTAAACTATTTTATTAGAAATTGATACTTTTATTAATCTTATGTAAGGAAAAGAAGACACCAAATGTGAAGATCTCATTTTTCTGATTCAGATGAAAAAAATTTTAAGCAAAACGGACTTCAAACGAGCCTAGAATCGAATTTCAAAAAAAGAAAAAAAAAAAAAAACGCACGCTCGTCAGGTGAGCGCATTCGGATGGTGCCATCTGAAGGGTAATTGAGAATTTCAAGTATAAAAGGCTCTGATTGGCTGAAGAAATGCGGTGTCCATGCAACACCGGCTCGGCACGGTCCACGGAAGGTAATTTGGGAATTCTGATTGATCTAACGAGGTGGTTTTCACTAAGCTTGATCAGACGGATGAGAAGAAGCGCTGATTGGACGGCATCCTAGCTCCGATCGAGATCTAATGGCCGAGATTCATCCACCACACTAAAACTAAAGGTCTGAAGGCTTATTTAACGCGATAGGATGGCCCAGATTCAGATCCAATGGATGATCAAGGTCTGATACTAAATCCGACTTGATCTGGTTATTTTAAGGCTCTTTGAGTGGTTTTTGGATCGTTTGAATAAATCCTAACGATAGAATTACCCAGAATCTTAATTTGAGTTGATTTAGGAGTCCTAAACTAATTTTTGATTGGATTTTTGGAGGAAATAAAATTCTTTACCTATAAAAGAACCTAGTGTTGTCGTGAGAAAAAAAAAAACAGAGAGAGACAAAAAGAGAGAGACAAAGAAGAGACGGGGAGAGAGAGAGGGGAGAAAGAGAGAGAAAAAGAAAAAAGAGAGACAAAGAGAGAAATTGGGAGAAAGAGAGAGAGGGAGAAAGAGAGAGAGAAAGAGAGAGGAGAGAGATAAAAAAAAGTGATTTATGAGAAAATCAAGAAGGATTTTTGATTTTTTTTTGACATCAAGACATCGATCAAGGAGTCTCTTCTTCTTTGCCCAAATTTTCCACATAAGAGCAGCAGACAATCAATTTCAACAATCAAAGTCTAATTTTCTATGCTTTTTTTTTTATTCGCTGTTTTTGAACTTGTTATCATGAACTAAATTTTATTTTACTAAGGCTAAGGTGTAGCCACTCTTTTGATGCATATTTAGTTGATTTATTTTTAAATTTTATTCATGAGGAGTATATAATCTAATCTTAATGCTTTTAGATTACGGCCATCTTCTAATTGATCTGATGAAACATGATGTTACGGACCAAGTACTCTATGTTAATGCTTCTTGATTATATACCTTGTATTATGAATCAATTAGAATTCATATGCATGCGAATTTTTAAGTGCGCTTTGGACACAGCGTATTTTAATTAGAGGGTTTCACAAAACCTAATGCATAGTATTTATTTAAATTACACCTGGAACCAAGGGTAATTAATAAATATTAATAGTTTTGCTATGCCTGGATCAAAGGAATAGTTGAATAAATTAGGAGACTCCACCATCACATGAAATAAAATTAATCTAAAAAACTGAATATTGTATTGACTAGTTGGTGAACCGATTGCCTTAGTAATCCATTGCTCTTGAATTTAAAACCTAATAATTTACACTCTCTCTATTTAATTAAAAACTTTTAAATTATTTTTTTTTATTTTCTTTAATTTTTATTCTCATAAATCGATCTTCTAAATAAAGCATAGGAAAAGAGCTTTTCAGTACTTATTTTCAAATCCTTAGGGACGATCTCTACTCATTCACTTTATTACTTGATCGACTGGTGCACTTGCCATAGCTATAAATTAAGCTCGCATAAACAATTACATCATATGATAAGAACTAGGATTTGAACGAGTTACGTAAACCCTTAAATCTGATTGGAGCTCAAGATAAGAAGAACTTATCACACAGGTAGCTGCACACAAGAGGTTGATTCAGCTTTGATGGGTTGCCCCCATATCTATAAGGGTGTCACACTGGTGGATTTTTGGGAGCAAATTAGAATGATTTAGATTGATCGATCATCTAGCTATTCAAACTAGAAGAGTTCTACAATCCATCGAAAAAGTTTTCGATGATTATCGATGATAAGAGATTGACATATCCCATTACCATTCAGACCTGAACTAACTGGGGTCACACAAACAATGGTTGATCTGGTGATCATCAATTAACTGACCCAGTTCAATTGATCTGAATGAGATTTATTGGTTCAAGAAAAGTGTGCTAGCACTCGATTGAACCTAACGTTTCTTCTTTTTCTATCATAGTAGTTATTCTGACTGAGCTAGAAGAAGTTTGTGCTCGATCAGAAGGCGCTTACCTTGATTTGATTGGAGCCCTATTCATTGGAGGTCGGGTGGCAGGAGTAAAAGGTGTTCTTATTTGTAAGATAATCCATATCATTTTTTGGTCACCCTACCATTCTCTCTCTTTGACTTTGGTCAAAGTTGACCTTTGACTGATCAATATTGATCATTGATATCTTTGACTTGGTCCATGTGTACATGCACCTATTAGGAGAGCTGGCTGGGGCTTGTCCTCCTATCAGAAGCTAGCAAGGAGGAGGGCGCACGCCGAGGGTGGCGTGCGACAAGTTTTGAGGGCCTTAAGAGTCCTTCTTGGACAGGACTCCATCTCCTTTTTGGATTCTGATTAGACTCCTCTAAGAACCAACTTGACTGATCTA
>QRFJ01001615.1:339155-399357 GCA_006176705.1 Cocos nucifera
GTATAACAGTTATAAGATTGAAATTATATTTCCTCTAATTAATATTAAGCTATTCAAAATTAAAGAATTGCATATTTTCTTACTTACTCTACCATGCTTACAATGTAAATCTTGTCCTTTTCTTAGGAGCCAAGACGGGGACGAGATTAAGTTGTCATGTGTTGAAGGTCAAAAATAACAGCCATCAGTAGTTTCAAAAAAAAAAAAAAAAAAAACAGCCATCAGTGTTGCAATAAAAACTGAACAACTACTCTATTAACATGTCACGTACACCTTCTCTGCATGAGGTTGTCAAACTCAATTCAGAATGGCCAACGAGTCAAATATAAGCAGATAATGATAACAAATTTAAAAATACAAATTACAGTAATAGTTAATAAAAGCCTCCTGTTATTCATAAAAAGAGTTAACCATAAAGAACTTTATGGTTTAATAATAATTATTTTAATAATACTTAAGATATATTTATAATTCTTTTATTTCAATCATTGCCTTGACTTAAATTTTTCTTCGTATTTTGTTTTACCATTATAACTTATTATATACTATCATAATAGCTAGGAGTAGCTCATAAAATGTAAATAAAAATAATTTTATTCACTAATTAAAAGCTATAATAAGATTGTAGCCTCTTGCTGTTGCTTGTTGTTACTGCAGCCCACATTCCTCCAGTATCTCTATCTACGGGATTTAGCCAGGGACGAACAAAGTGATCGAGGAGCTCAGAAACCTGTCACGAGTTCACATTCGTGGTCTAATATATAACCACATCTCCCAAATCAGTCATGGTAGGCTCTGGACCAACAGAAATTTTGCTGCCTTCTTAGTTTCTTTGATGCATAAAATCTTCAAGCCAAGTGCTTTCTTTACAGCGATTTAAAAATGAATCATCAAGAAAGATACTCGCCGCATGACTTCTTCAGGACTGTCAAACTAGTTTCTCATCTGACAGCCATATCTTGCTGGAAATAAAATCAGCAGTCTACAGGAGCTTCGCAAGCTTCAAGAGATTCCAGTTCTTGACCGAAGTTCTAATAATTTAACCACAGGCAGGGCCCTCTTACAGCTCATCGGCCACAGCTCTCCATTGGACCTCGACCTGTCCGGCAATCCAATGCAGAGCAAAGGATGGGGTCAATCAGTTGCAGAAAGCTATCTCTGATCTCCCACAGCTCGTTTACCCGAACAAACATCCCATTAAAAAAAAAAAAAGAGAGGGCAACGAAGGTGGCAGCCAGCAGCATTGCAGGGGCCACACTCTGAGGACGGCAGGTGGGATTATCAGAGGAGACTGGCAACAGGCAAACAAGGGTTCGAGAGCTATGAAATTGTGCAGGACCAGAGAAGCTGACAAGCAGAAAACACAATACACACAGCTCAAAGGGCAAGCACCAACACTTTTGCCATACCGTGCAAGACAAGCATGAAGCACTCGGTTCAGAAGAAAAGAATTCATACATGAGAGATAGATCGACTAAAGATATTAATCAGTAAAATTTATTAATATTGAAAGGAGTTCTATCCAAAGAAAACTTTCTAGAAGCATTCAACATTCATGAAGTATGTGGTTGCCAAAAAGTACGTATTAGGGATGTGACATGGAGAACATGCTGCTTCACCGATTCCCGCAGAAAGTCAAGCACAGATGCTGTAGATTTGAACATAAAAAGGGAATCATAGACTTCTGTTCATTACTTTCTTTAATTAGGGTAATTGTACAAACTGTTTGCAGTTGTTGGTGGCTTTCTTGTTCCCTACATGATTTCAAGAAAAAATTAGTAGAGGGAAAAAATGAGTTACATTTTACTTATCACTTTTGAAAAGGGATGCAAGGTGCGACACAGGAAACAGAAGATGGGAAGAGGTAATGGAATATCCAAAAAACAATAAGCAGAAGCCCTTGATGACATATACGAACCTACGAAGATGCATATAAGATATAATGAATAATAAATATTAACCTCTGGCTATCTGTAGACGGTGTGGTTTATTAGATTATTATCCATCTTTCCCTAAGAACTTTCCATGCATTTTCTGCTTTATGAGAAAAGAAAATTATTTTTTTTTCTAAGGATCATGTTGATAAAAAAAGCACCAGAAGAACTTACTGATTTGAGCACATACCATCAAGTAACTCAAGGGAATTACTTGCAAAATAAATGGTTGAACTTCCAAAAATATTCAGTATGGCTGAAAGAGGATCTAATTGACCCATTTTGTATCGAAACCAATACAGAAATACAGAGTTCCTAACCGAGCCATGGTAATTTGTATCATGCTTGGATCAAAAAAAAAAAACCTTAGTTCTCAATTCAAATATGGATTGATTCGGACCAAGCAAAACCAATCCGAACCCGAACCAAATACAATATATTTTTTCCACACCATCCAGACACTCCTTCAGTTAAGAAACTAAGGTGCTTTTAGGAATAAATTAATGCAGTAAATCAACCATCAGGGTGCTCAGCAGTAACTAGATGTGATTGTTGGTAGGTGGACAGGTTGTTAAGAAAGCATATATCCTGTTATAAATGTTATCTTTTTATGTCATACATTTATGATAAAAAGTAATCCAATTACACTAATTTCCTATGGTTAATGTTGTGGTTGTCTATTTTCTGATTTGAGCTAAAAGACCTGATGGATCGATAAAATAAACCTTAAGTCTTATCCATTCAAATCTGAGTTTAAGTGGATCAAGCTTGGATCATACAGGACCTGATCCAATCTCACTAGCTTGCAACCCTAGTATGAAATTGGCTGTTGTCAAGACAAATATTTACCAGAATGAAACTAGCTGCATCAGCAGTGGTATCCTCTCTATTCCTTGCGAGGTTTGGATTTTGTCTAAATTTTTCTACTATGAGATTAAGCATCCAGGATGATCAGTTTTTTGCATACATTTTCATTCAATTCCAGTATACAAATAAATAGACTCCATTAAGGATGATCTAAGACCCATGCACAATGACAGCCTTCTGATTATCAATATTGTGCCTCAATGCCCCATTCTTCAGAGGAAAGGAAGTTCATTTTGTTAGAAAGATCACTTAGGTGTGCGAAGACAAAATCTTCCCAAATGTCAACATATGTCACTCACTCTTTAAATTCTGAGACACAGAAAGCCAAATAGCATAGCATGATCTTGTGGTTTAATTGGTGAACAAAAGCCAAAATTCAAACTGAGATGTTCAATGCGATGCAGACTGGTTGTTGAAGTTGCTCTTAATTGAAAAGTGATCTAAAAGCTGGCAACGTAGGAGGTTGTGATTAGTATTTCTTAAAATATCTGGTGGTTTAATGCATCTATAATGCCTTGTACGGTGGGATCTTGTAAGGACACTACTCTCATTAAAAAAAAAAAAAAAAAAAAAAAAAATCAAGTTTGGAACTTGGAAGCAAACCAGAGTGGTGAGTGGTGGCTTCTTTTCACTAGGTTCAATAGGAAAAGGTAAGAGGGTTGCTAACCTGGAAAATCAGCAAAATTCTGATATCACAAATTTGGAACATAAATCTGAATGAAAGCTTGTAAAAGTGTTGCAGGCAGGGTTCTTAATTATTCCGGCAATTCCTTTTAATAACAAGTAATTATAGAAGAATCAAGTATCTTCCAATTTGAGAAATTGAGCACTAATTGTACGATGAGAAGTTATAATACCCTTAAAAAAAGAATTGACAAGATCTGGCTCTTCTTGACAGGATGAATTGAATATCACTCAGTTTGGATGGAAAGGGGTGCGCTCTAAGGTGTGTGAGCCCCGACGCCTCTTTCCGCACAAGATGCCCACACCCTCTTTCTACACTCCAAACACACACCCATCTCTCTCTCTCTCTCTCTCTCTCACACACACACACACACGCACCCACCCACCCACCCACCCCACCCATGCTCTCTCCCTGTCCCACCCACCCCACCCATGCTCTCTCCCTGTCTCTTGCATCTCTCTCTTGAATGCCCCACGCTCTCTTTCTCATACCTCTCTTACGTGCCCATGCTCTCTCTGGTATATTCTTCCCTCTTGTCTTGCTCCCGCTTATACCCCCTCCCTCATGTTGACTCTCCCTCCCTCCCTTTTTCTCCCATGTCAAGCCCTCTCCCTTGCTGCACTCTCTCCCTCTCTTGCATATTCTCAGGATAGGCAACCCTTTCTTCTCTTCTCTCTCATCTCTCACTCAGATCTCTCCTTCTGTTGCTCTCTATCTCTCATCTATATTTCTATTGTTGTGAGCAAACCTGCTAATATTCTCCTTCCCATCTTGTTTTCTCTCAAGGCTAGAGGCTAGGGCTTCTCATGTCAAGGAATAAGTGGAGGATAGAAGGCATGAATCATCAGGTGATTGCATTAAGTAAAATATCTCTCCCTATAATTTTGGAGTTTAATGTACATTTAAAATCTATATAGATTGATCATGCATGTCAAGGCGAGGCTCATGTACAATAGAATTCTTCAAATGATAAATCCTCGATGTTCCCATTTTATGGTTATTGCAATTATTTCTACATGAATATAAGCAGTGAAATAGTCTTACTATTTTAAATAAATTTATTTAGGAGTTTTCTTGTGTTTGATGGGACATAGCAAGATTAAGTTTCAGGCCCAGGCTACAAAGTAGTAGTTTTCCCTTGCCTAGGGCCACCATTTGGTTGTTGCTCTTGTGGATTTTCAGCCCAAAGTTGTAGTGCACCTAAAGGATTCTTAATTGTTAGGCCTTGCAATTTAGACATGAAAGAAAGGTTATGCAGCCCCTGTAGGGGAAGATCTATGTTTTGGACCTAGGATCAAGCTTTCGAGTTGTCATATGGCTCTAAATAAATGCTTCGATCATGTTGTCTAAGGTTGTGACAGTGTAGCCATTGCTCTTTGTTGGAAGCATCTACTTAATTACTAGTGATTTGGTAAGTTACCTCTATCACTTCTAGTAGGTTGAAAATTAAATTTAGCATAATTATTTATTCGAAATGACATTAGATGGGTTCATTACGTTGAAAAACATGGTATCATGTGAGTAGCTTTTAGATATTTCGTATTGCAAAATTAGCTGGTTTGAAAACTTGATTTTATGGTTACACATTGAAAACTTATATTATGAAAATAAATAGTTTATATTTTATATAAATATAATATTTTTTTCATGACTGGGATGAAGTACAGAGAAGCAACAAGACTCTAACATTTATTGTGATGGAAATCTGTTATTTTGAGAATTTGTGTCAATTTGAAAATGAAAGGATTATTTGTGTTGAGAACTTTGCTTATGAGAATTACTTTAGAAATTCAAAAGCTCAATTGGGTGATACAAACATACCTTTGGACATTGGTGAACCTTTGCGAATGATACTGAAAACTGAACTATGATTTAGTTTGAACTTTCTCAGTTTGACTATGATCCCGCATAGCCAGCAGGCTCATCATTGCAATTGCTATAGACAGACTATTTTCTTTCGGGCCTTGACGCAGGGCAAAATGTGGCAGTGCTAATTGTTGGCATAGTTATGCTCAAAACTAGGTTCTTCTATTGCCTCCATCACATGGCTAAATGTGATTTCAAGCCTATACCAAATGGAGAAATGTGGTTTCACGCCATGTCACAGGGCTAATGGTGGCCATAGTCATAAAGACACAAAGAGCACAAATAAATTGTACAGCTGAATTTTCACAAAACTCACTGAATATATTCACCAATTATTTTTTTATTATAGTTTAATTGTTCCACCTTTACAAGTTATGACTTGTTGAGCTTTTCAAATTATTTGCTATATGTTTCATAATTTACTTCCAATATTATCATGAAATTATTATTATTTATTTATTTATCTATTTTATTTAGGTTAATTAGCCCACTTCTCTTTGTTTTTGTTTTCTTTTCAAAACACCAAGAATTGGCTATTGGTTATAGGAAGTGAGCATGAAAAGCTTAGACTATGTTTGGTGTTGCTTCTACTTTATAAAAAGAGAAGAAGCTAGAAGCAAGGTTTTCTAGCTTCTCCTGAAAGCATTTTTATTTGCAATAGGAGTAGTTAGCAGCTGAATCCAATCTTTCCCATTATTTTACCATCCATAGTAGTGCAAAAAGGTCCAACTGCAGAAGCATTTTTCATAAAATGTTACCAAACACATTGTCCTTCAGAAGTTCTTTGTTGCATTAATCACAAAAGCACTTTTTAAAGCACTACCAAACATGCCCTTAGGTTTGGAACTATTGTCCTAGTTCCTGTTAGCCTTAGTTGTGCTATAACTTAGTATGTTGTGGATGGAGGCAACTTTGAGAAATATATGTTTTCCGAATTTCGTATTACTGGATTTCCTAAGTTTGAAGATTTGTTGGATTGGGTTCTAGCTGTTGTTTTTTCTTTCTTTTTTTTTTAAAAAAAATATGTGTGCCTAATAGATGCTTTGAATTTGACAATTGTTTGTCATGTGGAATTTGAGTAGAATATTTCTTTTTTGTGGATATTGTTGTTGGATTATGAATGACAAGTATTACACCTTGCATTTCTTTTAGAACCTAGCACTATGGGATATGCGGTTATTTGTCAAGTGCCTTGGCTCATGCATTCAAGTTGGGAGCATGAGAAAAGTACCCTTCACACTATCTTCCATGTTGACATCTAAATCATCATTGTCATTGTCAATTTCTTTTTTTTTATTTAAATAGTAATATTGCTATTGTCATTTTGAACTTTTCACTAGCAGTAGTCACACCCATTACCAACCAGTACTAACAACAAACCTGACCTACTTTGCCTGCATAAAAGCAAATATAATCTGTTTCAAAAATGAAAGAGGCAAAGGTTTCTAAAAACACCACATAAATGAAACAAAAGATGAAGCAAGGAGGAAAAAAAGAAAAGGGTTATATACAAGGATTGTAGAAAAACAACAAGATGGAAGTTGGATGAGAGGCTAAAGAGAGGAGGAGATGAAGAGATGGAAGAGAGTATGCAGAGAAAGAAGAGGTATGGGATCTTGTGACAAAGTAAGAAGGTAATCTATTATAATGGCATTATCTCCCAATTGAGACTTAATAAATAGGTGACAACCATAGCATAGGATCAGCAACATTAATTGATGAAGTTGTGTTGCCACCAAGAAAATTATAAAAATGAGGCTCTCAAGAAAAATCTATGATTTTATCAATCATGGTCCACCCTAATTGTTAGGATCTTTGGCTTTACAATCTAGGCCCTATTCAACATCCTAGTTGCAAGAAGCAGTCAATTAACATTCTAGTATCCATGGTTCGTCGTAATGGTGCGTACCATCTCATATCAGATGTACTATACCATATCAGCACCAAACCAAGATGCCATATAGGGGCATACTGTGTCTTGGTATATGCCAAACCAACCCCCATTCGAGGCATATCAATTATACCAGCATGGTACCAATATGGTATCCAATATTGAGAAGGCAAACCCTGCTAGTATCTATACCTAAAGGACATTCTACTAAAATAGACTCCATTTGGAATACTTGTAAGTGAAGCTTTAGTACCCTTTATAACCTTAGTTCACTCCTCAAAATTCAATAGCCTCCATATCCTCAATTCACTCCCTTAAGTAGCCCAAGTCACATTAAATGAACCTGCATCATTATCATCTAACCTATAATTGCTTTCTATCAAATGTTCCCCCATGCAACTGTCATTCAACTCTTTCACTCTACATACTTGAATCAAAATGCAAATGCAGTCCTTCACCTCTACGGTTTGTGAATTATTGACCTGCCTTGCCAAAATAATTCCACCTAAACCCAATCCTAGTTGAGGAGAACCACTCATTAGTTACACTTTCCATGATGCATGCTAAAAGGGATGGAAATCCTATACTCTGAACGACTCAAACATCTCAGGACGTATACATACAAGGTACCAGTATTACAAACTCAAATTTCAAACATCATATATATACTTGTTGCCCTCTGACATTTCAAACATCTGATTTCATCATCTCATCTCCCAACCACGTAGTAGAACTACTCAAATCATCTCCTTCACTCCTTCCCTTGCAAGATTTTAGCTTCACCATTAGCAATACCAAATCCTCACCCTCTGACAAGCATGGATCTTTTGATAACACACTTATAAACACAGAATTGTATAGAAACGACTTCTACAAGAATATCCTTCATATGCTCCAATATAGAATTTACTCCATGTCTCAGCAAATTAGGAATATCAAAATCTGCTTCCTTTGGAGTCCTAAGAGGCTGAAAAGATTTTCGAGTTCTCAAGTCCTGAACATGCAATTGAATACTAGTCAGCTTACACCAGAAGTGGACTCTCTTTTGTTGTCATAGCACCTACTTCACTACCGAACAAGCAAAAAGGAAACATTTCCTCTTGTGAGCTTAGTTGTAGGATTATTTTCTTTTAGTGCTACATTGTCTCCAAGAGTGCTTGCTAGTTTTCTATTCACATGATCAGTCTTGGACTGTTCTTAGCTTTCTTATGATCATTGTTGAAGATATTGCTACCACCACTCCAACTAAATCACAATGAATTAATTTGCACCCTTTTTGTCTTTTGATCCATTTCAGAGCATAATCTGATAAAAATATGTTATATGTTTGACATAAATTATTCCAATAAGATTTGCCAAGTATGACAGTCCATAATTTGGATGCCTCTTAGGCCAACTTGCTTTGTTTTCTCACTTATACTTTAACTCATTCATGGCAACACTCTATCATAAAGCTATAATCATAAGTTGGGATGCATGAATAGGTATTGATACCAAATAATGCTATAAGGTGTCAAATTATCCAAACATTAAAAAAAAAAGATACTGAACACCATCATATACGACAATGTATCTACAAATATGTATCGACATTTTTAACTCTCTTACAAAAAAGACTAAATATTGATATATTTCCTGCAATAATCTTTCATTAAACATAAGGAGATGAACTACGCATGATCTATGAAATGACAGTCATGGAGTACTGCAAGAATGGCAAAACTGAGCCAAAAAATCATGTCTTATTCACACAGGTTGAATTATTTGCCTTCTATTCTAGAAGAATATCTACATGCTGCCATTATAGGCTTATCATAGGATTCCACTATATAATTTATGTTTTTTTTTTTGGGGGTAAGCTATGTAATTTGTCTTTATCCGATAATAATCTTATGTTATATTAACAAGTAAGATGTGATTTGAACCCAAATGAAGGCTTTCCTTAAGCATTGAAACAATTAATCGATTTGATTGAAAGAATTACACATTACTATGATGTAAGCAACAAGCTAAAATAAAGCAAGAAAAGTGAATCACTGATGTGTAAGTTCAACAAAGAAAAAATAATATGTCAATCAGTACAGGAAGTTACCAGTCAATAGCCTGTAATGAATTACTCAAATACCCCTAAAATGGAGGAAGTTGCCTCAAAGCCCCAATCTCATACAAGTTGCCAGTTCCAGCAGCGGCCAAATCAACCCAGCCTGCCTCGCTGCCTTCATTGCCAATGATGTTCCACTTCTCAAATCAATCTATATTAACATATAAAATAGGCACTATCAGCCATTAACCCTTTTTTCAACAATTGCCTCACCTCCTTCAGATTCTGTCATGCATGCATATCTATGCAACTTCTCGTTGAGCACCACCTGCCGGTCCTTCTCGATCAAGCTCCCATCATCCTTAAAAGCATCCTTCAAGAATACAGCCCAATTCATTGCAGTGCCCGCAAGATAAAATGCCCGGGGCTGCTTCAAAAGCATTTGGTACGTATGCTTCGTGAGGTTGAACTCTTCCTTGAACTCCACAATGTGGTGAATCCAAGCCCTCTTCTCCAATGTCAAGCTCAGGAATTCATGAATCACGCCTACCCGATACTTCTCTGCCTCCAGCAACCATGGCTTCAGCTCCGACCCATTAGAATAGGGGGACACCAAGGGGAGAGTAGTCAGAGAGTTCAACCTTCTCTCGTCATCCTCCTCCAGAGGTAGGTAAGGACTTTCCATGGGGAATTGTAAATTTGAAGGTCCTCCGAACCCGGGCCTCGTCAGGGACAAAGTCGCGCTCCAGGGCACTGACGGCAACGGGATCCCAAATAGACTTCTTTCGACATTCCTTCAACTGATCCTCTCCGATCGTGAGTCTTTCAAACTTCTCCTTCAACTGGACTTCTCCATCAGTCAGATTTCTTTTGGACTTCATCCTCAATCGAACTTCTCCATCAGTCGAACTTCTTCCGAATCCTTTCGGCAGACCTCTTTTTGGATTCCTCTAGCAGACTTCCTTCAAGATTTTTCTAGTGGACCTTCAAATCCCTTTCGATCGAACTCCATGCAGTCACTTGGAAGGGCCTCCATGCCTATGCGGATCTAGCAATCTGCACATCATGAATCCACTAACGCACAGACAATCCTTAAGGAGTCTGAACTCCTCTAGAATTGATGAAACTTGAAGCTCTTCACTGCCAGTGCCTACCTCCTCCGAACTTTAACTATTAAATTCCTACAGATTGACTGGCATGTCACAACAATAGATACGACCCTCCGTAACAAACTCTACATGGCTCTGAATGGCCCACTACTCGATAGTTATGACTGTCATCATCAGTTTGTTATAGGCTCCATCTATAAAAGGGATCCTCCAGATACATTTTCCCTGAGCACTCTTCTCCCTCTCAATACTTTGCCACTTTTTTTTCTGAGCACTGCATTTCTATTGGCCGAAAGAGTTAACTTGATCATCAAAGGGTTTTGCTGGAGCCACTACCCCCGACTTCGGATGAGACTTATTTTGCAGATCACCGATGGTAGCCTCGTCTCCCCCAACTCCAGCCCCGAATCCGATGTCAACTAAATTTTGCACCAACAAAATTTGCCCTAGAGGAAGGTTTCCTTTTTCTTCTCTTGTTCTTAAAGAAGTGCTTAATAGAGATCTCTCTCCTTCCCCCTCGGAGTTCTTCTTCTCCAGTTAATCTCACAAGGATGCCTGCTAGAAAGTCTTCCACTCGATGATCGACCGCTTCTATGGCTAGATCTCATCCAGATCTGCCTGCCCCCATCTCATCCCAGCATCTCAAGCTCCACTGATAGCAATGGTGGATGTAAAGCAATTTAACCTACTAGTTCAGCAGTTTAAGAGCCTCACTAAAGCAATGCAGGCTATGCAGCAGCAGCGACCTCCGATGCTGGTCCGATTGGAGCAAGCTTCTTCGAAACTCCAGGACCTAGTCTGAGGATGACAGACTTGGGCGAGTCGGCCAGTCACCTCTGAGAAAGAAAAGTAGAGGATAGGGAGCCCCTGCTCTGACCATGACTACCCTTGGAGGGACTCTGCCCTTGTTCAGCAAGAAAATAATGGAGATCCACAACCACAAAGATCTCCTAGACCAAAAGCTACAAGAAATGAACTGGTGGATTGAGGAACTCCACCAGGCTCCCTTCTCTCATGATAATGATAGCTACACCGATCCTCTTTTCTCTCATCAAATCATGTAGGAACCGATCCTACCAAACTTCAAGCTACCATAGTTTGAGAGCTACGATGGAACTACTGATCCAATCGACCGTCTGGAGCTCTTCTGGACTATGATGTTGCTCCGTGGTGCACCAGACATCAACTTATGTCGAGCTTTCTTATCCACTCTGAAGGGAGCAATGAGGAACTGGTACTTGACACTGAAGTCAGGTATGATCTTCACTTTCGACCAGATGAGCCATTAGTTTATGGGTCATTTTATCAGTAGCCAGCATCCCAAGCGAGGTTCGGACTCCCTCATCAACATCAAATAGAAAGAGGAAGAATTCATCCAAGCTTATGTCAATTGCTTCAATTCTGTTGCTCTTAAGGTCCAAAATTTGGACCAGTCCATTCCCATGGCCATGTTGAAGGACAGTCTTCAAAAGAATGATTTATTGTTCTTCCTAAAGTAGAAGTATCCTAGAAATTTTGTCGATCTGCTAGGTCAAGCTGAAGGATATGCTCGAGCTGAAGAAGCCTTCAAGTTAAAGGATGAGAAAGCCATAGGAGAGTGGTAGGCGGGCAAATCTAGCAAGCCCGTAGTTGAGAAAAAGTCGAACGAAGTTTGACTGCGCTCCCGAACTCCCCTCGAGCGTAAGCGAGCTTGAACTCCTCCTCGAGCTCGTCAACAAAGTGAAGGGAAATCCTGATTTCCCGGTCCAGGTTCGTCCAGATCTGATTAGATCAAGAGATATATTTCAAAAATTTTCTCTTGATCTCAATCAGATCTTGATATGTTTCAGATCTAATTCTTATTATTTTAATAAATAAAATAAAACAAGATAAATTAAATCAAATTCAATTTACCTGATTTGGGTAATTCTATTACCCTGTAGATGATCCTGATTGCAGCGAAAGGTTCTGGATCTTAGCCACGCAAGCGCCTGGCCTCTACCGGTATCCACTCGGGTTGGATCTGGAGATCCTCTTCTTCTCTATCACACCTCCAAAAATTAGATCTGGATCTGATCTGGAGGATCTTCAAAACTCTTTTGAAGATCTGCAGTCGTCCTTTTGCAGCAGCGCAGCCTTCTTGATTTTGATCGCCTTTCCTTGATCTGAATCGCACCAACCTAAGTCCAAAACTCCTTTTGGACGTGGAGAGGAGAAGGAGGAGAAGTTTAGGCATGGAGGAAGAGGGGAGAGGCAGCCTTGGGGCATGGGAAATCTCTCTTTGAATTAGGGTTGGGCGCAGGGTCTTATTTATAGACCTCTTGTGATCCAACTCCTCTTCCTCTCAACCAATCACAACCCTTTGTGAAATCAGATCTAAATCTGATTGGTTGGGAATAGAGTCCCCTGGATTCCTCCTTAGAGGGCGCCTAAGACCAGTCAAACTTGGATTCTTAGTAGAACTCTGAATTGGAATCCAAAAAGGGAGGTGGAGTCCTTGTCCAACAAGGACTCCTAGGCGCCTCCTACTTGGGCTCACGCCACCCTTGGCGTGCGCCCTTCTCCTTGCCAGGTTCTGGCAGGGGGACAAGCCCCCACCAGCTCTCCAATAGGTGCATGACATGTGGTCAAAAGTCAAAGGGTCAATGGTCAACGTTTGACCAGTCAAAGGTAGACTTTTGACCAAAGTCAAAGAACAAGAAATGGCAGGTGACCAAAAATGGCAGGTAATGTCTTACAAAATAAGACAACCTATTTCTGACTTGGACAACCTCCAGTCAGACCATATGAAGGCCTCTGATTGAGCACAAACTCCTTTGGCTCAGTCAGGACAACTTATTTATGATAGTAAAAGAAGAACGTTAGGTTCAATCGAGTGCTAGCACGATTTCCTTGAACCTAATTGAATCTCATTCAGATCAATTGAACTAGATCAGTTCAATTGATGATCACCAGATTCAAACCCTTGTTTGTGTGACCCAGTTAGGTTCAGTTCTGTATGGTAATGGGATATGTCATGATCTCTATCATCGACATCATCGAAACTCCTTTCGATGGATCAGAACTCTTCTGATTCGAACAGCTAGAATGATCGATCATCTAAATCATTCTAATTGCTCCCAAAATCCACCAGTGACACCTAGCAGTATATGGTGGCAACCCATCAGAGCTGAATGCGAACCTCTTGGTGCAGCTACCTGTGTGATTAAGTTCTTCTATCTTGAGCCCCGATCAGATTAGGGTTAAGGTGAACTCGTCAAACCCTAGTCTCTGTCATATGATGTAATCATTCGATTCGAGTCCAATGTGAAAATCTAAATAGAAACTCTTTCTATTATTTCACTCTACCATGGCCATGGATTTCTGGACTTGATTCTCATGATCATCATAGGGCTACTCCTCTACCACCGAGGTAGATAGATTCCATCTTGATGCAATCCAGTTCCTACAATGAACATGTCATAGCCAACATACACCTCAGGGTTCCATATGGCTAGGAGATCCGAGTAATGGTGTAGTCAAACTATAACACCCTCAAGGTGAACTGCCGATGCATCTCAGGTCAAAGAACCAGACACACTACTGCAGCATCGAGTCAGTCATTGACGAGAAGGTAGACTTCCTAATGACTACTCGAGGTGGTCACGCTCAGTGCCCTCGTTCTCTAACGAGTACCTGTACTCTCGCTCCGGTGTCTCCACACCGTAGACTCAAGACTCATCTACTAAAGAGAAGCGATCGTACACCAACCTTCTGGATCAATCACCATCCTCGTGATGATCCTATGGTCGGGAGCATGTTTATGAGTTAATAATGATTATTCATGTCTTAAATTTTCAACTCTTGAAAATATGAATTATCATTACCATTAACTCAAAGGATGTATCACAGACACTAAATACACATATGTGATAGAAAATAACCCATTTTATTAATTATAGTCAAAATTATAATTTTGCCCCTAGAAGTGTATTACAAGTGTCAGCCAATTCTGGCTTCTAGGGCACATATATCTAACAATCTCCCACTTGTCCTAAAGCCAATTGGCTACAAGTCTAAGTCCCATCTTCTCAAGGTGGGCTTCGATCTTCTGCTGGCCCAACGGCTTTGTAAGTGGGTCTGCCACATTATCTCTGGAGTTGTTGACTCTCTTGACCTCAACGTAACCTTTCTCAAGGTAATCGCGGATGAGATGATATCGCCGCTCAATGTGCTTGGACTTCTGGTGAGACCTCGGCTCCTTAGCAAGGGCTATGGTGCCATTGTTGTCGCAGTAAAGAGGAATGGCATCTGATGGCATTACTCCAATTTCTGCAGCAAACTTCTTGTACCAGAACGCTTCCTTTGCAGCCTCTGATGCAGCTATATATTCTGCTTCCATGGTGGAATCTGCTATCACAGTTTGCTTGGAACTCTTCCAGCTGACAGCTCCACCATTGCACACAAACAGACTTCCAGATGTCGACTTTCGATCATCTATATCAGACATGAAGTCCGAGTCTGTGTATCCTTGAACTTGGAGTTCTCCATTACCAAAGACCAACATCATATCCTTAGTTCTTCTCAAGTACTTAAGGATACATTTCACAGAAGTCCAGTGTTCTTCACCTGGATTTGACTGATATCTGCTTGTGACACTCACAGCATGGGCTATATCAGGTCGTGTACATAGCATGGCATACATGAGGCTCCCTATTGCAGAAGCATAAGGGATCTTGCTCATGCGTTCTATTTCCTCAGGTGTGCTGGGGCACATCTTCTTGGAAAGATGAATACCATGTCTGAAGGGTATTAATCCCCTCTTAGAGTTTTCCATACTAAACCTCTTTAGTACTTCCTCTATGTACATCTTCTGTGAAAGTCCTAGCATCCTATTCGGTCTATCCCTATAGAGACCTTAATTCCTAGAATAAAGGATGCTTCACCTAGGTCTTTCATGGAGAATTCCTTGGACAACCACATCTTGACTGATGTCAACATGGGAATATCATTCCCAATAAGGAGGATGTCATCCACGTACAATACGAGGAAGACAACAGCGCTCCCACTGACCCTTTTTGAAAACACATGGTTCCTCTTCATTTTTGATGAAACCAAACTTTTTGATCACATCATTGAAACGAGTGTTCCAGCTCCGAGATGCTTGCTTAAGTCCATATATGGACCTTTGCAGCTTGCAAACCTTGTGATCAGTATCACTGGATGTGAAACCTAGCGGCTGTTCCATATAGATATCTTCCTCAAGATATCCATTTAAGAATGCCATTTTCACGTCCATTTGCCATATTTCATAATCGAAATAGGCTGCAACAGCAAGCAATGTGCGGATGGATTTTAGCATAGCTACTGGGGAAAAGGTATCCTGATAGTCAATGCCTTCGCGTTGACTATAACCTTTTGCCACCAGTCTAGCCTTGAATGTCTCCACATTCCCATCTGCACCAATCTTTCTCTTGAAGATCCATTTACACCCAATAGGTACTATACCTTCTGGTGGATCTACCAAGGTCCAGACTTGGTTTGAGTGCATCGAGTCGAATCTTCTGACTTCATTGCCTCTAAGCCATTTCTCGGAGTCGATATCTGATATCGCCTCGTTGTAGGTTTTGGGATCATCACCATGAGCACCATTACCTACGAGGAACATTTCCTCTACGTCCTCTGAAATAATACCTAAGTATCTTTCAGGGGATGGGAAAACTCTTTCCGATCTACGAGGTGGAGGAGGTAGTGTTCTTATTGGCTCAACCTGATTTGGTTCCACTTGGTCCTTAGCTCGTTCTGCTTGTGAGACTTTCTCATCAAGCTTAATCTGCTTTCCAATGCCGCTATCTTGAATAAACTATTTTTCAAGAAAGATGGCATGTCGACTCACAATCACATTGTGGTCTTCTGGAATGTAGAAATAGTATCCTAATGACTCTTTTAGGATATCCTATGAATCGAGCTCTAAAGGACCTAAACTCTAACTTGTCCGCTTGTTGTCTTTTGACATGAGCCGGACAACCCCAAATTCTGAGATGACTCAGACTTGGTTTCTTACCGTGCCATATCTCATACGGTGTGGTAGGAACGGTTTTAGGTTTTAGAGGAACCCTATTCAGTAAATAGATTGAAGTTAATAATGAATGTCCCCAAAGAAAATCAGGGAGGTCTGTGAAGCTCATCATGGATCGAACCATATCCAATAGAGTCCGATTTCTCCGTTCTGAAACCCCGTTGAGTTGAGGTGTTCCTGGTGGAGTCCATTGAGAGACTATGCCATTTTCCTTAAGATAGTCTAGGAATTCCCGACTAAGGTATTCACCTCCTCGATCTGATCGAAGAACCTTAATGGGTTTTCCAGTTTGTTTTTCTACTTCATGTCTGAATTCTTTGAACTTTTCAAAGGCTTCAGACTTGTGTCTCATAAGATACACATACCCATACCTAGACAGATCATCGGTAAAGGTAATGAAGTAGACAAAATTGCCTCTAGCCAGCACATCGAAATGGGCCGCACACATCAGTATGTACTAGGGCAAGGAGATCTGTGGCCCTCTCCCCATGTCCAACAAAAGGGAGTTTAGTCATTTTGCCTTGAAGACAAGATTCACAAGTTGGATATGACTCAAAAGTCAATGGACTCAATAGCCCATTTTTCTCCAATTTGTTAATCCTATCTTCTGCTATATGACCTAATCTCAGGTGCCATAGATATCTGTCATTTGGACTATCCCTAGGTCGTTTGGCATTCACGTTTTGCTCGATAGTTAAAATAGGTACATCAATATGTAACTGATAAAGACCATTAACAAGGAAACCATTTGCAATTTTATTTCTTTCATAAAGAATGTTACAATGGTCCTTAAAGAAGGTGATCACATAACCTTCTTGTGCTAAGCATGAAACAGAAATCAAATTCCTGCTAGCTGCAGGCACATAATAACAGTCTTTTAAAACTAAGTCTAAACCAGATGGTAATCGCAGAGGGTATGTTCCCACGGCTACTGCAGCAACTCTTGCTCCATTACCGATGCGTAGGATCATGTCTCCATCCCTCAGCCTCCTGCTATCCTCAAGACCCTGCATAGAAGTGCACAGATGAGCACTAGAACCAGAGTCAAGCACCCAACTGGATGCAGAAGAAACCATAAGGTTAGACTCAATAACGAGCATACCTCCAGAAGGACCTTCCTTCTTGTTCTTCAGGGTGGCCAGGTAAGTAGGGCAGTTCCGCTTCTAATGGCCGTCGCTGTTGCAATGGAAACACTTTCCTTTGCCATCGACCTTCTTCTTCGGTTCTACCTTCTTCTTCTTTGATCCTTCTACCTTTTGCTTTTTCACAGACTTTTTTTTCTTTCCATAAGACTTTCTTTTGGAAGAAGTCCATTCCATAGTAAGAACTGAGCCTTTAGAACCTTTCATAGAAAGCTCAACGGTAACCAGCATATTCATCAACTCGGCCAAGGAATTCTGAAGTTTATGCATGTGGTAATTCATGATGAATTGCCCATATGCATCAGTCAAGGATTGCAGAATAATATCGTTCTGCAAGTCCAAGTCCAACTTCACACCGAGCTTCTCAAGCTCTTCCACGTCCTTGATCATTGTCAGACAGTGATCTTGGACTGACTGCCCATCACGCATCTTAGCCTTAAAAAGTCATTTTGTGACTTGATATTTTGCTGCGCGACTCTGTTCACCAAACATCTCCTGCAGGTGAGCCAACATTTGGCGAGCAGTCCCGATATCTTCATGTTGGCGCTGGAGCTCATCAGACATCGAGCCCAACATGTAGTATCTGGCCTTATTGTCTTCGTCAATCCATTTTTCCAGAGACGCTCTCTGTTCAGTGGATGGACGAGCTGGTAAGGTGGGAGGGTCCTGATCCAAAACATGTGTTAACTTCTCTGAACCCAAAACAATTTTGTAGTTCCTGAGCCAATCTTTATAATTGGGTCCAGTCAGTCTATGTGTGTCTAGGATACGTGCCAGTGGGTTGGACGCAGATATTTTTCTGTAGAGAGTCAAAGATTCTAGTTAGATACTATAATTTTGACTTGACCAATTTGTTTAGAAATTTTATTTTTAAACAAATTAGCTCCCACTATTTTCTCAGATCCCTACACTCCCTCTGTAGAGATGCAAAAATCTCCGTGATTGATGATTTCTAGTGGGTGGTGCGGTCTCACCAACTGACTCATCACCTCACCTAACAGTTATTGGTGATGGGTTAGCCAATGAGTGAACAACTCTTGTTCAATGATTCTCTAATCATGGTGCACCCAAACTTGGTCTCTAATTCATGAATCTCACCGTATCCGGAATATTGATCCACTCCTTAGTTAAGTCAGACCCACCATTTGCATAGACTGGGTTCCTAATTGGGTCTCTCACCGTATCCGAAATATTGAGCCCAACTCATCCTCCAGCCCATAGCATCCAATGCCTAATAGACATGGTTGCATCTTCCCGGTGCAACTGAGCCACTGTATCCAGCCGAGAACAATCAACCCCGGAAAGGGCCCGCACGTCTACAATGGTGGAAGACCTCAGACTTAATCTTTTCTTAGGGAGAATTGATTCAGGTCTCATTAAACTAGACTTGGCTTAGTCATAACAATTATGACTAACCTAGTGGCATGGGTCAGCTCGGATTATTGACCACCTCAGATCAGAACTGTGTCAACAGATATGGCCAGGTAAGTGAGACCGGTGGAAGGAATATGTCGTTAACTCGC
This sequence comes from Cocos nucifera, assembly GCA_006176705.1. Lineage (NCBI taxonomy): Eukaryota > Viridiplantae > Streptophyta > Magnoliopsida > Arecales > Arecaceae > Cocos > Cocos nucifera. The sequence goes on from QRFJ01001615.1 coordinate 358,251, forward strand.
ACAAGAATGCATTCAGGTCGAGTAGCTTCCAATTAAAAACCAGTCGGTCGTCTGTGCCAAACTTACCTTAGACACCAAATTGTTGAGTCAGAACCAATTGGGTTAGCCTACAATCCAGACTCTAACTTCTGAGCCTAATTAGGTCTTGCTTGATCGTGACTCGATCTTGACCCAGACTTAATCCTATTAGGCTGGTCAATTTAAGCATTGTTGATCCCATCTAACCAACTCTTGATTCGGTTTGATCAACCGCTTAGACCTAATTGAGCTACCCAAGCCCGAACCCAGTATTATGAATATGTCTTAGATCTGAAATTCTCAATTTTAGACCTAATTAATATTCCATAAACTTAATTCTTAATTAAGTTGGGTTCATAAACAAAATATGCACAATAAATTTTAGGGTTTCAGGATCTAGGATTTTGCAGAAAGTAAGTTTTGGGTTTCTGATTAAGGACGAACATGCAGCACCCCTACACGTCATAAGAACACCCCATCGAATGGGAAGAGAGGGCCTTGAAACCCTTCTTCATTCTTATGACCGGACGGCCAAGAGGAACGCCTTAATCAGGAACATGTAAATCTACAAAACAGTTATAGATCTATATCATATATCTCATATATAAATTTAGATCTAATCAAGGCATATTTTGCATACATCTCATGTATCAAATCATGCATATTTTCAGATCTAAATTATCACATAATAATATAAAAAATTAGATTTAAATTGATCTAATCAAAATAAATTCTAATCTAGACAATTATGTAGAACTATTCTACAACTAGTCTAGTCATGCATCTATCATATCTCATATGATATTTAAAATTAAATAATTTTTTTTATTTGCTATTTATCAGATGTTGTTATAACACTTATAATACCAGAAAACAGTAAATAAGAAGATCAAAAATATGATTTAATCAGATTAAATCAAAGACATGCAAAACTATTCTATAGAACTATTCTATTCTAGAACTAGTCATGCATATCTTCATGTTCTTAGATCCAAATCATTTAATTTTAATTTTTCTGATTTCAGATCTGATCACATCTCATGTGATATCTGAAATCACTTTATTTTCTAATTAAAATAAAATTAAAATTAGATCTAAATAATTTAGAACCATGGCTCTGATACCAGTTGAAGGAAAATCCTGATTTCCTGGTCCAGGTTCGTCCAGATCTGATTAGATCAAGAGATATATTTCAAAAATTTTCTCTTGATCTCAATCAGATCTTGATATGTTTTAGATCTAATTCTTATTATTTTAATAAATAAAATAAAACAAGATAAATTAAATCAAATTTAATTTACCTGATTTGGGTAATCCTATTACCCTGTAAATGATCCTGATTGCAGCGGAAGGTTCTGGATCTTAGCCACGCAAGCACCTGGCCTCTACCGGTATCCACTTGGGTTGAATCTGGAGATCCTCTTCTTCTCTATCACACCTCCAAAAATCAGATCTGGATCTGATCTGGAGGATCTTCAAAACTCTTTTGAAGATCTGCAGTCGTCCTTTTGCAGCAGCGCAGCCTTCTTGATTTTGATCACCTTTCCTTGATTTGAATCGCACCAACCTAAATCCAAAACCCTTTTGGACGTGGAGAGGAGAAGGAGGAGAAGTTTAGGCATGGAGGAAGAGGGGAGAGGCAGCCTTGGGGCGTGGGAAATCTCTCTTGAATTAGGGTTGGGCGCAGGGTCTTATTTATAGACCTCTTGTGATCCAACTCCTCTTCCTCTCAACCAATCACAACCCTTTGTGAAATCAGATCTAAATCTGATTGGTTGGAATAGAGACCCCTGGATTCCTCCTTAGAGGGCGCCTAAGACTAGTCAAACTGGATTCTTAGTAGAACTCTGATTGGAATCCAAAAGGGAGGTGGAGTCCTTGTCCAACAAGGACTCCTAGGCGCCTCCTACTTGGGCTCACGCCACCCTTGGCGTGCGCCCTTCTCCTTGCCAGGTTCTGGCAGGGGGACAAGCCCCCACCAGCTCTCCAATAGGTGCATGACATGTGGTCAAAAGTCAAAGGGTCAATGGTCAACGTTTGACCAGTCAAAGGTAGACTTTTGACCAAAGTCAAAGAACAAGAAATGGCAGGTGACCAAAAATGGCAGGTAATGTCTTACAAATAAGACAACCTATTCTGACTTGGACAACCTCCAGTCAGACCATATGAAGGCCTCTGATTGAGCACAAACTCCTTTGGCTCAGTCAGGACAACTTATTTATGATAGTAAAAGAAGAACGTTAGGTTCAATCGAGTGCTAGCATGATTTTCTTGAACCTAATTGAATCTCATTCAGATCAATTGAACTAGATCAGTTCAATTGATGATCACCAGATTCAAACCCTTGTTTGTGTGACCCAGTTAGGTTCAGTTCTGTATGGTAATGGGATATGTCATGATCTCTATCATAGACATCATCGAAACTCCTTTCGATGGATCAGAACTCTTCTGATTCGAACAGCTAGAATGATCGATCATCTAAATCATTCTAATTGCTCCCAAAATCCACCAGTGACACCTAGCAGTATATGGTGGCAACCCATCAGAGCTGAATGCGAACCTCTTGGTGCAGCTACCTGTGTGATTAAGTTCTTCTATCTTGAGCCCCGATCAGATTAGGGTTAAGGTGAACTCGTCAAACCCTAGTCTCTGTCATATGATGTAATCATTCGATTCGAGTCCAATGTGAAAATCTAAATAGAAACTCTTTCTATTATTTCACTCTACCATGGCCATGGATTTCTGGACTTGATTCTCATGATCATCATAGGGCTACTCCTCTACCACCGAGGTAGATAGATCCCATCTTGATGCAATCCAGTTCCTACAATGAACATGTCACAGCCAACATACACCTCAGGGTTCCATATGGCTAGGAGACCGAGTAATGGTGTAGTCAAACTATAACACCCTCAAGGTGAACTGCCGATGCATCTCAGGTCAAAGAACCAGACACACTACTGCAGCATCGAGTCAGTCATTGACGAGAAGGTAGACTTCCTAATGACTACTCGAGGTGGTCACGCTCAGTGCCCTCGTTCTCTAACGAGTACCTGTACTCTCGCTCCGGTGTCTCCACACCGTAGACTCAAGACTCATCTACTAAACAGAAGCGATCGTACACCAACCTTCCGGATCAATCACCATCCTCGTGATGATCCTATGGTCGGGAGCTGTTTATGAGTTAATAATGATTATTCATGTCTTAAATTTTCAACTCTTGAAAATATGAATTATCATTACCATTAACTCAAAGGATGTATCACAGACACTAAATACACATGTGTGATAGAAAATAACCCATTTCATTAATTATAGTCAAAATTACAATTTTGCCCCTAGAAGTGTATTACAAGTGTCAGCCAATTCTGGCTTCTAGGGCACATATATCTAACACAAAGAAGCCCTAACAGAAGGGTACGAAGATGTTCTCCCCTTAGAAGATTTCATAACTATGCCCCCTTTAGTGCACCAAAAATATAAGTACTGATAGAGATCAAGGAGCAACTGCTATGGTTTAAGAGGATAAGCACTCATCTTGACAAGCGATACTACCTCTACCATCATGACCATGGTCACGATACTGAAGAATGTATGCAATTCCAAGATGAGATTGAGAAGCTCATCAAACGAGGCCGACTTGGCCAATTTCTATGACGTCGGCTCGAAGGAAGAGAGGATCGGCCAAGGGCATGCCGCAATCGGAGCCACCAAGGAGGGACGAGCAATAGGGAGATCGGTCACCTCTCGGCATCATCAAAACTATCTCTGGGGAACTTCAATGAGAGAAGTCCAGCAGATCTGAAGGATCATTAAAGAGATAGAGGACTGAAAAAACCCATAGTCTTCACTGAAGTAGATGCACAAGGAGTTCAGTTTTTGCATAACAACATGGTTGTAATTTCATTAAATATTATAGACTATGATGTACGCCGCATCCTTGTTGATAATGAAAGTTTGACTGATGTCTTATTTTATGATGCTTTCTCCAAAATGTCTATACCTCATAGTCGGCTTGGACCAATGGACTCTGCATTGGTAGGCTTCACTGGTCACGTAGTATCAATTGAAGGCATAATAACTTTGGTTGTGGCTGCAGGGCAATATCCAAGATAGTTCAAGGCATGAGTGGATTTTCTGATAGTAAAAGCACCATCCGCTTACAACGCAATCCTTGGCCAACCTGGTCTAAATAAACTTTAGGCAGTAGTGTCGACATACCACTTGAAAATGAGTTTCTAACAAGCTATGGGATCGGAGAAGTCAGAGGAGATCAAGCCCTAGCGAGGCATTGCTATTCAATTGCCTTGCTGAGGGGTGAGTGGCCAGGCCCCTTGTCCCATTGATGAGTTGGATGTCCACGACAATCTAATGGAAGAGCGGAGAGAGCCTATGGATGACCTTATTTCTATCCCATTGAATTATGAGAATGTGGAGCACATGGTATAGATTGGCTCCAACCTAGCAGAAGAGATACAAGAGTAGCTTGTTGAATTTCTATGGAGGAACACAGATACTTTTGCTTGGATCCCTGATGACATGCCTGGGATAGATGTGAAGATTATGGAACATCACCTGGCTGTTGATCCTAAACATCAGCCTGTGAAAGAGAAGATGTGTAGCCATGCTCCAGAGAGAGAAAATAATTGTAGAGGAAGTTGACAAGCTCCTCAAGGCTGGATTCATTTGAGAAGTCAACTATCCGAACATCGTGATTGTCAAAAAGACGAACGGCAAGTGAAGAATCTGCATAGACTTCAAAAAGTTGAACAAAGCTTACCCAAAAGATAGCTACCCCCTATCTAGGATTAATCAACTGGTGGATACGACCTCAAGCTACAAGCTCCTCACTTTCATGGTTGCTTTTTCTAGCTATAACCAAATTTGTATGGCACCAGAGGATGAGGAGAAAACCACTTTTAATACTGACCATGGTCTTTACTATTATAGGGTTATGCCTTTTGGACTCAAAAATATAGGAGCAACATACTAGTGCCTGATCAATAAAATTTTTAAGAAGCAGATCGATCGCAACATGGAGGTATATATAGATGACATGCTTGTCAAGATCCAAGCTTTAATAAATCACATTGTCGACCTTGAAGAGACCTTCAGCACCTTTAAAAGGTATAAGATGAAGCTGAACCCAACCAAGTGCACCTTCGGCGTAACTTTGGAAAGGTTCTTAGGATTCATGGTGTTGAAGCATGGAATTGAAGCAAATCTGGAGGGGATTCAAGCCATTCATGAGATGACTGCTCCAAAATCAATCGAAGAAGTTCAGCACCGGGCTGGAAAGGTGGCAGCCCTGAACTGCTTCATCTTGAGGTCGGTCGAGCGATGTATGCCTTTCTTTCAGATCCTAAAATAGTTGAAGAACTTTTGCTGGACCACCGAATGTCAACAAGCCTTTAAAGGGCTCAAGGACTACCTCTGTTCACCTCTCCTATTAGCAATGCCCAAATTTGAAGAGGAATTATTTTTGTACCTAGCGGTCTCCCCAGCGGCCCTCGCAGTGGTTTTAGTCAAAGAAGAGGCAAAAATGCAATAGCCAGTCTATTATATAAGTCAAGTCCTGAAGGATGCAAAGATCAGATACACTAAATTGGAAAAATTAACTTATGCTACTCTAATAGCAGCCAAAAGACTTCGGCCCTACTTTCACGGGCAAACAATAACACTCCTCACTAATCAGCCAATCAAGGTAGTTCTTCACTGAACAAATGCTTGTGGGAGAATCGCAAAGTGGGCAATTGAGCTTATAGAGTTCGACATCAACTATCGACCTTGGTTGTCGATCAAAGCTTAAATACTGGCTGATTTTATAGTTGAATGCATGATCCCAGATGATGCCAAACTTGAGCAGAATGAGGCCAGCATTCTGTGGCTGCAATCGAGCTTCCCCGAAGAAAGAGCAGATCTTTTCGAAGGTTTCTAGGTCCTATATATGGATGGCTCTTCCAATGCTTTCGGTGCAGGAGCTAGACAGATCTTGGTCAACCCGAAAGGGGTTATTACCAAGTATGCACTACGTTTTAAGTTTCCTACAATGAACAACAAAGCAGAATATGAAGCTTTGATAGCGGGGTTGAAGATAGAAAAAGAACTAGAAGTAGATTGGCTCTGAGTTTATAGTGATTTGCAGTTAATAGTAGGACAGGTCAACAATGATTATGAGGCTCGAAAAAAAATATGGGAAGATACCTTAAGAAAGTGAAGAGCTTGACGTCGGCATTCAATAGTTTCAATATTCAGTAGATCCCAAGGATGAAAAATGCCAGAGCCGACCTTCTATCTAAATTGGTCACACTTGCCCCAAATGAACTTTCGAAGAAAGTATACTTTGAAGTACTGAAATGCCCCAGTTTGGAAGAGCCACTGACTGCCATGCAGATGGACCATGAGCCCTATTGGATTGATCCATTGATTGCTTATCTCAGAGGTGGAACTCTCCCTCATGACCCAAAGAAAGCTCAAAAGTTGAGAAACAAGGCCTCCCGGTATGTACTTTACGAAGATAAACTGTATAAGACATCATATTCTTTGCCATTTTTAAGATGTCTTTGATCTTTCAAGGTCAATTTTGCATTACGGAAGGTGTATGAAGGAATTTGTGAAAATCATCTGGGTGTCAGATTCCTATCTCATAAGCTACTTTGGCAAGGTTATTATTGGCCAACTATGCACCACGATAACATTGAATATGTTAGAAAGTGCGACTGCTATCAAAGGAATGTAAATATACAAAGATAGCCGACCTTCGAGCTTATCCCAATAAGTGTCCCTTGGCCATTGCACAATGGGGAATAGATATACTTGGCCCCTTCCCGACGGCATCCGGACAACAAAAGTTTCTCTTGGTTGCGATCAACTACTTTACCAAATGGATCGAGATTGAACCCTTGGTAAAGATTACTAAAGCCAAAGTGCAAGACTTCATTTGGAAGTCGATTGTTTATAGATTTGGCTTGCCCCGAACACTTATTATAGATAATGGATGATAATTTTCTAGGAAGAAGTTCGCTGAGTTCTGAGAAGGTTTGAACATCTTCCATAATTTCACGTCAATAGCTCATCCATAAGTGGTGAAGCAAAAGTAACAAACAGAATCTTATTGCAAGGCATCAAGGCAAGGCTTGAAAGAGCAAGGGGGACTTGGGTGGATGAGCTTTACCATGTTCTATGGGCATATCGAAATATCCAGAAGCTGCCAATTGGAGAAACGCTGATCGCTCAGACTTTTCGAATGGAAGCAGTCATGCCAAAAGAGCTTAAGCTACCATCGGCATTGGTTATAGCCTTCAGCAAGCAATGCAATTCGCAGGACCTCAAAGCAAACTTCGATCTACTAGAGGAAAAATGAGAAGAAGCCCAAGTTCGAATGGCTGCTTATCGATAAAGAGTGGCCCACTACTATAACTCCAGAGTCAAAGGCAAAATATTCAAAGTGGAAAACTTGGTACTTGGATGAGCAGCTATTTCACAACCTCAAAATCAAGGGAAGCTCATCCCAAATTAGGAAGGTCCTTACGAAGTCAAAGAGGTCATCCAGCCTAGAACTTAACACTTGAAGGAGCTCGGAGGCATTGATCTCCCACACCCATGGAGCTCGAAGAACTTATGCATGTACTATCAATAATCTCATTTCAATAAAATCTCCTTATTTTAATATCTTCGATTTTGGTGCAAAACTATGATGATAGAAAATAGCCTTCCGAACTTTGTCATTAGATGAAGTTAGTCCTATTAGGAATAGGAGGAGAACCTCATCCTAACATTGAGCTAAAGCGAAGTCCTTGGTTACTTAAGTCGGAATGCAGGGTGAGGCCCTTTCAATGGCCCTTTTGTACCCCTATAATCCTATTAGAAACATGAGGGAAATCTCGTCCTAACATTAAGCTAAAATGAAGACTTTGGTTACTTAAGCTAGGATGCAGGAAGAGGCCCTTTCAACAGCCCTTTTGTGCTCCTATAGTCCTGTTAGGAATAGGAAAGAACCTTGACCTAACATTGAGCTAAAGTGAAGACCTCGGTTACTTAAGTCGGGATGTGAAAGAGGCCCTTTCAATAGTCCTTTTTGTGCTCTATAGTCCTATTAGGAATAGGAGGAAAGAACCTCATCCTAACATTAAACTAAAGCGAAGACCTCAGTTACTTAAGTCGAGATGCAGGGAGAGACCCTTTTAACGGTCTTTTTATGCCTCCATAATCCTATTAGGAATAAGAGGGAAACCTCATCCTAACATTGAACTAAAGCGAAGACCTCGGTTACTTAAGTTGGGATCCGTGGAGAGGCCCTTTCAATGGTCCTTTTGTGCCCCTATAGCCCTTCTAGGAATAGTAGGGAAATCTCATCCTAACATTGAGCTAAAGCAAAGACCTCAGTTACTTAAGTTGGAATGCGTGGAGAGGCTCCTTCAGCGGTCCTTTTGTGTCCCTATAGTCCTATTAGAAACAAGAGGAGGATCTCATCCTAACATGAGCAAAGTCGAAGGCCTTGCTAATCTAAGTCGAGAAAAAAAGGAGGAAAGGGAGACTCATCCAGTGGTCCCAAATGAATCCCCAACCTAAAGTATAGAGAAGGAAGAAATCCTGTCACCGTTCCTTACACATATTTCTCCTAAAATTACTCTATTGCCATCCACAATGTTCCCGACATCACCTAACTCTGATACCAAATTGTAGACCCATGATATCGCTCGAATGCTAATTATCCTTGACATCACAAGACCCTGATACTATGTTGCAGAAGCTCTTGATCTTTAGAATGGAGCTAAAGGAACTTATGATGTTCTCTATGGGCGGCAAACCACTAATCCTCCACCTAGATATATGATGGGATGCCTCCCTCCTTGGGCTTGATGGAGATGCCTCCCTTCTCTAGAGCTTCTTTACGAACCCTAGGGCAGAAACTTTAGAGAGAAAAGAAGAAGAGAGTTGATGAAGAAAAGGTCTGTATTCCACAGTGTAATGAAATCCTAATACAACCTATGTATTTACATAGCCATTAGGCCCAACCAAAAAACTTTCCGGCTAATTCAATACATGAAAGCACTCATCGAGCACATGTACACCCATGTCTCCCATGCTCTCATTCTCTGGATCTAGATCCGACCCATACATGAATTATCCCCCTTAAGACCTCTCAAACCAAGCCTTAAGACCCCTAGGATCATCCCAGACCCTAGCCCAAAACAGACCCTCGCGTAACTCTACCTGTGCACTGAGCCGGCTCAGTCTCAGCACTGAGCCAGCTCAGTCTCAGCACTGAGCCGGCTAAGTTCCACTGGGTTGGCTCAGTCTGAAACTAAGCAGGTCCAGTCCTATGCCATGCCAGCAGTCCCGAATGCATAGATCTCTATTTTGCCTATGCTCTGAGACTTAGCCAACCCAGTTTTGGACTGAGCTGGCTAACCTGTAGAAAATCACCTTTCTACAGTCTTGATTCTTCGACTTTGATTTCTTACTTCATCTTATATCCTAGGTCTCCGAAGCACCAACCAAGCCCCTGGAATCTCTGGAGCCAACCCAATGACTCCTCCCGTGGCCTCCCAAGGCTTGGGAGCACCACAAATCCTCACATACTCAACCATATGAGGCATAAGAAGAAAAATCGCTTTTGAGTGTGCAAAAAGGACCTCAGATTGTTATCCATAACAACCACTTCATTAGAAGACAATGCCAAGAAAAACAAAGTGAAGAAAGTAGAACCACGAGCAAGCTTCAAATTCGTACGAAACAAAAATAACAAAAAGGCATCATTTCATTACAAAAATAAATTTATTATAAGCAAAATATAGGTCGACAAGATCGATTGCACTAAAAAAAAGAAAGAAAGAGAAAGGCCATCGAAATCCTAAGAAGAGCCGGACTCCTCAAACTTTGGACTGGTGGCCATTACCAAAGATTCCTTTAGACGATCGACCTCCTCCTCGAGCTCCCTTCGCCTCATCATGTTATCTTGGAACATCTTGTTGGCTCGGCAGTAGTTCTTCTCTGACTCTCACAGCCTCTTCCTTAGGACCTCAAACTCGGCCTCCACATCCTTGATTACCTGATGCTCATAAGTCAGCTCAAGCTTCAGCCACTGCACCTTAGCCTCTTCCACACTGACCGACTCTAAGAGTTCGCCAACGGTCCTCTTCAAGGAGATGATCTCCTCGACTTCCCTACTTGTACCAGTCCGAAAGCCATCATCAAGTCACCACTGGAGCTGGGCTACTTCATCGTTGGAGGCATGAAGCTTTTGTTCTAGCTGTTCGATATGTATGCCCTAGAAGCCAGAATTGGCTGATACTTGTTATCCACTTCTAAGGGTAAAATTATAATTTTAACTATAAATAATAAAATGAGTTTTTTTCTATCATAAATGTATATTTAGTGTCTGTGACACATCCCTTGAGTTAGTAGTAATGATAATTCATATTTTTAAGAGTTGAAAATTTAAGACATGAATTTTCATTATTAACTCATAAAATGCTTCCGACCGTACGATCATCATAAGGATGATGATTGATCCAAAAGGTTGGTGTACAGTCACTTCTTTATAGTAGATGAGTCTTGAGTCTATGGTGTAGAGACACCGAAGCAAGAGTACAAATACAAATTAGAGAATGAGGGCACTGAGCGTGACCACCTCGAGCAGTCATTAGGAAGTCTACCTTCTCATCGATGACTAGCTTGAAGCTGCAGTGGTGTGTCTAGTTCTTTGACCAGAAGTGCATCGACAGTTCACCTTGAGGGTGTTATAGTTTGACTACACCATGACTCGATCTCCTAGCCATTCGAAATCCTGAGGTGTATGTTGGCTATAGCATGTTCATTATAGGAATTGGATCTCACCATGATGGAATCTATCTACCTCAGTAGATGACAAGCAGCCCTATGATGATCATGAGAATCAAGTCCATAAGCCCATGGCCATGGTAGAGTGAAATAATAGAAAGACTTTCTATTAAGGTTTTCACATCGGACTTGAATCAAATGATTAAATCATATGACAAAAATTAGGATTTGATGAGTTCACCTTAACCTTAATCTGATCGGGGCTCAAGATAGAAGACCTTAATCACACATGTAACTACATCGAAAGGTTCATTTTCAGTTCTGATGGGTTGCAACCATATACTGCTCGGTGTCATTGGTAGATTTTTGGAGCAACTAGAATGATTTGGATGATCGATCATTCTAGTTGTCTGAATCAAAAAAGTTCTGATCCATCGAAAGGTGTTTCGATGATATCGATGATGGAGATCGTGACATATCTCATTACCATATGAAACTGAACCTAATTGGATCATACAAACAAGGGTTTAGATTTGAATATCATTAATTGGACTAACCCAGTTCAATTGATTTGAATTAGATTCAATTAGGTTCAAGAAAATCATGCTAGCACACGATTGAGCCTAACGTTTTCCTTCTACAATCATTAAATGTCATCTTGACTAAGCCAAATGTGTTTGTGCTCACTCAGATACCTTTATATGGTTTGATTGGAAGTTGTCCAAGTTAGAAAAGGGTTGTCTTAATTTATGAGATTAATTGGAGACAACACCTACCATTTTCTATCATCTGCCAATTCTTGTCTTTTGACTTTGGTCAAACATTGACCTTTGACACTTAGACATCTGCCTATGTGTCATGCACCCATAGGAGAGTAGATAAGGGCTTGTCCCCTTGCTAGAAAATGGAAAGGAGGGGGCACATGCCTAGGGATGCGTGTGCCCAAGGATATGGATGCCTGGAGTCCCATACAGATGGGACTCTAGGTTGCTTCTTGAAATCAACTTAGGTGGCACAATGGGACTCTACTTTGATCAGTCTTGGTGCCACCTAAGGGTGTTGGAGAGGGGCTCTCATCTAATTAAATTAGATGGTGTCATTCCATCAATCAGATTTAGATCTGATTGCATGAAGTAACGTGATTGGTCGGGATGATGTGGCACTACATGACGCAGTAGGGTCTACATAAACCCTATCTGCGCCTAGCTTTTGATAAGTTCTCCAATAGCCCATGCCACAAGGCTTCCCCTCTCCCTCCTCCATGCTATATTCAGATCCCCTCTCTCCTCTCCATGCCCAAGGAGATTTGGGCTCCAGTTTGGTGCAATTCAGGCAAGAGAAAGGTTACGAGAAAGGAAGAAGGCAACACTACTGCAAGAGACGATGCTCGATCTTCAAAAGGAGTTTTGAAGATCCTCCAAATCAGATTCAAATTTGATATTTGGAGAAGTAATAAAGAAGGAGAAGATCTCTAGATCCAACTTGAGTGAATATTGGTAGAGATCAGACACTTGTGTGGCTAGATCCAAAACCTCAGGCAATCAGTAGGATCATCATAGGATAATCTGATTAACCAATAATAAGATATAAATTAAATCTAATTTAATTTATTCTTATTTTATTTTATTAGATTTATAAAATTAGATCTAAAATATCTCAGATCTAATATGAATTTAAAATAAAAATTTTTAAAATATCTCTCTTGATCCAATCTAGATCTAAATGAACCTGACCTGGGAAATTGGGGTTTTTCCTTCAACTGGTATCAGAGCCAGGTTCCCATAAGTTATTTAGATCTAATTTAAATTTATTTTTGATCTAATAATTAGGTAATTTTAGATGTCACATGAGATGTGATTAGATCTAAAATTAAAAATAAATAAAATTAAATAATTTAGATCTAAGTTCTACAAGATACATGATTGGTTGTAGAATAGAATTATTCTATGTATAGTCTTGCATGATCATAATTTAATTTGATTAAGTTATAATTTTAGATTAATTTATTTACTATTTTTTAATGTTATAAATATTATAATAAGATCTAAAAAATAAAAAATAAAATTATTTAATTTTTGGTTCATATGAGATATGATGAATGCATGTTTAGACTAGTTGTAGAATAGTTCTACATAATTATCTAGAATAGAATTTATTTTGATGTGATCAATTTAAATTTAATTTTTTAGATAAATTATGAGATAATTTAGATCTAAAAATATGTATGATATGATATATGAGATGTATGCAAAACATGTTTATAGTTAGATCAATTTTTATATATGAGATATATGATGTAGATCTAACTAGTTTTGTAGTTTTTATATTTTTGATAAAGGAATTTTCCTTGGCCGTCCAGTCATAAGAACAAAGTAGGATTTAAATGTCCTTTCCTTCCATTCAATGGAGTGTTCTTATGATGTGTAGGGGTACTGTGCGTTCGTCCTTAATAAGAAACCCAAGAACTTATTTTCTACAAAGCCCTAGATCCTGAAACTCTAGGATTTTATTTACATATTTTGTTTATGAACCCTAAACTTAATTAGAAATTAAGATTATGAAATATGTTAGGTCTAAAATTAAGAATTTAAGATCTAAGACATATTCATAGAATTTGGTTCGGACTAGGGTAGCTCAATTAGGTCTAAGTGATTGATCTAATTGAATCAAGAGTTGGTTAGATGGGATCAAGAGTTCTTAAATTGACCAGCCTAATAGGATTAAGTCTGAGTCAAGATTGAGTTATGTGAGTGATCGATCAAGCTAAGACCTAATTAGGCTCAGTGGTTAGAGTTTGGATTCTAGGCTAATCCAATTGGTTCTGGCTCAATAATTTGGTGTCTAAGGTAAGTTTGGAAGATACAACTGACTGATTTTTAATTAGGAGCTACTCGACTCGAATGCATTCTTGTTGAGTTAATGGCATATCCCTTCCACTGGTCTTACTTGGCCATATTTGTTGGCCCAGTCCTGATCTGAGGTGGTTAATAATCTTAGCTAACCCATGCCACTAGGTTAGTCATAATGGTTATGACCATGTCAAGTCTATTTTAATGAGACCTAAATCAAATCTCCTTAAGAAAAGATTAAGTCTAAGGTCTTCCACCACTATAGATGTGCGAGCCCTTCCCAGGATTGATTATCCTCAACTGATTATAGTGGTTCAATTGCACCAAAAAGATGCAACCATGTCTATTAGGCATTAGATGCTATGGGTTGGAGGATGGATTGGGCTCAATATTTTGGATACGGTGAGAGACTCAATTAGAAATCCAATCTGTGCAAATGGTGGGTCTGATTTAACTAAGAAGTAGATCAATATTTTGGGCATGGTGAGATTTATGAATTAGAGATCAAGTTTGGATGCACCATAATTAGAGAATCATTGAACAAGGGTTGTTCACTCATTGGCTAACCCATCACCAATAACTGTTAGGTGAGGTGATGAGTCAGTTGGTGGAACCGCACCACCCACTAGAAATCATTAATCATGGAGATTTTTGCATCTCTATAGAGGAAGTGTAGGGATTCGAGAAAATAGTGAAAGCTAATTTATTTAAAAATTAAATCCCTAAATAAATTAATCAAGTCTTAATTACAATATCTGACTAAAAATTTTGACTCTCTATAGAAAAATGTCTGCATCCAACCCACTAGCACGTATCCTGGACACCCATAGACTGACCAGATTCAATTACAAGAATTGGCTCCGAAACTTTAAAATTATTTTGGGTTTCGAGAAATTAACTTATGTATTAGATCAGTACCCTCCCACCCTACCAGCTCATCCATCCGCTGAACAGAGAGCATCTCTTGACAAGTGGATGGACGAAGATAACACGGCTAGATACTACATGTTGGGCTTGATGTCTGATGAGCTTCAGCACCAACATGAAGATATCAAGACTACACACCAAATGATGGCTCACCTACAAGAGATGTTTGGTGAATAGAGTTGCACAGCTAAGTATCAAGTAACTAAACAACTATTCAAGGCTAAAATGCTTGATGGGCAGTCAGTCCAAGATCATTATCTGATGATGATCAAGGATTTAGAAGAGCTTGAGAAGCTCGGAGTGAAGTTGGATTTGGATCTACAGAATGATATAATTCTGCAATCCTTGATTGATGCATATGGGTAGTTCATCATGAGCTACCATATGCATAAACTTCAAAATTCTCTAATCGAGCTTATGAATATGTTGGTTACTACTGAGCTTTCTATGAATGGTTTTAAAGGCTCAGTGCTTGCTATGGAATGGACTTCTTCTAAGAAAAATTCTTTTGGAAAGAAGAAGAAGTCTGTGAAAAAGCAGAAGGTAAAAGTAAGGAAAGAAGAAAAAGACAGAGCTGAAGAAGAAGGCCGCTGATAAAAGAAAAATTTTTTCATTGCAACAATGACGGCCACTGAAAGCAAAACTATCCTACTTACCTGGCCATCCTAAAGAATAAGGAGGCATGGTCCTTCTGAAGGTATGCTCGTTATTGAGTCTAATCTTATGGTTTCTTCTGCATCCAGTTGGGTGCTTGACTCTAGTTCTAGTGCTCATTTATATACTTTCATATGCAGGGTCTTGAGGATAGCAGGAGGCTGAGGGATGGTGAGATGATCCTATACATCAAAAATGGAGCAAGAAATTGCTGCTGCGGCCATGGGAAACATACTCCCTTCTTCGACTACCATCTGGTTTAGACTTAGTATTAAAAGATTGTTATTATGTGCCTGCAGTAAGCAGGAATTTGATTTCTATTTCATGCCTAGCACTAGAAGGCTATGTAATTAGTTTTCTTAAGGACCATTGTAACATTCTTTATGAAAGAAATAAAATTACAAGTGATTTTCTTATTAACGATCTTTACCAGTTACATATTGATGTATCTATTTTTAATATCGAGCAAAATGTGAATACTATGAAATGACCTAGGGATAGTCCAAATGATAGGTATCTATGGCACCTATGACTAGGTCATATAGCAGAAAATTGGATTAACAAATTGAAGAAAATTGGGCTATTGAGTCTATTGACTTTCGAGTCATATTCAATTTATGAATTTTATCTTCATGGCAAAATGACTAAGCTTCATTTTGTAGGACATGGGGAAAGGGCTATGGATCTTCTTGCCCTAGTACATACTAATGTGTGCGGCCCATTTGATGTGCCGACTAGAGGTAACTTTGTCTACTTCATAATCTTTATCGATGATTTATCTTAGGTATGGGTATGTGTATCTTATGAGACACAAGTCTGAAACTTTTAAAAAGTTCAAGAAATTCAGACATGAAGTAGAAAAGCAAATTGAAAAATCCATTAAGGTTCTTCGATCAGATCGAGGAGGTGAATACCTTAGTCAAAAATTTTTGGACTATCTCAAGAAAAATAGCATAATCTCTCAATGGACTCCACCTAGAATACCTTAACTGAAAGAGGTTTTAGAACAGAGGAACCGGACCCTATTAGATATGGTCCGATCCATGATGAGCTTCATAGACCTTCTTGATTTTCTTTGAAGATATAGTTTGTTAACTGTAATATACTTATTGAATAGAGTTTTTTTTAAAACCATTTCTACCGCACCATATGAGATATGGCATGGTAAGAAACCAAGTTTGAGTCATCTCAGAATTTGGGGTTGTCTAGCTCATGTCAAAAGACAACAAACGGACAAGTTAGACTTTAGATCCTTTAGAGCTTGATTTATAGGATATCCTAAAGAGTCATTAGAATATTATTTCTACATTCCAGAAGATCATAATGTGATTATGAGTCGACATGCCATCTTTCTTGAAAAATAGTTTATTCAAGATAGCGGCATTGGAAAGTAGATTAAGCTCGAGGAGAAAGTCTCACAAGAGCAACGAGCTAAGGACCAAATAGAACCAAATCAGGTTGAGCCAATACAATCACTATCTTCTCTACCTCATAGATTGAAAAGGGTTTTCCATCCCCTTGAGAGGTACTTAGGTTTTATTTCATAGAAAATAGAGAAAATGTTCCTTGTAGGTAATGGGGTTCATAGTGATGTTCCCAAAATCTATAACGAGGTGATATCAAATATCGATTCTAAGAAATGGTTAAAGGCAATGAAGTCAGAAATTGACTCGATGCACTCAAACCAAGTCTGGACCTTGGTAGATCTATCAGAAGGTATAGTACCTATTGGGTGTAAATGGATCTACAAGAGAAAGATTGGTGCAGATAGGAATGTGGAGACATTCAAAGCTAGATTAGTGGCAAAAGGTTATAGTCAATGTAAAGGCATTGACTATCAGGATATTTTTTTGCCAGCAGCTATGCTAAAATTCATCTACATATTGCTTGCTATTATAGCCTATTTCTATTATGAAATATGACAAATGGACATGAAAATGGCATTCTTAAATGGATACCTTGAGGAAGATATCTATATAAAATAGCCACTAGGTTTCACATCTAGTGATATTGATCATAAGATATGCAAGCTACAAAGGTCCATATATGGACTTAAGCAAGCATCTCGGAGCTGGAATACTCGTTTTAATGATGTGATCAAATTATTTAGTTTCATCAAGAATGAGGAGGAACCATGTATCTTTAAAAAGATCAGTGGGAGTGTTGTTGTCTTCTTCGTATTGTACATGGATGATATCCTCCTTATTGGGAATGATATTCCCATGATTACCACAGTTAAAATGTGTTTATCCAAAGAATTCTCCATGAAAGATTTAGAAGAAGGATCCTTTATTCTAGGAATTAAAGTCTATAGAGATAGACCAATAGGATGCTAGGACTTTCACAGAAGATGTACATAGAGGAAGTGCTAAAGAGGTTTAGTATAGAAAACTCCAAGAGGGGTTTGGTACCCTTCAAACATGGCATTCATCTTTCCAAAAAGATGTGCCCTAACACACCTGAAGAAATAGAACGCATGAGCAAGATCTCTTATGCTTCAGCAATAGGGAGCCTCATGTATGCCATGTTATGTACACGACCTGATATAGCCCATGCTGTGAGTGTCATGAGCAGATATCAATTAAATTTAGATGAAGAATACTAGACTTCTGTGAAATATATCCTTAAGTACTTAAGAAGAACTAAGGATATGTTATTGATTTTTGGTAATGGAGAACTCCAAGTCCATGGGTATACAGACTCGGATTTTATGTCTGATGTAGATGATCAAAAGTCGACATCTGGAAGTCTATTTGTGTGTAGTGGTGGTGCTGTCAGTTAGAACAGTTTCAAGTAGACAGTGATAGCAGATTCCACCATGGAAGCAGAATACATCGCTGCATCAGGAGCTACGAAGGAGGCATTCTGGTATTAGAAGTTTTGCCATAAAAATCGAAGTGATGCCATCAGATGTCATTCCTCTATACTACGACAATAATGGTGCCATAGCCCTCGCTAAGGAGATGAGATATCATCCAAAATCCAAGTACATCGAGTGGCGATTCCACCTCATCCGCAATTACCTCGAGAAGGGTTACGTCGAGGTCAAGAGAGTCGACTCCACAGACAATATGGTGGACCAACATACAAAGCCGTTGGGCCAATAGAAGATCGAAGCCCATCTTGAAAAGATGGGACTTAGATTTATAGCCAATTGGCTTTAGGTCAAGTTGGAGTTTGTTAGATATGTGTACCCTAGAAGCTAGAATTGGTTGACACTTGTTATACACTTCTAGGGGCAAAATTATAATTTTGACTATAAATAATAAAATGAGTTTTTTTTCTTTCTCCAATGTGTATTTAGTGTCTATGATACATCTCTTGAGTTAATAGTAATGATAATTCATATTTTCAAGAGTTAAAAATTTAAGATATGAACTTTCGTTATTAACTCATAAAATGCTCCTGACCATAGGATCATCATGAGGATGATGATTGATCCAGAAGGTTTGTGTACAATCGCTTCTTTATAGTAGATGAGTCTTGAGTCTATGGTGTAGAGACACCGAAGCGAGAGTACAAGTACTCGTTAGAGAATGAGGGCACTAAGCGTGACCACCTCGAGCAATCATTAGGAAGTCTACCTTCTCGTCGATGACTAGCTCGAAGCTGTAGTGGTGTGTCTGATTCTTTGACCTGAGCTACATCAACAATTCACCTTGAGGGTGTTATAGTTCGACTACACCATGACTCGATCTTCTATCCATTCGAAACCCTGAGGGGTATGTTGGCTATAGCATGTTCATTGTAGGAATTGGATCGAACCAAGAGGGAATCTATCTACCTCAGTAGATGAGGAGCAACCCTATGATGATCATGAGAATCAAGTCCATAAGCCCATGGTCATGGCAAAGTGAAATGATAGAAAGAGTTTTTATTAAGGTTTTAACATCGGACTTGAATCAAATGATTAAATCATATGACAGAAATTAGGGTTTGACGAGTTCACCTTAACCCTTATCTGATCGAGGCTCAAGATAGAAAAACTTAATCACACATGTAACTAACCGAGAGGTTCATTTTAAGTTCTGATGGATTGCCACCATATACCGCTAGGTGTCACTGATGGATTTTGGGAGTAATTAGAATGATTTGGATGATCGATCATTCTAGTTGTCTGAATCAGAAAAGTTCTGATCCATCGGAAGGTGTTTCAGCGATGTCGATGATAGAGATCATGATATATCTCATTACCATACGGAACTAAATCTAACTGAATCACATAAATAAGGGTTTGGATCTGGATATCATCAATTAGACAAATCCAGTTCAATTGATTTGAATTAGATTCAATTAGGTTCAAGAAAATCATGCTAGCATACGATTCAGCCTAACATTCTTCTTCTACAATCATTAAAAGTCATCTCGATTGAGCCAAATATGTTTGTGCTTACTCAGGTACCTTTATATGGTCTGATTGGAACTTGTCCAAGTCAAAAAAGGATTGTCTTAATTTATAACATAAATTGGAGACAATACCTAGCATTTTTCATCACCTGCCAATTCTTGTCTTTTGACTTTGGTCAAATATTGACCTTTGACACTTAGACATCTGCCCATATGTCATGCACCCATAGGAGAGCAGATAAGGGCTTGTCCCCTTGCTAGAAAATGGAAAGGAGGGGGTGCATGCCTAGGGAGGTGTGCTCTCAAGGATAGGGATGATTGGAGTCCCATACAAATGGGACTCCAAGTTGCTTCTTGGAATCAACTTAGGTGGCACAAAGGGACTCTACTTTGACAAGTCTTGGCACCACCTAAGGGTGTTGGAGAGGGGCTCTTATCTGATTGGATTAGGTGATATCATCCCATCAATTAGATTTAGATCTGGTTGCACGAAGCGACGTGATTGGTCGGGATGATGTGGCACTGCATGGCGCAGTAGGGTCTATATGAACTCTATCTACGCCTAGCTTTTGATAAGTTCTCCAATAGCCCATGCCACAAAGCTGCCCCTCTCGCTCCTTCATGCCATCTTTAGATCCCCTCTCTCCTCTCCACGTCCAAGAGGATTTGGGCTCCAGTTTGGTGCATTCAGGTAAGGAAAAGGTGATGAGAAAGAAAGAAGGCAGCACTGCTGTAAGAGACGTTGCTCGATCTTCAAAAAGAGTTTTGAAGATCCTCCAAATTAGATCCAGATCTGATATTTACAAAAATAATAAAGAAGAAGAAGATCTCCAGATCTAGTCTGAGTGGATACCGATAGAGGCTAGGCACTTGCGTAGCTAGATCCAGAACCTCAGGCAATCAGTAGGATCATTACAGGATAATCTGATTACCCAATAACAAGGTATAAATTAAATCTAATTTAATTTATTTTTATTTTATTTTATTAGGTCTATAAAATTAGATCTAAAATATCTTAGATCTAATTTAAATTCAAAAAAAAAATTTTGAAATATCTCTCTTAATCCAATCTAGATCTGAACGAACCTGACTCAGAAAATTGGGGTTTTTCATTCACTAGCTTGGATATCCGATCACTCCAGTCCAATCGATATGTCTCATATGTGAGCTCGGCATCATGCTACTACTTTTAATGTGTGGAGAACCTCGTCGACCAGTCCCACTTGAATCGTGCCTTGTCCAAAGACCATAGCGAGCTCCACTTCAAAAGTTGAATCTTCTCCTTCGCCATCTTGAGTTGAGTCTTGAGGGAGCCAATCTTTGCCGTCAGTGCCCAGGATTTATCGCTTGCATTTTTTTGGAGTTTGGCCAGCTCACTCTCGGAGCTCTCCTTCCGAATGCTAAAACTTGTAGAGTCCTTCATGTGCAAGTTTTGGAGGTGAGTGACCTCTTTGCTCACCTCTGAAGCACTTTTTCATGAAGCTTGAAGGTCATCCTCCATCTTCTTCAACTTGTTCTTTAGATGATGGACTTCCTTCCTCAAGCTTTTTATTAAAGATTTCAGGGAAACCCCCTGAGGTAGTGGATCAGCGTTGATGGAAGACTGCATTCGAAGTATGAAAAATACTCAAAGGTATAGACAAAAAAGAAATTCACTTTCATTTAATCAAAAATTTTGAGTACAAAATAAAAAAAAAAGAAAAATGTACAACTATTCGAGGATTTCAATCTCAGGAGGAATGGTGGCAGACGAAGCCGAAGTGCTTTGTGCTACCTCGGGTTCCTGAACTGGCTCAGGCACCTCCACAAGAAGTTCGGATGGACCAGAAGCAGGGTCGGTGGAGAAAGGATCGACTGCAGCATCGGACGATCCCGCTTTTGCATCATTCTCCTCCTCCGCCAAAAATCCAAGGTCGAGCTCGAGAAACCTTCGGGCCACCCTACCTTCACAAAGCTCGAAGCTCATGATGAACACCTGCTGGCCAAATTTGACATTTAGGTTCCTCATTTTGGAAGGCCTTGAACTCTTCCATGGCCCAGGTCATTGCCTCCGAGATCGACTTCACCATTCGGGCTTCCAATTCAACGACTTTAATCTCGACTTTCTTCTTCCTCTCCTCCTCCAGGGCTAGTGCAGCTTTAAGTCTAACTGAGATGAACTCCTCTTTTCGAAGTACACTCTGGAGACTCCCAATTTTTGCCATCTTCTCCTCTGCAAGGCATTCAGCCTTGATGGCCTTTTCCTGAAGATGATCGACCTTGGTTCAAATATCCTCCAGGACCTTCCATGCTTTCGCTTCCTGGCGTCATGCCCTCTTGATAAGGGTGAGCATTTGGTGATCCGACTGCAACAGACAGTTGATGTTAAATAAAAAAGAAGAAGAGAAGAAAAGAAAAAGTTAAGCAAAGGAGCGATCACCTTGAGGATGCTCCCAGGAGAACCCCAAATGAGCTACCGGGGGTCAAGGTCGGCCATACGGTCCACCACCTCCGGCATGGTGAATTTGTTGGTTAAATCCTAGATGATCCCCGGGTCATCAAAAGGGTCTTCTCCTAATTCAACGCGGTCATCGCTTGGCTCGCCTAGATGAACCCTATGGAGTGTCTTTGCAACTACTTTCTTTTTCTTCTTTCCTTCCCCAATCTCTCCCTCAGTTGGAAGCTCTAGAGCTTGATCTCTGTTGGAAGGGCCCGAGGGCGCAGGAGGCATGAAACCCACAACAACGGTGCTGACCTCAATGGTTTAGGCAACCTCGGCACTAGCGGCAACCTCGAAAGCAGTGGTAGTGGTGGTAGGGGCCATGGAGCTTGGAGTGCCAACCTTCACCCTCTTCAAGCTACCGCCTGGTGCTTTTTCTTTCCTCTTCTAGGAATAAAACTCCTTGGTGAGCATTTCGGCAGCTTCAGTATCCATTTCTGCAATAGAAAAAATCACGATCAGTGACAATATATATGTAAAACCACATGAAGAATTAGAAAAGTAGAAAAATGTACTAGCAGAATTGAGGGGACTCAAATCCAAGTTGAATAAGATTCTTTCAGAAGGTTGGAAAGAAGGGGAGCTTGGTACATTTTAAGCTTATTGGAGGAATCTAAAGGAAAAATACTATTTTTCACCATGGGATCGTGCAGATATGATCAGATATGAGAGGGATTTTTCTAAAAATTTCTAAACAATCTAGTCAGATCTAAGAGTTCACAGATCTAATCATAGTGATCTGATATTAAAAATTAAAAAAAATAAAATTAAATTAAATTTAATTTAAAGTACTTGATTGGATAATATAATTATCCTGCAATGATCCCATTGATTCCAGAGGTTCTGGAAGGAGCCATGAATGCGCTTGGCCTCTACCGATATCCACTTGGATAGGATCTGAATATTTTCTCCTCATGAACCTTTTGTCCAAAAATTAGATCTGGATCTGATCCGAAGAACCTTCAAAACTATTTCTGAAGGCAGCTCATCCATTACACGAACACCATCGCATAGATCCTAAATATTGTACCAAAAATCTTGGACTTTCTTCTCATATTTTTGCCTAACTTTTTAGGCTTGTAGAAGACAAGAAGAGAGAAGATAGAGGGGGTATGGGATAATAGGGATGGTAGACTTTAGGCTTGGAAAATTATTTCTTGCATTGCATGCACTTTGACGTGGGAGAGGCTTTTATGTCCAATGCCTACTTAGAGTCCCTTTTGACCAAAATAACTCATTTATTTTATCATTAAGACTCTAGGACTTATTCTCCCTAAAAAACCATTAGATCTTATCTATTTTATTTGCCAAAAATGATTTAGAAAGGTGTCAGCATGAGTAGATAAGGAAGAGTCCACTGCTCCTAGGACTCTTCCCTCAAGAGTTTGATCTAAATCAAACTCTATTATAACTTAGTCTAGATACCTCTAAAAATCATAAAATTTAGTACACTTAATGCATATTTCTTGCTCTATCACATATGTAAAAATTAGATCAAAATGATTTCTAGAAAATTTTCTAAAAGCATCTGATTAGGTGACCCTCAATTCTCTTAAATAGGTCAACTTTTGATGCTTGTCCAATTTGGCCATAAATGGATTTAATTTCTATAATTAATTTGATCTGAACATGTTTCAATCAAATAAAAGATAAATCCATTCAAAATACAAGAATGAGTTAAATCATGTTTGACTTGATTGCGAGGAATCAGAAAGATTTTAGAAGGAGAAAGTCAGGCTCAATCATGTGCTAGCATGATTTTCTTGAACCTGATTGGATCTAAACCAAATCAATCAAACTAGCTTAGCTCAATTGATTATAACCAGACCCAAACCATTATTTATGTGATCTAGTTAGATTCAATTCTGTATGGTAATGAAACATGACATGATCTCCGTTATCAACATCATCGAAACACCTTTTGATGGACCAGAATTTTTTTGATTCATACAATTAGAATGATTGATCATCAAAATCATCTTAATTGCTCCCAAAATCCATTAATGATACCTAGTAGTATATGGTGACAACCTATTAGAACTGAAAGTGAACTCTCGGTATAGTTACCTATGTGATTGGGTTATTCTATCTTGAGCTCCAATAGGATTAGGGTTATGGTGAACTAATCAAACCCAATGTCCATCATATGAATTAATCATTCGATTCGAGTCCAATGTGAAATCCTAATAGAAACTCTTTCTATCATCTTCACTTTGCCATGGCCATGGGCTTATGAACTCAATCTCATGATTATCATAGGGCTACTCCTCATCTATCAAGATAGATAGATCCTCTATTGGTAAAATCCAATTCCTACAATGAACATGCTATAGCCAACATATACCTCAAGATTTCGAATGGCTAGGAGACCTAGTTATGGTGTAGTCAAACTATAACACCCTCAAGGTGAACTGCCGATACACCTCAGATCAAAGAACCAGACACACCACTATAGCATCGAATTAGTCAGCGACGAGAAGGTAGACTTTCTTATGACTACTCAAGGTGGTCACGCATAGTGCCCTCATTCTCTAATGAGTACTTATACTCTCGCTTCGATGTCTCAACACCATAGACTCAAGACACGTTCATTCTAGGAAAGCGATCATACACCAACCTTCCAGATCGATCACCATCCTCGTGATGATCCTACGGTCATGATCAGTTTATGAGTTAATTATGAAAATTCATGTCTTAAATTTTCAACTCTTGAAAATATGAATTATCATTACCATTAACTCAAAGAATGTATCCCAAATACTTTTAAATACACACTATGATAGAAAATAATCTATTTATTAATTTATAGCTAAAATTATAAAATTGCTCTTAGAAATGTATTACAAGTGATAGCCAATCTGGCTTCTAGGGCACACATCTAACAAATTTTTACTTGACCTAAAGCCAACTGGCTACAAATCTAAGTTCCATCTTCTCAAGATGGGCTTCGATCTTCTGCTGGCTCAATGGCTTTATCAGTGGATCAATCACATTATCTATAGTATTGACTCTCTTGACCTTGATGTATCCCTTCTCGAGGTAATCGTGGATGAGGTGGTATCGCCACTTGATGTGCTTAGATTTCTAGTGAGACCTCGGCTCCTTAGCTAGGGCTATGGTGCCATTGTTGTCGTAGTATAGAGAGATGGCATCTGATGGCATCACTTCGAACTCTACGATGAACTTATTATACCAGAATGCCTCCTTTACAGCTTTTGACATAGCGATGTACTCTGCTTCCATGGTAGAATCTGCTATCATAGTCTCCTTGGAACTCTTCCAGCTGACAGCACCACCATTACACACAAACAGACTTTCAGATGGTGACTTTCGATCATCTATCTGGGACATAAAATTTGAGTTTGTATACCCCTGGACCTGGAGTTCTCCATTACCAAAGACTAGAAACATATCCTTAGTCCTTCCCAAGTACTTAAGGATATATTTCACAGAAGTCCAGTGCTCTTCATCTGGATTCGATTGATACCTACTCATGATACTCACAGCATGGGCAATATCAGGTTGTATATGTAGCATGGCATATATAAGGCTTCCTATTGATGAAGCATAAGGGATCTTGC
Organism: Cocos nucifera; assembly: GCA_006176705.1. Classification (NCBI taxonomy): domain Eukaryota; kingdom Viridiplantae; phylum Streptophyta; class Magnoliopsida; order Arecales; family Arecaceae; genus Cocos; species Cocos nucifera. Next base: position 383,891 of record QRFJ01001615.1, read on the forward strand.
TCATGCATTCAATCTGCTCAGGTGTGTTGGGACACAACTTCTTGGAGAGATGAATGGCATGTCTAAAGGGCACCAATCCCCTCTTGGAGTTTTCTATGCAAAATCTCTTTAGCACCTCCTCTATGTACATCTTCTGTGAGAGACCCAGCATCCTATTTGGTCTATCTCTATAGATCTTAATTTTTAGAATAAAGGATGCCTCTCCTAGTTCTTTTAATAGAGAATTCTTTAGACAACCATATTTTGACTGTAGTCAACATAGGAATATCATTTCCAATTAAGAGGATGTCATCCGCGTACAGTACGAGAAAGACAATAGTGCTCCTGCTAACCTTTTTGAAAACACAGGGCTCCTCTTCATTCTTGATGAATCCAAATGATTTGCTAACATCATTGAAATGAGCATTCCAGCTCCGAGATGCTTGCTTAAGTTCATATATAGACCTTTACAGCTTGCAGACCTTGTGATCAGTATCACTGGATGTGAAACCCAGCGGCTATTCTATATAAATATCTTTCTCAAGATATCCATTTAAGAATATTATTTTCGCATCCATCTACCATATTTCATAATCGAAATAGGCTGCAATAGCAAGCAATGTGCGGATGGATTTGAGCATGGCTACTGACAAAAATGAATCTTGATAGTCAATACCTTCGTACTGACTATACCATTTTGTTATGAGCCTTACTTTGAATGTTTCTACATTCCCATTGGTACCTATCTTTCTTTTGAAGATCCATTTACATCCAATAGGTACTATACCTTCAAGTGGATCTACTAAGGTCCAGACTTGGTTCGAGCGTATTGAGTCAATCTCTGACTTCATTGCCTCTAACCATATTTGGAGTCGATATCTAATATCGCCTCGTCATAGGTTTTGGGATCATCACCATGAACCCCTTTTTCTGTGAGGAACATTTTCGTTACGCCTTTTGAAACAGTACCTAAGTACCTTTCAGAAGGATGGAAAATCCTTTCTGATCTACGAGGTGGATGAGGTAGTGATTGGACTGGCTCAATTTGATTGGGTTCCATAGGTTTCTTAGGTTGTGGCTCTTAGGCGACTTTCTCCTCGAGTCTAATCTATCTTCCAATGCCATTATCTTGAATAAACTATTTTTTAAGAAAGATGGCATGTCGACTCATAATCACATTATGATCTTTTGGAAGATAAAAAAAATATCCTAATGACTCTTTAGGATATCCAATAAATCAAGCTCTAAAGGACCTAGACTCTAATTTGTCCGCCTATTATCTCTTAACATGGGCTGAACAATTCCAAATTCTGAGATGACTCAGACTTGGTTTCTTACCATGCCATATCTTATATGATGTGGTAGGAATAGTTTTAGATGGAATCCTATTCAATAGATATATAGCAGTCAACAGACTATGTCCCTAAAGAAACTTAGGAAGGTCCGTGAAGCTCATCATAGATCGAACCATATCTAATAGAGTCCGATTTCTTCATTCTAAAATTTCGTTGAGTTGAGGCATTCTAGGTGGAGTTCATTGTGAGACTATGTCATTATCCTTAAGATAGTTTAGGAATTTTTGACTAAGGTATTTGCCTCCTCGATCTGATCGAAGAATCTTAATGGGTTTTTTTATTTGTTTTTCTACTTCGAGTATGAATTTCTTGAACTTTTCAAAAGCTTCAGACTTGTATCGCATCAAATACATAAATCCGTATTGAGACAAATCATCGATAAATGTGATGAAGTAGATATAATATGCTCCTAGTTGATACATCAAATGGGCTACATACATCAGTATGTACTAGGGCAAGCAGGTCTGTGGCCTTTTCTCCATCTTCCACAAAAGGAAGCTTGCTCATTTTGCCATGAAGGCACGATTCACAAATCGGATATAACTCGAAAGTTAACGGCTCAATAGCCCAAATTTCTCCAATTTGTTAACCCTATCTTCAGCTATATGACCTAGCCTAAGGTGCAAAAGATACCTATCATTTACACTATCCCAAAGTCACTTTGATCCTATGGTATTCAAGTTTTGCTCGATATTAAAAATAGAAACATCAATATATAACTGATAGAGACCATTTATAAGGAAATCACTTGTAATTTTATTTTTTTTATAAAGAATATCACAATGGTCCTTAATAAAATAAATTACATAGCCTTTCTATGCTAAACATGAAACAAAAATCAAATTCCTACTTACTGCAGGCACATAAAAATAGTCCCTAAGTACTAAGTCTAATCCTGATGGTAATTGTAGAGAGTAGATTCCCACGGCCACAATAGCAACTTTTGCTCCGTTCTCGATGCATAGGATCATTTCACCATCCCTCAGCCTCCTGCTATCCTCAAAATCCTGCATAAAAGTACACAAGTAAGCACTAGAACCAGAGTCAAACACCCAGTTGGATATAGAAGAAACCGTAAGATTAGATTTTATAATGAGCATACCTCCAGAAGGACCTTCCTCCTTCTTGTTCTTCAGGCTGGCTAGGTAAAGATGGTAGTTCTGCTTCCAATGACCATTAGTGTTAAAATGGAAATATTTTTCTTTGTTAGCGGCCTTTTTCTTCAGCTCTGCCTTCTTTTTCATCTCACCATTCACCTTCTTCTTCTTCATGAACTTCTTCTTCTTCCCAAAAGATTTTTTCTTGAAAGAAGTCCGCTCCACAATAAGTATTGAGCCATTAGAACTTTTCATAGAAAGCTCAGCAGTAACTAGCATATTCATGAACTCAACCAAGATATTCTAAAGTTATGCATATGGTAGTTCATGATAAATTTTCCATAGGCATCAGTCAAGGACTGTAGAATTATGTCAGTCTGTAGATCTTGATCTAACTTGACACCATGCTTCTCAAGCTCTTCTAAGTTCTTGATCATCTTCAGACAATGATCTTGGACTGACTGCCCATCATGCATTTGAGCCTTAAAAAGTCTTTTAGTGACTTGATATTTGGCTGCGCGACTCTGTTCATCAAACAACTCTTGCAGGTGAGCCAATATTTGGTGACTAGTCTTAATGTCTTCATGTTGGCACTAGAGCTCATCAGACATCGAGCCTAACATGTAATACCTAGCTTTGTTCTCTTCATCCATCCACTTCTTGAGAGATGCTCTCTGATCAGTAGATGGATGGACTAGTAAGGTGGGAGGATCCTATTCCAATACATGAGTCAACTTCTTGGAACCTAAAATAATTTTGAAGTTCTAGAGCCAATCCTTGTAGTTGGGTTCGGTTAGTCTATGGGTGTCCAGGATATGAGCTAGTGGGTTGGATGTAGATATTTTTCTTTAGAAAGTCAAAGATTTTAGTTAGATTTTATAATTAGAGTTAAATAATTTATTTAAAAATTTTATTTTTAAATAAATTAAGCTCCCACTATTTACTCGGATCTCTATACTCCCTTGGTAGAGATGCAAAAATCTTCATGATTATAGATTTCTAGTGGATGGTGCAATCCCACCAACTGACTCACCACCACACCTAATAGTTATTAGTAATGGTTAAATCAATGAGTGGACAACTCTTGTTCAATGATTCTCTAATCATGGTGCACCCTAACTTGGTCTCTAATTCATGAACCTAACCATGTTAGAAATATTGATCCACTCCTTAGTTAAGTCAGACCCACCATTTGCATAGATTGGATTCCAGATTGGGTTCCTCACCATATCCAAAATATTGGGCCCAACCCATCCTCCAACCCAAAGCATCCAATGACTAATAGAGATGGTTGCATCTTTTCGGTGCAACTGAACCACTATATCCAGTCGAGAACAATCAACCTCGGAAAGGGCCCACACATCTACAATGCTGGAAGACCTTAGACTTAATATCTTTTTAGGAAGATTTAATTTAGCTCGCTTTAAACTTGACTTGACTCAGTCATAACAATTTTGACTAACTTAGTGGCATGGGTTGGCTCAAATTGTTAGCCACCTTAAATCAGAACTGGATTGACCCAAATGGTCAGGTAAGTAAGATCGGTGGAAAGGATATGCCATTAACTTGATAAGAAAGCATTCAGATCGAGTAGCTTCTAATTAAAAATCAGTCGGTCATATCTACCAAACTTACCTTAGACACCAAATTGTTGAATCAGAACCAATTGGGTTAGCCTACAATCCAGGCTCAAACCGCAGAGCTAAATTAGGTCTTGATTTGATCGACTCATATTTCAATGTGATTCGATCTTGATCCAAACTTAATCCTGTTAGGCCAATCAAATCTAAGCTTTGTTTGATCTCGCCTAACCAACTCTTGATTTGGTTTGATCAACCGCTAGACCTAATTAAGGTACCCAAGTCCGAACCCAATTTGATGAATATGTCTTAGATATGAAAATTCATAATTTTAGATCTAATTAATTATATAATCTTAATTCTTAATTAAGTTTTGGATTTATGAGTAAAACATGTAATAGAAATCTTAGGATTTTAGGATCTAGGATTTTGCAAAAAAATAAATTCTAATTTTTGATTAAGGACGAACGCGCACCACCCCTACATGTCATAAGAATATCCCCTCAAATGGAAGGACAGGGCCTTTAAATCCTACTTTGTTCTTGTGACTGGACAGCCATGGGAAATTTCTTAATCAAAAATATATTTTTTTAATGAAAACTAGTTAGATCATATATCACATATTAAAAGATCTAACTAATACATGTCTTGCATACATTTCATGTATCATCAATACGCTTACTTTCAGATCTGAAATATAACATATTAAATCTAAAAAATAAAATTTTAAATTTGGTCATATCAAAATTAAAACTATTCTAGACATCTTATAGAACTATTCTATGACTAGTCCAAGCATGCATCTTTCATATCTCATGTGAATAAATCAAAAATTAAAAACTTTATTTTCTACTCTTCAGATCTGATTACAATAATTATAATATTAAAAAAATAAAATTTAAATAGATCTAAAATTATGTTTAATCAAATTAAATACATGATCATACTAGACTACACATAGAACTATTCTATACCTAGTCTAGTCATGCATCTCATACATATTAGATCTAAATTATTTAATTTTTAATTTTTTAATTTTAGATCTAATCACATCTGATGTAACATCTAAAATTTTTTAATATCAGATTATAAATAAAAATAAAATTAGATCTAAGATAGATTTGAAGAACTGCTAACCTGGCTTTGATACTAGTTGAAGGAAAAATATTATTTTCCATCGCAGGATCGTACAGATCTGATCAGATCTGAGAGAGATTTTTCTAAATATTTTTAAATGATCCAATCAAATCTAGAAGTTCTTATATCTAATCATGATGATCTAATAATAAAAATTAAAAAAATTAAAATTAAATCAAATTTAATTTATAGTACGTGATTGGGTAATCTAATTATCCTATAATGATCCTGTTGATTCTTGAGGTTCTGGAAGGAACCATGCATGCGCTTGGCCTCTACCAGTATCCACTCAAGTAGGATCTGAATGTCTTCTCCTCATGAACCATTTTTTCAAAAATTTGATCTAGATCTGATTCAAAAAACCTTCAAAACTATTTCTGAAGGCAGCCCATCCATCACACGAACACCGTCGCATAGATCCTGAATATTATGCCAAAAACCTTGGACCTTCTTCTCAGATTTATGGCTAACTTTTTAGGCTTATAGAAGAAAAGAAGAGAGAGGATAGAGATGGTGTGGGATATCAGGGATGGCAGACTTTGGGCATGGAAATTTATTTCTTATGTTGCATGCACTTTAACGTGAGAGAGGCATTTTTGTCCAATGCCTACTTAGAGTCCCTTTTGACCAAAATAACTCATTTATTTTATCATTAGGACTCTAGAACTTATTTGCCATGAAAAACCACTAGATATCATCTATTTTTTTTCCAAAATTGATCCAAAATGGTGTCGGCATGAGTAGATAAGGAAGAGTCCACTGCACCTAGGACTCTTCCCTTAAGAGTTTGATCTAAATCAAACTCTATCATAACTCAGTCTAGACATCTCTAAAAATCATAAAATTTGGTACACCCAATGAATAACTCATGATCTATTACATATCCAAAAAATAGATCAAAATGACTTTTAAAAAAAATTTTAAAAGCATCTAATTAGGTGACCCTCAATTTTATCAAGTAGGTCAACTTTTGACCCTATTCCAATTTGACTATGAATGGATTTAATTTCTATAATTAATCTGACCTGGACTTGTTATAGTCAGATAAAAAATAAAACCATTCAAAATATAAGATTGAGTTAAATCAAATTTGACTTGGTTGCGACGAATTAGAAAGATTTCAGAAGGAGAAAATCAGGCTCAATCATGTGCTAGCATGATTACCTTGAACCCGATTGAATCAAATCCAAATCAATCAAACTGGCTTAGCTTAATTGATGACATCCAGATCCAAACTCTTATTTGTGTGACCTAGTTAGATTCAATTTGTATGGTAATGAGACATGTCGTGATCTCCATCATCGACATCATTGAAATACCTTTCGATGGATCAGAACTTTTTTAATTCATATAATTAGAATAATTGATCATCAAAACCATCCTAATTGCTCCCAAAATCTATCAATAACACCTAACAGTATATGATGGCAATCCATCAGAGCTGAAAGTAAACCTCTCGGTATAGTTACCTGTGTGATTGGGTTCTTCTATCTTGAGCCCTGACATGATTAGGGTTAAGGTGAACTCGTCAAACCCATTATCCATCATATGAATTAATCATTCGATTCAAGTTCAATGTGAAATCCTAATAGAAACTCGTTATATCATCTTCACTTTGTGATGGCCATGGGCTTATGAACTCAATCTCATGATTATCATAGGGCTACTCCTCATCTACCGAGGTAGATAGATCCCTTATTGGTGCAATTCAATTCCAACAATGAACATGCTATAGCCAACATACACCTCAGGATTCTAAATGGCTAGGAGATTGAGTTATGATATAGTATGTGAGCTCAGAAGTGGCATTCCCAAGTCTTGAAAATATGAGAAGATAGATCATGGAAAGATGAGAGCAAGTCGAAAGAGAAATCAACTCTCCTAGCAAAGTTCAAAAACTGGGCTGGCTCACCTTGAGACTGAGCCAACTAAGTTGGGAACTAGGCCAGCTCAATCTAGGACTGGGTCGGCTAGGTCTCAGAAAAAAATTTAGATAGAAAGCAGCATTTTTGAACTATCAGACTGAGCGGACCCAGTCGCAGGTTAGCCGGCTAAGTCTAAAACTAGGCTGGCTCAATTTTCGTGGGTTATTATTTTATGTACTTGGATTGTTTGGGTTTAAAGAGTTTTTCTATGAGCTTGGGCTTGACCCTTTTAAAGTATATATACCAAAAATAGGTCAAGATTGTAATGACGCTGAGATATACTTAATAAAAGCTCTTTTCTTCCAAAAATCTCTTCTTTTCTTCTTTTCTATTTTTTGAATTGTTTGATCATGCTTTCGCATTAATCTCTGAGAGGTTCTTTCTTGTTGGTTGGCTAATCACTAGCAGCCATGTTGATCCATGTGGGAAGAGCATGTATTTTCGATAATTGGTATCAAAGCGGTATTGCATGAAAGAAAGGAAGACACCTAGGGTTTACTACATCCAGGATCTATTTTATCAAATTTTATTCTAAAACTTCTAGTTTGCTTCGTGTTTGTCTCTAGATTAAGGTGGAGATTGTTTAGATGGAGGAACGGTGATACAGAAGTTTGGAAAGAGGATCTAGAGCTAGTTAGATTTTCTTTGAAGGATAGTTTTGCTGGTGTGTGTGATCATGGCAAGGAAAACTTTACCTTATGATAGCAAAGAGTAAAGGACTTATTGGTTCAGTAGAGGATCTACAAGGTCTTGATAAAAGAAAGACCATAAAAGATCAGTGCTGAGGATTGGAAAGAGTTAGAGGAAATTGCTTTTAGCACAATCTAGATGTGCTTGGCCGATCAGGTTTTACCCAAGGTTTGCATAGAAACTATGATAAAGGGGCTCTGAGAGAGATTGGAGAACACATACATGGGGAAGAAAATGATGAATAAGCTATGGTTGAAGAAACAACTGTATAGTCTGAGGATGTTCGAAGGTGGAGATCTTGTTGCATATATCCAAAGGTTCAATCAGGTGTGTTCTGAGGTGATGAGTTTGGATGTGATGATTGATGAGAAGGATCAGGCATTGTTGCTATTATATTCTCTCTTAGGTTCGTACGATGGTCTCATAACAACTATAGTTTATGGAAAGAAAATTCTAAACTATAAAGAGATTGTTGGTGTGCTCAGATCAAATGAGCAAAGAGAAAAGATTTGCAAGGAAGACCCTAAGTCTGTGATATTGGCTGTGAATGAAAGACAGGGAAGATCAAAGAAGAAAATAAGAGAAAAATTCAAGGGTAGGTCAAAATCTCATGATCAGAGGAAGATGGCATTGAAATGTTATAAATATTATCAGCCTGGACACCTGAGGAGAGATTGTCCCCTTTTGAGATTAGAAAAAGAAAAGGCCAGCAAGGAAGATGTTTCAGCTTCTATGAGCAGTGGAGAAGATCTGCTAGTTGTATCAGATGGATCCACAGAATGGGATACTATGTAGATATTGGATTCAGTATGCTTGCACAACTATACTTCTCATCAAGAGTGGTTTGCTATCGACCAGAAGGTCGATGGTGGAAGTATCTGAAGGGAAAATCCTAATTTTCTGAGTCAGGTTCGTTCAGATCTAGATTGGATCAAGAAAGATATTTCAAAAATTTTTTATTTGAATCTAAATAAGATCTAAGACATTTTAGATTTGATTTTATAGATCTAATAAAATAAAATAAAAATAAATTAAATTAGATTTAATTTATGCCATATTGTTGAGTAATCAGATTACCCTATGATGATCTTGTTGATTGCCTGAGATTCTAGGTCTAGCCATGCAAGTTCCTAGCCTCTATCGGTATCTACTCGAGCTAAATTTGTAGATCTTCTCCTTTTTTATCACTTCTCCAAATATCATATCTGGATCTGATTTGGAGGACCTTCAAAACTCTTTTTGAAGATCGGGTATCATCTATTGCAACAGTGCTACCTTCTTCCTTTCTCGTCACCTTTCTCTTGCCTGGATTGCACCAAACTGGAGCCTAAATCCCCTTTGGCATGGAGAGGAGAGAGGGGATCTAAAGATGGCATGGAGGAGGAAGAGGGGCAGCCTTGTGGCATGGGCTATTAGAGAACCTCACAAAAGCTAGGCACAGATAGGGTTTATATAGACCCTGCTACGCTATGCAGTGCCACATCATCCCGACTAATCACGTCGCTTCGTGCAATCAGATCTAAATCTGATTGATGGGATGACATCATCTGATCAAATCAGATGAGAGTCTCTCTCCAACACCCTTAGGTGGTGCCCAGATTGGTCAAAGTAGAGTTCCTTTGCGCCACCTAAGTTGATTCCAAGAAGCAACCTGGAGTCCCATCTGTGGGACTCCAGGCATCCCTATCCTTGGGTGCATGCCTCCCTAGGCATGCACCCCCTCCTTACCATTTTCTAGCAAGGGGACAAGCTCCTATCTGCTCTCCTATGGGTGCATAACACATGGGCAGATGTCTAAGTGTCAAAAGTCAACGTTTGACAAAAATCGAAAGACAAGAATTGGTAGGTGACGAAAAATGGTAGGTGTTGTCTCCAATTTATCTCATAAATTAAGACAACCCTTTTTTTATCTAGACAAGCACTAGTCAGACCAAGTAAAAGTATCCGAGTGAGCACAAATATATTTGGCTCAGTCGAGATAACTTTTAATGATTATAGAAGGACAACGTTAGGCTCAATCATGTGCTAGCACGATTTTCTTGAATCTAATTGAATCTAATTCAAATTAATTGAACTGGATTAGTCCAATTGATAATATCCAGATCCAAACCCTTGTTTATGTGATCTAATTAGGTTCAATTCTGTATGGTATTGAGATATGTCATGATCTTTATCATTGATATCATCGAAATACCTTCCGATGGATCAGAACTTTTTTGATTCAGACAACTAGAATGATCGATCATCCAAATCATTCTAATTGCTCCCAAAATCCATCAGTGACACCTAGCAGTATATGGTGGTAACCCATCAAAATTGAAAAAGAATCTCTCGATGCAGTTACATGGGTGATTAAGTTCTTCTATCTTGAGCTTCGATCAGATTAGGTTTAAGGTGAACTCGTCAAACCCTAATTTCTATCATATGATTTAATTATTTGATTCAAGTCCAATGTGAAAATCTTAATAGAAACTCTTTTTATTATTTTACTCTGTCATGGCCATGGGCTTATGGATTTGATTATCATGATCATCATAGGACTGCTCCTCATCTACCGAGGTAGATAGATTTTCTCTTGGTGCAATCCAATTCCTACAATGAACATGCTATAGCTAACATACACCTCAGGATTCTGAATGGCTAGGAGACCGAGTCATGGTGTAGTGAAACTATAACACCCTCCAGGTGAACTATCGATGCACCTCAGGTCAAAGAACCAGACACACCACTGCAGCTTTGAGCTAGTCATCGATGAGAAGGTAGACTTCCTAATGACTGCTCAAGGTAGTCACGCTCAGTGCCCTCATTCTCTAACAAGTACCTGTACTCTCGCTCTGGTGTTTCTACACCATAGACTTAAGACTCATCTACTATAAAGAAGCGATTGTACACCAACCTTTTGGATCAATCATCATCCTCATGATGATCGTATGGTCAGGAGCATTTCATTAGTTAATAACAAAAATTCATGTATTAAATTTTTATCTCTTGAAAATATGAATTATCATTACCATTAACTCAAAGGATGCATCACAGACACTGAATACACATTTGTGATAGAAAGATAACCTATTTTATTACTTATAGTCAAAATTATAATTTGGCCCTTAGAAGTGTACAACTAGTGTTAGCTAATTTTGGCTTCTAGGGCACACATATCTAACAAACTCCCACTTGACCTAAAGCCAATTGGCTACAAATCTAAGTCCCATCTTCTCAAGGTGGGCTTCGATCTTCTGTTGGCCCAACAGCTTTGTGAGTGGATCCGCCTTATTGTCTACGGAGTCAACTCTCTTAACCTCGACATAACCCTTCTCAAGGTAATCACGGATGAGATGGTATCACCGCTCGATGTGCTTGGATTTCTGTGAGACCTCGACTCCTTAGCAAGAGCTATGGCGCCATTGTTGTCACAGTGTAGAGGAATGGCATCTGATGGCATTACTCCAATTTCTATGGCAAACTTCTTATACCAGAATACCTCCTTTGCAGCTTTTGATGCAGCAATGTATTCTGCTTCCATGGTGGAATCTACTATCACTGTCTGCTTGAAATTTTTTTAACTAATAGTACCACCATTACACACAAAATGACTTCCAAATGTCAACTTTTGATCATCTACATTGAACATAAAATTCGAGTCTGTATACCCCCAGACTTGGAGTTCTCCATTAGCAGAAACCAACAACATATCCTTAGTTTTTCTCAAGTACTTAAGGATACATTTCACAGAAGTCCAGTGTTCTTCATCTGAATTTGACTGATATCTGCTCGTGACACTCACAGCATGGGCTATATCAGGTCGTGTACATAACATGGCATACATGAGGCTCCCTATTGCTGAAGCATAAGGGATCTTGCTCATGCGTTCAATCTCCTCAGGTGTGTTGGGACATCTTTCTTGGAGAGATGAATGCCATGTCTGAAGGGTACCAATCCCCTCTTAGGAGTTTTCCATGCTAAACCTCTTTAGCACTTCCTCTATGTACATCTTCTGTGAAAGTCCTAGCATCCTATTCGGTCTATCTCTATAGACCTTAATTTCTAGAATAAAGGATGCTTCTCCTAGGTCTTTCATGGAGAATTCTTTAGATAACCACATTTTAACTATGGTCAACATGGAAATATCATTTCCAATAAGGAGGATATCATCCACGTACAGTACGAGGAAGACAATAGCGCTCCCACTGAACCTTTTTGAAGACATGATTCCTCCTCATTCTTGATGAAATCAAATAATTTGATCACATCATTAAAATGAGTATTCCAGCTCCGAGATGCTTGCTTAAGTCCATATATGGACCTTTGCAGCTTGCATACTTTGTGATCAGTATCACTGGATGTGAAACTAGTGGCTATTCCATATAGATATCTTCCTCAAGATATCCATTTAAGAATGCATTTTCACGTCCATTTGCCATATTTCATAATCGAAAATAGGCTGCAACAATAGCAAGCAATGTGCGAATGGATTTTAGCATAGCTACTGGCGAAAAGGTATCCTGATAGTCAATGCCTTCGCACTGACTATAACCTTTTGCCACTAATCTAGCTTTGAATGTCTCCACATTCCCATCTGCACCAATCTTTCTCTTGTAGATCCATTTACACCCAATAGGTACTATACCTTCTAGTGGATCTACCAAGGTCCAGACTTGGTTTGAGTGCATCGAGTCAATTTCTGACTTCATTGCCTCTAACCATTTCTCGGAGTCGATATCTGATATCACCTCGTCATAGGTTTTGGGATCATCACCATGAACCCATTACTACGAAAAATTTTTTTTTTCTCTGAAGTACTAATCTTCCAGGGGATGAAAAACCCTTTCGATCTATGAGGAGGAGGAGTGTTTTATTAGCTCAACCTAATTTGGTTCCATTTGGTCTAGCTCTTGCTTGTGGGCTTTCTCTTCAGTTACTGCTTTCCAATGTGCTATCTTGAATAAACTATTTTGAGAAAAATGACATGTCGACTCACAATCTATTGTGATCTTCTTAGAATATTGAAATAATATCCTAATAACTCTTTAGGATATCCTATAGATTGAGCTCTAAAGAATCTAAAGTATAACTTATCCGCTTGTTGTCTTTTGACATGAGCCGGACAATCCCAAATTCTGAGATATTCAGACATTGGTTTCTTACATGCCATCCTAACGGTGTGGTAGGATGATTTTAGAAGGAAACTATTCAGTAAGTATATCGCAGTTAACAAATTATGCCCCTAAAGAAAATCAGGAAGCTCTATGAAGCTCATCATGGATTGGACCATATCTAATAGGATCTGATTCCTCCATTCTAAAATTTTATTAAGGTGTTTCAGGTGGAGTCCATTGAGAGACTATGCCATTTTTCTTGAGATAGTCCAGGAATTCCTGACTAAGATATTCACCTCCTCGATCTGATCGAAGAATCTTAATGGGTTTTTTTATTTACTTTTCTACTTCATGTCTGAATTTCTTAAACTTTTTAAAAGCTTCAGACATGTGTCTCATAAGATACACATACCCACACCTAGATAAATCATCGGTAAAGGTTATGAAGTAGACAAAGTTGCCTCTAGCCGGCACATCAAATGGGCCGCACACATCAGTATGTACTAGGGCAAGAAGATCCGTGGCCCTTTTCCCATGTCCTACAAAAGGAAGCTTAGTCATTTTGTCATGAAGATAAGATTCATAAATTGGATATGACTCGAAAGTCAATGGACTCAATAGCCAATTTTCTCTAATTTGTTAATCTTATCTTCTGCTATATGACCTAGACTTAGGTGCCATAGATACCTATCATTTGGACTATCCCTAGGTCATTTCATGGCATTCACATTTTGCTCGATATTAAAAATAGATACATCAATATGTAACTGATAAAGACCGTTAATAAGAAAACCACTTGCAATTTTATTTCTTTCATAAAGAATGTTATAATGGTCCTTAAGAAAACTAATTACATAGCCTTCTAGTGCTAGGCATGAAATAGAAATCAAATTCCTACTTGCTGTAGGCAGATAATAACAATCTTTTAATACTAAGTCTAAACCAGATGGTAGTCGAAGGGAGTATGTTCCCATAGCCACAGCAGCAACTCTTGCTTCATTTCTGATGCATAGGATCATCTCACCATCCCTCAGCCTCCTACTATCCTCAAGATCCTGTATGGAAGTGTACAAATGAGCACTAGAATCAAAGTCAAGCACCCAACTGAATGTAGAAGAAACCATAAGGTTAGACTCAATAATGAGCATACCTCCGGAAGGATCTGCCTCCTTATTCTTCAGGATGGCCAGGTAAGTAGGGCAGTTCCACTTTCAGTGGCCGTCATTGTTGCAATGGAAACATTTTCCTTTATTAGCGGCCTTCTTCTTCAGCTCTGCCTTTTTCTTCTTTTCTCCTTCCATCTTCTGCTTTTTCACAGACTTTTTCTTCTTTCTAAAAGACTTTCTTTTGAAAGAATTCCATTCCATAGCAAGCACTGAGCCTTTAGAACCATTCATAGAAAGCTCAACAGTAACCAGCATATTCATAAGCTCGGCCAGGGAATTTTGAAGTTTGTGCATATGGTAGTTCATGATGAACTATCCATATGCATCAGTCAAGGATTGCAGAATTATATCATTTTGCAGATTCAGATCCAACTTCACTCCAAGCTTCTTAAGCTCTTTCAAATCCTTGATCATCATCAGATAATGATCTTGGACTGACTGCCCATCACACATTTCAGCCTTGAATAGTCATTTAGTGACTTGATACTTGGCTGCGCGATCCTATTCACCAAACATCTCTTGTAGGTGAGCCAACATTTGACGAGCAGTCTTGATATCTTCATGTTAGTGCTAAAGCTCATCAGACATCAAGCCCAACATGTAGTATCTGGCCTTGTTATTTTTGTCCATCCACTTATCAAGAGACGCTCTCTGTTCAGCGGATGGACGAGCTAGTAAGGTGGGAGGGTCCTGATCCAATAAATGAGTTAACTTCTTAGAACCCAAAATGATTTTGAAGTTCTGAAGCCAATACTTGTAATTGGGTTCGATCAGTCTATGGGTGTCCAGGATACGTGCTAGTGGGTTGGACACAGATATTTTCTATGGAGTCAAAGTTTTTAGTTAGATATTGTAATTAAGACTTGACCAATTTATTTAAAAATTTTATTTTTAAACAAATTATCTTCCATTATTTTTTTGGATCCCTACACTCCCTCTGTAGAGATGCAAAAATCTTCACGATTAATGATTTCTAGTGGGTGGTGCGGTCACACCAACTGACTCATCACCTCTCCTAACAGTTATTAATGATGGGTTAGCCAATGAGTGAACAACCTTTGTTCAATGATTCTTTAATCATGGTGCATCCAAACTTGATCTCTAATTCATGAATTTCACTGTGCCCAAAATATTGATCCACTCCTTAGTTAAGTCAGACCCACTATTTGAATAAATTGGATTCCTAATTGAGTCTCTCACCATATCCAAAATATTGAGCCCAATCCATCCTCCAGCCCATAGCATCCAATGCCTAATAGACATGGTTGCATCATTTTGGTGTAACTGAACCACTATAAGTAGCCGAGAACAATCAACCTTCGAAAGGGCTTGCATATCTACAATGATGGAAGACCTTAGACTTAATCTTTTCTTAGGAAGATTTGATTTAGGTCTCATTAAACTAGATTTGACATAGTCATAACCATTATGACTAACCTAAT